>OY757918.1:22559030-22589030 GCA_963585895.1 Sepioteuthis lessoniana
TTTGTCAATTAAACTGTTTACTTATGCTAAATTAATTTGTTTGAAATTGAACTGTTTATTTGTATAAAAATGGATTTGGCATCAAATAACATACAAAGGTTGATGTGCCGTAAAACACAAACAAACAAACAAACAAATAAACAGAAATAAAGGAAGTGTTTTTCTTGTGGTACACATGACCAGCAAATAAAATTGTCCATTTAAACATGAATCAAACGAATAATTTTTAATATCAAGAATCGTAAAATTGTGGCCTAAATCCATGGACTCCAAAGAGGAGGTGCTATCGTCCACTCTAACACATTGTAGCAATGATGTGCTTTTTTGGGTCTTTCTGTTAATCCCGCACTTTCTTAAAAAGATTACTTCTTTCAGAGTCTCTACGATTTTCCATATCAACAATCTGAATTAAAATTACAATAAAATCAGTCGAATTTGGAGTCTAATTAAAAAAAAATTCTCAATAAAATGTCCCTGTGGTTGGAGAATAAAAAGTAGCAAACGGAAGTTCCTATGAAATTGGTCTATAGTTCACACAAGGTAGTAAAAAGGTTACTGATTGATTGGTTGATTTTAATGGCATGTCATCTCGTTTGGGGGTATTTTATGTCTTGAGATTAAGGAATCATGATCCTTGTTTATTCATATTATTCATAAACAAAAGAGTCGGCTTGTGTTGGAGTCTGTAGAATACACCGTCTGCATATTTGCAGAGGGCTAAGACCCTACCAATGAGGCTGGCCCAGTCGATTGGGGCTGTAGAATACACCGTCAGCATATCTGCAGAGGGCTAAGACCCCACCAACGAGTGTCCTTGATGTGATGGTGAGGCTCCAGTAATGCTAGAATTTGGGGAATGCAGACTACTCCTTCATTGCCACCACTCCCAGGTCCACTCTGGGTTGAAGTGGTAGCACCCGATAGGGTCCTATCTATGGGTCAAATAGAACTGACATTTCAACTGAATGTAAACAAATGATTAATGCTAAATTGAATTATTTGGAATAGAACTGTTTGATCATTCAACTGTAGATGAACGAATGATTGATGTTTGATTGAATTGTTAATGATAGTAAAGTTGGCTACCTTAGTCGAGGGTGACCCGAAGGATCCCTATTCGATTGTTACTACACCAAGGTGTAGGGAAGGGCGACACTCTTTTCCCTGGATTGCTACAATTTACCCTTGATCCGTGCCTTATAGTGCTGAGTGTCAAGCAAGGAGGCATCAAGTACCATTTTTTGAGTCTTTGGTATGACTCGACCTGGGATTGAACCCAGGTCTTCCGGGCCATTGGCAAACACTCTAACCATTATGCCAGTAATGATACTTTGAACTAATTAACTTCCCTGGCCTTGGCTAGGCCGTCTGGCATTCATGCCGGATGGGAAATCGAAATCAATGACAGATTCGAGGCCGAAGGCCCCCAGCTTCAGCTGGGCCAATTTCGGGTAGGCGAACTACAAAATTGACACCTTTGTCCCCCGTGTATGGCACTGGACCTTGCTGTCCCGTTTAAGCTATAATCAGGCATACATGCCTGGACCCAGATTTGGGTCCGAGACAAGCTAGGCTCATCAGGCCCACATTGCACTAGGTAGGTCGATGACCAGCATAGACCAGCAGGGTTCGAGCCTCGGCGCGTGCCCGACCTTCCCCTCTCCTAAATCCTCACTTTAAGCCAGCCTTTGGGTCATTGACTTTGTGTCGAGTCCTGTCTGGTGGGAGGCAGCGACAAATATAACTTTGAACTGAATAACTGTGTTGACTTATGTTTAGAAATCCTATATACTTCATATGTATATAAACCGGATTTTGCATTAAGTCATCTACAATGGCTGATATGCTATATAACTTAACCAAACCAATTGTTTTTAATGATTTGTTATGTTTCAACATTCATGTGTCATTTAATTCTAAAACCTTTCTTGTAGTGGTACTATTTCACCCCTCGCTGGGGAGATATGGGTTTTGCCAAGCGTATTAGTCCAAAAGTAAACGTAATTGTGCGACGACTGAATATCGAACACGCTTACTAAGACATCACAGTCAAGCCCACCAGCCACTGCACCACGGCTACTCGTTTTCGGAAAGGTTTAACAATCTAAAACTCACTCATTTGAAAGCAAGAGTCTCAAACACGCCGACTGCAAATTACTTTTCTTTTCCACCCGGCAAAACTGTTTTCATGATTAATATTTTCCTAAAACTTTGTAGTCTGTATCTCTCCCGTTCCATAATCTTGCAGCAGCAGCAGCATTAAGCTTGATCTACCAACCTAATGCAAACCGACAATCACTTTTAAGATGAGACTTGTTTTTTTTTAACTGTTGAACGGTAGAATACACTTCATATTTCAGTCGCTTTCACTTAAAGATTAACAGCTGAAAAGTAGAAATATGTATCCAATTTTTTATACGCTGAAAAATTATTCTTATAAGAACGTGACCGAGGTCAAGTCCTGTTTACAAAGTGCTTTTTTTTCTATATGTAGCGTTCGATTCTCTCGATTTCGAATGTTATACGACCATCGTAGATCACTTTTTCCAAACGGATCGATTTTACGTCGTCTGCTCCTAATCTTGGAGATTTACGCAAAGTGCCCTAAGTTTGCTTTTGACGACACCCTTAAAACATTTCGTACGTTTATGTCTCAGACATTTATCATGTTATCGTTCTTCTTAAAACGTCAGCTTCGGTAACCAAACATTATCCATCTTAGTGAAGTATTTACAGGGTGTTTATAAAAAAAAATGATACCATTCTAGATGTACTGGGAGCTTCAAAAATATTGATATTTCATAATCTAATAAGTTGGGCTATTCTTCTTCGAATAATCTCATTTTTAAACGGCATGTGCAGAAACAACTCTAAATCCAAGGTTTAATGTTTAAATACGTTTTTTTTTGCTTCTCCAGAGAACGATAATTCTATAAAAGAGAAAAATATAAAATTTTAAACTTAGAATTTTGGGTTGTTTCGACACATATGTACTGTTAAAATTTGAGCTTATTTGAACTGGAATTGGTCAAGTTATTAGATAATGAAATGATGTGGAGTTTTCTGAAAAAAACTTCTCTATCTATCTATCTATCTATCTATGTTTAAAACTATCTATTTTTATTCCTTATTTCCTTTCTTTCTTTCTTTCTTTCTTTCTTTCTTTGCTTCCATCAATCCTTGTTTGTTTCTTTTTTTCCAACTTGTTTGTTTTTTGATTGATTATTTGTTTGTTTTTTTATTGTTTGTTTGTTTAAGTTGCTTAAATCTATCTATCTATCTATCTATCTATCTATCTATCTATCTATGTGTGCGCGTGTGTGTGTGTGTGTGTGTGTGTGTGTGTGTATGTGAGCGTCCACTCATTTCATATGCAATTGGACAGTTGTGTGTCTCTGCTTGGGAATAAGACTTTTACCCCCCACCGTCAGCCCCCAGAATAAAATCTCTTCGTTTACCAAGTGGCCAACTTGGCGTATTGTTTTTATTCTAATTAAACTCTTATCTATTTATACCCAATGATTTCCTGAGTCAGTCAAGCGGCCAATATATATCTGTGATTACTAAACGGCTCGATCATATCGAAAGCGGACACACACTGTTCTTCTTTTTTTAGTCTTTCCCTTTCTTTCTCCATTATTTTTCTTGTTACTTGTTATCTCCCACTTTGTTTCTTCTTTTTTTTATCTCACCTCTTTTAAAACTTTCTTTCTCTCCAAGTGATTTCTTTCTTTTTTCTATCTTTTTCTGGCTTCTTTTCTTTCTTTGTCTTTTCTTTTTTTTTTTGACCTTCAAATGAACTCACTGGTCTTTTAGATTTTTTAAATCTTTTTTTATCGGTACTGTCTTTTATTTATAATTCTCTGCCTTTCTTTCTTTCTTTCTTTCTTTCTTTGTTATCTTTCTTTCTTTCCAATCTTTCTTTCTTTCTTTCTTTGTTTTCTTTGTTTCTTTCTTTGTTTTGTTTGTTTGTTTGTTTGTTTGTTTGTTTCTTTCTTTCTTTCCATCCTTTCTTTGTTTCTTTGTTTGTTTTCTTTCTTTCTTTCTTTCTTTCCATTCTTTTTTCTTTTCTTTCTTTCTTTCCATTCTTTTTTCTTTTCTTTCTTTCTTTCCATCCTTATTTGTTTTCTTTCTTTCTTTCTTTCTTTCTTTCTTTCTTTCTTTTTTTCTTTCTTTCTTTCTTTCTTTCTTTCTTTCTTTCTTCTCTGTTCATCTTTTGTTATTGTTATGTCTAACCGAAAATTACCTCACGATCTCTTGGCTTTTCTCTTTCCTTTATTTATTCATAATAACGTGCATCTAATCACTTTCAAATAAGCCATTTTCCTGATAAGAGATATGGAACAAAGTGATCGAAGCAAATATTTTTTAGCTTTTTGTTGTCGTAGTTGTTGTTGTTGCTTTTTTGGTTGCTGTTTATTTTGATGTCCTGGTTGTAGGAAAACTGTCTGAATTTCGTCCGAAAAAATCGTTTTTACTGCACCAACAAAAGAGAGATAAAAGATCTAATATCAATTTTTAGCTTTTTCATTATTCAGATTAATTTTTAAAAATTCGACACTTCCATAAAAAAAATTGAAATCAAATTTATTGCTTCCAAAAACATGCAAATATCAAGAGAAGACAACTCAAAATTAGCTTTATGAAAGTTTGAATATTATTTTTATATTCTCCATATTTTAAAAGGAAAGAGGCAAGAGATATGAGCAAGTGGCAATTGGTTGTAAATTTCTTGTGTTTCTATACATATGGAAAATTTAGCCATTTTTTTTTCCTGATCTGGGGAACTCTGACGAGAAATTAATTTTACGTCTTCTTTAACAGTGAATCAGTATTTCAAGACAGTTCTCCGTTTAAACTTTCTTTCTTTATTTCTTTCTTTCTTTATTTATTTCTGTCAACTTATGACCTCCTATTTTACAAATTTGTTCCTTTCCCACTCATTTCTCTGTCTGTCTGTCTGTCTGTCTGTCTATCTGTCTGTCTTTTGACTTTGAAATCCATTCACTAGCGTTTTGATTTTTTAGGCTTTTTTGTTTGAACTATTCTTCATTCATAATTTTCTTTCTTTCTTTCTTTCTTTCTTTCTTTCCACCCCTTTTTGTTTCTTTCTTTTATTTATTTCTTTAAATTTTGGGTGAACTTTTTTACAACTTCGTTTCTTCCCAAATCCTGATTGTCTGTCTGTTTGTCTCTCTTCTGACCTTCAAATTTAACCGCTGACCTTTTAGATTCATAAATCTTTTTTATCAGATTTTTTATTCCTTAATTTCTTTCTTTCTTTCTTTCTTTCTTTCTTTCTTTCTTTCTTTCTTCCATCAATCCTTGTTTGTTTCTTTTTTCCCACTTGTTTGTTTGTTTGTTTTTTGATTGTTTGTTTTTTGATTGTTTGTTTTTTGATTATTTGTTTGTTTCTTTCGTAACTTGTTTACTTCTTTTCTGTTCTTCTATTTTCCTTTTTTTTTCTTTTTCTTTTTAACTGTTTTAAAATTGGTTTTATCTTTGCCTGGATTTACAGACGATATATAACCAAGAATTTTTTTTTGTCTTGGATCTTGGATCTTGTGACTTTGGCAGTAAAAATAGTTCCAAGAAAAGTCATTGATGATAAAGAGAGTGTAAATAATAATCGTTCTAGAGCGGCTGACGTGTTATCTCGGGAGCATTTTCTTTTTGTTCAAGATTTTCCGGTATTTAATGAGATAGTAAGTAGATAATGACAAACACACTGAAAACAATGATTTTACTTTAACGGCTGATGAGATATATTACGAGAAACTTGTTAGTTCTGCGTTTTCTAACTCTGGCAGAGAATCAGATTGCTATTTAAGACACCAGATAGTAATGAGAGCGGTGAAAGCAGTTATTGTCCTTGAAGAGCTAACGAGATAAATTACCAATATAAAGTTACACAACACATCCCAGTCTCAAAAGGTTAATCAACTATGTAATGTTGTTAGCTGTGTAATATAAAATATTCATTGCTCGGGATAAGCTTTCGAGGAGGTAATCTTTAAACAACATTATCAAGATGTCTCCTTTAACTCAAAAAGGGGCCGCTTGCTTCTTTCGTTGTGATGCTGTAGTCTATGTGAAAGGAGTCTGAGAAAAGGAACTTAAATCTCTTTTTTTTATAAGTTCAAAAAGATTTTATGGGTTGTGTTTTCTTATCTCTCGACCCAACGTAGTCGAAGTGATCTCACCACGACTGAATGAAAGAATTATCTTCTCTCTCGAGGTTATCGGTGCCTACGCTTGAGTGCTAGCTTCAACTCCAAAAGATGTCATTCTGACCGGTGCGCTCTCCAATTTTCTCTCTCAGACTGTATCTCTTTACACACACACACACCAGTGAGCGCACGCACACACACACCCGTGGGCACACACACACACACACACACACACACACACACACACACACACACACACACACACACACACACATATATATATATATATATATATATACAGAGAGAGAGAGAGACTGGTCGGCCGGAGCTGTTGAATACATCGATTGCATCTCTACGAAAAGGTAAGACCCCTAAAGAGTGTCGTGGATATAGCAGGAAACAATCTGATGGTGAGGCTTCAGTCTTGGAGCCTTGGAGGATATGGAGTACCTATTTCTGCTCAATAGGTCATGATTTTAACAGTAATACAATGATCAACATCATAGAAAGATTTTTTTTTAAATATGAAAAAGAAATTTTAAAAAAAACTACACGCACATTGAACGTTATTACTAAGATAATTGAAATACACAAAGATAAATTTAAAACGTCCGCAAACACTGACTCCCAATGGATTTAACATAAAATTTGATGACACTAATTTGAAATAGGATGGACAGGTTTAGGGTGACATAAAAATGCCGAAATAAACAAATAAACAAATCAGCCATGGCTAAATTTTAACATATCCCTTCCAGGTCTAATATATATATATATATATATATATATATATATATCACCCAAATGAAGAGCTTTTATGCAAGGTGTTCTTAGATATCATATAAAGGGGAGTTGAAGACACTTGGATACCAGAAAATAGTTTTCACCCCACGAATAAAAATGTTACGCCACTTGTTCATTTTGTCGCTTCTCATATAAAATTTTAACCTTTTTTAAGAACTCTTTAAAAGACTTTTGAAAAAATCTTTTAAAAACTCATTAAAAAAACTAATTTAAAACTCTTTTCAAAACTATCTTAAAAACTCTTTCGAAAAAAATTGTTTCCATACAATTTTTTCTCTAAACGATGGTTTGAAATCGAAATAGATTGAGAAAGATTAAAAAATGAATATTTCGAAAAGAAGTTTTCCTATATTTTGTCATACCACACATGTTCATCTTTTACAAATATATATATATATATATATATATATATATATATATATATATATAGAGAGAGAGAGAGAGAGAGAGAGAAAGAAATCAATAACGATCAATCCAGTAGTGGATATCACTGGGGCGGGGAAATTTAAAGATAGATGATGATCCGATGAACGTCGGATATTAATCCAAAAATTAAGGCCTTTGACTCTAAAGTTGTTAATTCCCCTTGACTATTTTTAGGGTCAGTTAAAAGTACTTGATAGCTGCGATAAAATTTTCTTTACTTTTCTCTTATTTAACTATCTTGTTCCTAATTAGATTAAGATTATCTAGGATAATAACAGCTGAGATAATTAACAGATGTATTAGGAGTAAATGTAAAATATATATGGGGATAGTCATTCGTTCGATGATCGTAGATTGTTTAGAAAATCGCACCTGCTACGGGACCACCGATAAGTACGCAGATTAGGATGGGTTGACCTACAGAGAAATCCCACTCCTGTTTCTTGATGCTTCTAACACCTGATATTTTGACTCCCTCTGTCCTCTGTGAATTTAAATTATTTATTTATTTATTTTTTAAATACGAACGGCAATTCCACATTTGCTGTAAAGCTTGTAAAAAGTCGTCTGATGAGACAGAGAGTATAGTAATATTCTCCGCCGAAATAAATTTATTATGACAACTTAACCAGGTTTGAGTTTCCATCCGATTACACTATATACGCACTGAATGTGAATTTTGTTATATTCCAACGAATGAAGAAAGAATTAACAATAGTCATACATTGAGCATTCCCATAGATTTATATGATATTCCTCATATATTCTTTAAAAATAACCCACACCCACTGCCTCTGGACGCTAACTGGATATATATATATATATATATATATATATATATATATATATAACGACCTATTCTTGACCAGTTCCTCATCATCAACGTTATGTTACCTTTGCATTCATCTAAAGTCGATCAGCTTCTACATCAAGTCGCCTCGTAGTATCTTGATGATGATAAATCCAATACCCTTACATGACATCAGTATCAATTCGATTGATCTAATCAATGGCTGTTCACATAAAAAAAAGGAAAAACAGCATAATTTTAATTATTTTTTTTTTCATAGCAGAATGATTGCATAATTTTACGTAATTAATTTGGAAAAATGAAATTTAAAAAAAAGAAAAAAAAAAAAAAAGAAAAATAGCTTAAAATAGATCTAAGTCAACGTATCGATATATATATATATATATATATATATACATGTGATATACATAGGCCTACCTGGTGGTTGACATTGTTGCGTTTTCCCCATCACTGCCAGGGATGAATGTTTTATTATTTAGCCCAGAACCGCATGCATCTATCTATCTATCTATCTATCTATGTTTCGAATTTATTCTTTCTTTCTTTCTTTCTTTCTTTGTGCACATATGTCGTGTCTCTTTGCTATAGTCTACATAGGTCTGTTCATATTGATTTTCTCTACCCTTGTCCGTCTGTGTGAGCAGGTGTGTAGCGAGGCATTATCAGAACGAAGACCCAATCGTCAATACATGAATGAAAGATAACGAAGAGAGAGACAGAGAGAGCATCATAGATAAAGATTCGAAGAAACGAAAGAATAATGAAAAGAAAGAGAGTTCAATAAATAAGTAAACCAAACTGACTGTAAAGAAATCCGAATAAAATCCAAATTGGAAATTGGAAGACTGAAATAGTGAAAAGACGACTGATTTACAAAAGGTGTATTTTTAAATCTTCGTAGGTACAGTGGGTTTGGGCTAGACATTTTTAAAGATTGTTAGTGTAATAGGACATGCGCATATTGTTAATCTTGAATTATTTTGGAAAATATACGTTTTTATTTTTAGATTTTTGTTATCTATCATTTCTTTGTTGAAAAGTTACGGTGTTTTGGAGTTTACAGTTTCATCGAAACATTAATGGTAAAATTTTGGTGAGAAAATTTATCTTCAAAATTTTGCTGTAATCTTCAAAATTGCATTCTAGCTAAAGTGTATGCCAATTTAACACAAAATACCTCTCAGTCGTTTCCAGGAATGTTCTGAGTTTTTGGAATAAAATGTTTACTGATATATGTTTACGACTATTTCAGTAAAACTTTATTTATTACAACCAGATTTTAAACAACACCTCTAAAAATGCATATTTTAGGGTTAGAAAACACTGAAATATTTTCATGTATATCTGGCAATAACATTAAAACGTCAAAGTAAAACGTCTTCTTGTATAAATATTAAGACTTAGATAATTCAAATTTTAGAGGCAAAATTACAAGTCAAACTTTGCCCAGTCGTCTGAGGCTAACGAATACAATAACTCCTTCTCTGGAGAGGGGTAACCCCCCCCTGGATAGGGGTAACCCCCCCTAACGAGTGTCCTGATATGACACTAAACAATCTGTTGGTGAGGCTCTAGTAATACTGGAGCTTTGGGGAATGTCGAGTACCCCTTCATTGCCATCACTCTCAGGTCCACTCTGGGCCGCAAGTGGTAGAACTTGATAAGGTCTTATCTATGGATCAAATGGAAGTAAAATGTGTACTTATGTTAAACTGAATTGCTTGAAATAGAACTGTTTCGACATTTAAACTGCGTACTAATGCTAAACTGTATTGTTTGAAATGTAAATGTTTTTGTATGTTAAACTGAATTGTCTGCAGCAAAAATGTTTTTGACATTGAAACTCTACTTACGCTAAACCGAATTGTTTGAAATAGAGCTGTTTATTTGTATAAAATGGATTTGGTATTAAATATCCTACGAAGGTTGATATGCCATAAAACCCAAACAATCAGACAAACCAAGTCAAGCTTTGTATATTCCTTTCATTTACTGTCATATGCAATTAATATTCCTCTAAAGTCTTATTTTAGATGTCTTTTATCTGTTATCATATGCTTCATTTCTTTTCTTGATTATATTGTCGCATATTATACCACTGGACAAATAACGAAGACCACGTAGATATAAAAATATAATTTATATTTTTATTCTTCAACAGCGACTTTGGTGTTAAGTAGGAATACAGTCAGAAAGAGTTCGCACATATTTTTCTGCTGTGACGGAGACCCTTTTGATGTGAAATAGAACGACGACCGGAGAACACTCACGGAAGAGGTGACAAGTTTGCTTGAGTGACCAGCGGATCTCTGCCTTCAGTCCAAAATTACAGACCTTATACTGTCTTTCAAGTCCCACGTATTTTCTGTTTATGGCTCGTTATCGGAACTTACATACTTCCGTTTTTTCTGGTAATTTGTTGATCTTATCTGTCATTCTATCCACTGGCAATAAATTACATTCTCACCATCATCCTTTATTTTTCCCTTTCCTGTGAAACCACTTTGTTGATGTTATCTTGTGACCGCATTAAACCTGCTAAGTTCTTCCTCGGCACTCCATCGCTAGCTAAGCTAGTATATTATAATATTCGTGTATCAAAAGTCTAAGAAATATTAAACTCTTTCCAACAGAGAGCTATTTAGAGATCATAAATGGATTCGGTGTGAACGTCTGACTCATTAAGAAGTGCCGATTTATCGGATTTTTTTGCAATGTCCAATCGAAAGGACCACGAAATGGCTGATTTAGCACCCCTATTCACTATATGGTAGCCAGGACTTTTTAAAATATTTTTCTAAGAACAGTACATCATTATGATCGTTCTCAGGAAGAGTAGAAAAGTGTATTTTCTTTTGCTTTCTTCATGGTGTTTTTATCGTGGAACTCTCCCCAGTTTGTTGGCCTCTGGGATTTCATTATATCCATCGATCTTCACTACCTTTGTTCATTAGAGTGAGAAGTACCGTATCTATCTATCTATCTATCTATCTATCTATCTATCTATCTATCTATCTAATTCAGTCTCTTCATATCTATCTATCTATCTATCTATCTATCTATCTATCTATCTAATTCAGTCTCTTCATATCTATCTATCTATCTATCTATCTATCTATCTATCTATCTATCTATCTATCTAATTCAGTCTCTTCATATCTATCTATGAAAGTAAAAAAAGGATTGCAATCCGACAATATGTAGAAAAATTGATAAGGTAATCCAAGTAGAAGAAGAGATTTATTGAGAAGTCAACACTATAGTGTTTCGGTTCAACTGAACCATCATCAGGACCATGAGGGGTGATATTAGCGATGTTAAGTGAATGATGGATGTTTAAAAATGCAAAATACAAAAACCTTTTCTTATTATACAAATTTTCCCCTAGTTTTTTTAATATTTCGACTTCTCAATAAATCTCTCCTTCCACTTGGATTACCTTGTTATCTATCTATCTATCTATCTATCTAAATATATGTTGTATCTTTTTGTCTCAGTATATACAAGTTCTTCAAGACGGGCTATCCCTTCTAACTTGAAGAATTAGTGGAATACAATCTTCCTGTTACACGAATTGCTCATTGTCTCAGAGTAACGTAAAATAATTAAGGTTTGTTTAGTGGGTTTTATTGGTACGTATTTCTTACTGTCATTGCAATTTGCCCTGTCGACTGGGGCTGTAAAATACATCGACTGCTTCTCTGCGGAGGAGTAAGACCCCCATCCAACGATTGTTCTAGATATGACACTAAACAATCTGATGGTGAGGTTCCAGTAATGCTGGAGCTTTGGGGAATGCCGAGTACCCCTTTATTACCATCGCTTCCAAGTACACTCAGGCCCGGAAGGGTAGCACCTGATGAGGGTCCTATCTAAGGGTTAAATAAAGCTAAATCGTGGTTTCTTGAGTTTTGAATTGCTTATTTATATTAAACTAAATTGTTTGAAATAGAACTGTTTTTACATTTAACTGTGAGTATGAACAAATACTATACTCATACTCGACTGTACTGTTGTTTACATGAATAAAATTGATTCGGTATTAAATAATCTAAAATGGTTGATATGCCATAAAACCAAACCAAACCAATTTAGAAATCTTAGGTTGAACGTATTTACATATAAACAGAATTTGGCGTTAAATAACCAGCAAAAGTTGATATGCCATAAAACCCAGCCAACCAACAGCAACTGTCATCGCAATTAAAGTTATCAGGGTTTAGGATCCGAGCCACTGAAAGGATAGTGCTACACTGTTATTATAACCTTAATTTGGACTTGCCCTGTATTAGTGTAAGCTGGGTGATTATAAAAAAAATCGATCTGTCAATCAATAAGAGAATCGATGAGATAATCTGGAACATTATTTGAAAAAGATGCAATAATCAGAATTGACGTTATGACTCATCATCATCATCATTAAGATCTCTATTCTGATTCGCTGATGTCAAGATCACGTGATCATAATCTTTGTCAGCCTCATCTTTGTTTTGTTTTGTTTTAGGGGTTTTTTTTAACAATTACTTTTTTTTACCTTGAAATCATCATTTGTTGTCTTGATCTTCATTATGGTCCTGATTAAGCTTTTTTCGGATTATAGTCATTGCGTTTGTAGCGAGTTGGGGAAGAAAGATGGGAAAAACGAGAAATCTGATTTAGAAGTAAGAGGAATCGAATAAAAAGAATATTTTTAACAAAAGTGGCAATAGATGGAACAAGTGAGTTGTAACAAAAGTAGTAGGAGGAGGAAGAAAAAGAAAGAGTGGAAAAAGCAGAAATGGGTAATATAAATTATGACTGTTTTACTACTACTACTACTACTACTACTACTCTTCCTACTACTACTACAACAACATTAATAATAATAATAATAATAATAATAATAATAAAGTAAAGTAAAGTTGGCGACCGTAGTCGAGGGCGACCAGAAGGCTCCCTTTTCAATAGCTACTACACCGAGGTGTAGGGGAGGACGCTACTCCTTTCCCTGGATTGCTCTACTTTACCCTTGATACGTACCTTATAATGCTGCGTGTTAAACAAGAAGCTATCAAGTACCATTTTTTAAGTCTTTGGTATGACGCGACCTGGGATTGAACCCCGGTCTCCCGGACCATTGGCGAACACTCTTCCCACAAGGCCAAATAATAAAGAATCTGTCCTGGAAAATGCGATTCACATACTCCCGTGGGATTTCGAGATACAAACGGATCATGTAATCTCGGCCAGACGACCAGACCTTATTACAATTAACAAAAAAAAAAAAAAGAGAGAACTTGCAGAATTGCGGACTTTGCTGTCCCGGCTGACCTCAGGGTAAAATTGAAAGAAAGTGAAAAGAAGGATAAGTACCTGGAACTTGCTAGGGAATTTAAAAACTGTGGAACATAAAAGTGACATTTATACTAATTATAAATGGTGTTCTTGGTACAATCACCAAAGGATTAATAAAGGGGCTGGAGGACTTGGAAACAACAGGACGAGTGGAGACCATCCAAACTAATGTATTATTGAGATTGCCCCGAATACTGAGAAGAGTCCTGGATACTTGGGGAGATTTGCTGTCACTCAAACTCCAGTGAGATACCATCAGCTAACGTTGAAATGAAAAACTCTCAAGGAGTAAAATAATTATGATAATGAAAGTTGATGATGATGCACAAGGCTTTACATCTGACAGGTGACACAGAAAAATTATGTGTCAAGAAAAGAAGATTGCATGGATATATTAATACAAAGGGGCTCAGTCGGCTGGGGCAGTAGAATATGCCGACTGCATTTTTGTAGAGGAGTATGACACCACCAACGAGTGTCCTGGATATGACACTAAATAATCTGATTGTCAGGATCCAGTAATGCCGGAGCTTTGGGGAATCTGGAGTACTCCTTTACTGCCATCGCTCCCAGGTTCACTTTGGACTGGAGTGGTAGCACCTGTTAAGGGTTTTATCAATAGGTCAAATTTAATCTGTACTAATGCTAAAGTGATTTGTTTGAAAAAGAACTGTTCTTACAAATGACTGTATGTAAACCAAAAACTATACTTATGCTTAACAGAATTCTTTGAAATAGACCTGTTTTTGATATTTAAACTGTGTTCTTATGCTTACCTGAATTATTTGAAATAGAAATGTTTTTGAGATTTAAACTGCGTACTGAATTGTTTGAAACAGAGCTGTTTTTTAAATTTAAACGGCATACTTATGCTAAACTGAATCGTTTGAAATAGAAGTGTTTATATGCATAAAGAGGACCATCAACCTTGTGAGTAGAGAGGTCGCCAATGACTGTTAGTTGTTGCCGCCTTGCTTAACATTCAGCTTTATAAGGTAAGGATAAATGGTAAAGTGGAACAATCCAGTGAATGGAGTAGCGCTCTCTCTTTCACCTCAAAAAAGGAACCTTCATGTCACTCTCAACGAAGGTCGCTAACTTTACCTATTTTTATATGCATAACTATGGATTTGGCATTAAATAACCTGCAATGGTTGATATGCCTTAAACCAAGCCCAACCACAATGACTTAATTCAGCTATAAATGACCTAGAAAAAGTTGATACGCCGGAAAACAAAAAGACAATCAACGATCAATACAAAGACTCAATGACTACGTGAAAAAGACCAAAGAAAAACTGACAGCGGCCAGTTACAACAACATAAGGAGACATAATAGCAACAAAAACAAGGGAACACAAATGGGACAAAAAACAAATGCGTAGATATTTTAAACGATACAATGGTGAGAATGCTCACATGAGAAGACCTGGACATCAGCACAAAACAACGCCATAAGGACCAATTATATTAAATCGAAAATCATTGATACGCAACAGAATAATGAGTGTAGGTTATGTGATGACAAAGATGAAATGATTTATCACATTGTAAGAGAATGTGTCAGAATAACGCAAAAGGGGTGTAAGTCTAGACATGACTGGGTAGGGAAGGTTATCCACTGTGAATTGTGCAAGAAACTGGATTTTTGACCATCCTACCAAATGGTATTACGCACAAACCGGAATCCGTAGGGCGCCTCTGGTGGTGTAATTGTTAGTAAAGCAGACTAGCAAACCTATACGAGTGAGTCCGAGTCTCATTGGGTGCCCCATGCATATGGTTTTGTGCCACATCTAAGCAAAATGCTTAGTAAATTACAAACCGGAATCTGTCTTAGAGAATGAGACTCATAAAATTCTCTGGATTTTTAGATACAGACAGATCACCAAATCCTGGCCAGAAAACCAGACCAAGTGCTGATTAACAAAAAGAAAAGAAAGAGAACTTGCTGTGGAGTAGACTTTGCCGTCCTGGCAGATCACAGAGTGAAAATCAAAGAAAGCGAAAATAGTGATAAGTACTTAGACCTTGTTTGAGAAGTAAGAAAGCAATGAAGCATGACCATGACGGTGATACCGATTGTGATTGGTGTACTTGGAACAACTCCTAAAGGCTTGGAAAGAAGACAACAAGAAGTGGGAATCGGATGGATGAACAGTATTGTTGAGATTGGCCAGAATACTGAGAAGAATCCTGGAGACTTGTCGTCATTCAGACATCAGTGAAGTACCATCAGCCAACACTGATGGGAAAAATTCAGAAGAAATACAATAATAATAATGATAATAATACGGTGATTCTAATTGTAATTGATGAACTTGGAACGATTAACAAAAGCTTGCTAAAGAGGCTGGAAGGGATGGAAACTGGAAGACGAGCGGAGACCTTCTAAACGACATCATTGTTAAGGTTTGCAAGAACACTAAGATGAGTCCCGGAGATTTGAAGAGACTTGCTGTCACTCAGACTCCAATGGAAGACCATTAGCAAACGATGATATAAAGATACTTTCAAGGGATAATATAATGATGATAAAATGAATAAAAGTTATAGTCGAACATGTTTGAAGAGACTTGCTGTCACTCAGACTAACTAAATTTTCTGACATATTTGATGGTTAGTTGAGATATTTGGAATTTACGAAAATGGACTCACTTAAGTTAATATGAAGATTAAACCACTATTATCTGACAGCTAATAAAAATTATTTTTTTTCTTTTTGTCCATAATACAGGGTGTTTCAATATACATGGGACCCATGTGACTGCAAATAACTCTACTTATAATAATGCAGTGTTCTTTCCGTTTTAGATATGAAAATAGTATAATATAACAACTATTAACCCTTGATCACAATCCCTTGCATAAGAGAGGAAAAATATTCTTCCAAACGACATCATTGTTAAGGTTTGCAAGAACACGAAGAAGAGTCCCGGAGATTTGAAGAGACTTGCTGTCACTCAGACTCCAATGGAAGACCATTAGCAAACGATGATATAAAGATACTCTCAAGGGAAAATATAATGATGATAAAAGGAATAAAAGTTATAGTCGAACATGTGTATTTGAATGTTACGTACTGTGAACATTCCGGATAAATAATGAAACACTGCTTTGATTGTGAGGAAAGAAAAGGAAGAAAAAAATACGCTACACATCAGAGAGAAAGAGAAAGCAAACATGAAAAGAAAAAAGAAAGAAAAAAAGAGTGACAGATAACATGTTATATCATATGTTATTCGTAGGTTCAATAGAATGAAGGAAAAATAAGAAAGACAGAAAGGTTGAAAAATAGAACAAGAAGAACAAACAGAAGGTTATACGTATATCTGTACCCGACCCTCTGCCACGAGTAGAATGCAACTCGGGGTCAATTTTTTCGACGGAGTACAGCTGGTTTGAATTCAGAGTTTTCCTTCTCATAGACTAAAGAAACCAATCAATTTCACTATTTATCCATTTCTGGGGTGAGAAGAGTTGCATTCATACTCTTCCCAAGTGCATAAGGGTGAAAAGAAATACAATCAAGGATTTGGACTCGATTCCGTTTCTACGACGATAACCGTTTCGCTCAGCTCATCTTTTAACAGATATGTAGAAAGAAATTCGTAAAATAAATAAATGAATAAATAAATCACACTTGTTTTCAAATCTTATTTGTTTGGTAAATGATGATAAAATCTTATGAAAGTCAAAGAAATGATTCAGTTTTAATAAATTTTAATAAATTTTTGGTATTGTTGTTAACAGTCTTTATGAATTCTTGTATATATAAAAAATGAAACTATGAAAAAGTGCAATTTTCACTGCTTAGAGATTGATATCATCACAACAACGTGATTTCATATGGATGAGAAAACACTTCAACAACAAACTCAGCGGCAGAAATTTAATCAAAAATATATAGGCAGTCTTTTCTTATAAGATGCTCTAGACCATTTTTGAAATGGACCAAAGAAGAACTCAGAAAGATGGACTATAGAATAAGAAATTGATGATGATACACAAAGCCTGGAAGCTGATAAATAGCAAAAAAAAAAAGAAAAGAAAGAGGAAGAAGATTTGTTAGCATTCAAAACTGCGTGGATGCAACAATAAAGGGATTGGAAGCATATATACAAAAAGAAAAGAGCAAAGAAACATGGATTACAGCAACCAGTAATTGCAATATCGGCTGAATTATCTTAATGATGAAAAAAAAAAAAAAAAGAAAACCCAGAAAAAGTTTTGGAACACGATAATGACTGTGATAACAATTGTAGTTTGAAACTTGGGAATGGTCAACAAGGGTCTGTAAAGGAGACTGAAGGAACAAAAGGTAGGAAGAAGAATCGAAACCATTCTGACCACAGCACTGCTAAAATCAGATGTAATACTTAGAAGGGTCCTGGAGAACTGAGTAGATTTGCAGTCACTCTGACTTTATAAAAAAATCCTCCAACTGGAATGAAAAACACACAACGAGTAAAATAACAATACAAGTGTTTATCTCAGTGGTTAGTGATGGGGAATTGCCTTTTACTATTACTCTAGCATGATTATATTTTGGAACGCAGTTTATTGGATGGCATGAGAAGCAAATAATTTTGAAATATTTTCCAATCAAATTGAAGAAGATGAAATTGTAAAGGACAATTTTAATCAGTGGGAATTTACAACCGGACTAGTTGGAGATATCCGACAATTAATCATGATAAAAATAACGGTCGTATACGTAATCCTGGGATTACTTAAATTTCTCCTGAGAAAAATATAACAATGGAAAAGCAAGAAATTCTCACGGCAATTCATTTCCGAAATGGCCATTCAGCTTGTTTGAATTTATTATGCAAATAAAATAAAACCCTATAGATTCCTCAAATCTAACCTCGTACACTTCCATTCTTATAAAAATATTTAACTAAATTTTCTGACATATTTGATGGTTAGTTGAGATATTTGGAATTTACGAAAATGGACTCACTTAAGTTAATATGCAGATTAAACCACTATTATCTGACAGCTAATAAAGATTTTTTTTTTCTTTTTGTCCATAATACTAGGTGTTTCAATATACATGGGACCCATGTGACTGCAAATAACTCTACTTATAATAATGCAGTGTTCTTTCCGTTTTAGATATGAAAATAGTATACTATAACAACTATTAACCCTTGATCACAATCCCTTGGATAAGAGAGGAAAAATATTTTGCGTCACTACTTATTTGGAGAAAAAATCATTCGAAAGTGTTTAAAAATAGGAGCAACCCATTAATATGATAATGATTTATTGCTGGAACAAGAAACACAAAAAAAAAGATTGCATGTCCTGGAAGCTGATATAATAACAACTGAACAACATTAACTTGATGTCTAAGTCAAAGGATGTACTTTTTACAGGACGTGTTCCAAATTACTGATATTGTGCTTCTCTCGGTGATAAATCATTATAATTATCATATCAATGGGTTGCATCTCTTTATAGACACCCTGTATATGTTGCAACTTGGGTAAAGAGAAGAATCTAAAAACTGCTTACAAATAAAGGATTATCCACTTCGAAGATATCAAAGGAGATCAGCTGCTATCATTGATCGATAAAGAAGGCTGTTTAAAATAAAACTTAGTTGAGAATACAAAGCAAAAGAAAAAAATATTAAGAAAAGTGATTCCTTGAGATGAACATAAATTAAAGTGAGCTATAGCAAAGCAACCATTTTTGACCAGCGCTGATATCTTTTCAAAGGCTGGAATTCAGGAGTCAAGAAGCATGAAATATATAGAATACATTGTAAATTGGTTGACATGTTTGAAATCTCCAAAGCAACCTCCGCTCACTAAAGCAAATATTTCAAAGCGTCAAAATTAAGCCAAGAAATATATGAAAATTAACTTTTCTAAAGTAATTTTTCAGGGAGGAATCTTGAGTGACATTTAATGGGCCTGATGGATGTGTCAAATGTTGGATTTCATCGAATTCAAACGTGTCTGTGTCTAAAAGTAGGCAACAAGGAAACTGGAATTGTCGATCATCATTTGACAATTTGAAGTCGACAAAAGAGTTAAACTGAGCAGTGCTTACGATTTCAATTTGATGGACAAGTCCCAGTGTTATAGGTTCAAAGTGAAGTATGTATTCATGCAAGACAATGCTCCTTATCCAGTATCTACGTTTACCTTTGAATTCTTCGAACATGAATGATTTACAGGAGAGAAGATAAAGGAATGCCCACCGTTAAGTCCTAATCTGAATCCGATTGAAAATCTCTAGTCATTTGGGAATAGTCAATTATATGAAGGTGGCAAACATTATAACAGCAAAGTAGACCTATGCGAATAAACTAAAACAACCATGTCAGAAAATGAACTTGCTGAAGTAAGAAAAATTAACAAAATCAATGTATAATAGATTAGTGTCTGTTTTTGAGAAGGGACATCATATTAAAATGTAAAGGACTCAAAGACTTATTATATGTGGTTGTTATTTGTTCGAGATCGTAAGTGATGTGCTCCTGTGGACCCCCGCATATGGCCAATCAAAAGCAGGACGACCAGCTCGAACATTCATACAGCAGCTATGTGATGATACGGGATGTAACCCCGAAGACCTGCCGAAGGCGATGAATGATAGGGAGACGTGGAGAAAGAGGGTCAGGGATATCCGTGCTAGCCGCACGTCATGATGATCATGATGATAGGTGTTGACCAATTTTGGATGATTTTATATGATTATTAGGTTTTGCCAAAAGTATTTCAAGAATACATCAAATAACTTCTATAGCTCCTAAAAATATATTGTTACCGAAACTTTAATTCAGGCATTGTTTTGACATCTAAATTGATTGTTTAAAATTTAACTATTTTTTTCAAACCAAATTTATGTTAATGAAGTTTTTGTGATTTATTTTATAACTTTAGACCAGATGTAGCATCGAAAAATGTCTTGAGGGATTAAGACATTTGATATCCTCTAAGGTCATCCAGTTACTGTTAATTGTGAGTTAGAAAATGATAGGCGGGTATAGTTAACATTAGCACTCGTATTCCTTAGATCGAAGGTAATATTGTGATATCTTTCTTAGGAAGAAATAAAATGAATGAGAAAAATCTGTGAAAATGTTCACAATTGAAATGCCAAGTTCTGAAATTAATGTCGGGGTCATCATCTATCAATTAAACTGAATCAAATTAATGTGTTTTTCCACTCGTTTATTGACTTAAAATTTAATTTAATACACTACATGCCAATAATAGATATCACCAATGTATCATGTGATCGAATTTGCCGGAAAAGACTCATTTTCTTGACTGACAACTTGGCTAATACATCGAGGCAACAATTCAGGATACAAAGAATACAAAAGAAAAAACAAAGAACACATTACAGCAGCCAAAAACAATAATATAAAAAAAAGAACACAAGAATAAGTAGTAAAACAACTATATATATATATATATATATATATATGTATAAAAAACAATGGGAAGAAAAACAACAGTACGGAGACTTCAAGCAACAAAACTGAGGAAATTGCTCTTAAGATGACCTAGACATGGCTTGCCCATTCGGCTGGGGCTGTAGAATACACTAATTGCTTCTCTGCAGAAGGGTAAGGCCTCCCCACAACGACTGTCCAAGATATGACGCTAAACAATCTGATGCTGTGGTTCGAGTAATACTGGAGCTTTGGGGAATACAGAATCTTCCTTTACTGACATCGCTCTCAGGTCCACACTGGCCCAGAGTGGTAGCATCTGATAGCGTCTTATCTATGTGTATAGAAGTAAACGTTGTACTTACGCTAAACTGAATTGTTTGAAATAGAACTGTTCATATGTATAAAAATGGATTCGGTATTAAATAACCTACAATGGTTGATGTGACATAAAACCAAACCTGACCAAACCAAACGTAGACATAGCTAAGAAGGGAAAACTTCAAGAGAGAAGTTGAATTACTATTAGTAAAAGCACAAAATAATGCCTAAAGTAATAATTATATCAAAGTAAGTAAAATTGGCGACCTTTGTCGAGGTTGACTGAATTAAGTCATTTTGATTTGGCTTGGTTTATGGCATATCAATTATTGCAAGTTATTTAATGCATATAAAATAAGTAAAGTTGGCATCCTTCGTTGAGACTGACCTGAAGACTCTCTTTTCATTAGCGAGATATAGGAAAGGTTGCTACTCCATTCCCTGGATTGCTACACATTACCCTTGATCCTTACTTTATAATGCTGAGTGTTAAGCAAGGCGGCATCGAGTACCAGTTTTTGAGTCTTTGGTATGACTCGACCTGGGATTGAACCTCGTTCTCCCGGACCATTGGCCAACACTCAACTCATTAGGCCAATAGACTTGATAATTCGCAACATAAAAACAATTGTAGATTTTGTAATTATAGAAAAGTAACGTTTAATCGTAAAATAAACGCTGCAAATTGGCACAAAAGGAATACAAAATCAGATATGACTAGGTGGGAAATATGATCAACGACGAATTGTGCAAGTGATTAAAATTTTACCATGCTGACAAATGGCATAAGTACAAACTAGAGTTTTTTTTTCCAGGAAATGCGATGCATAAAATTAATTGGGACTTTGACAAACCAACCGATCAGCAAACCTCGCCCTGACGACCAGACATTGTGTTTGCTCTTAACAAGGAAAGAACTCGTCATTGTCGTTCCAGCAGACTACAGATGGAAAATGAAAGAAATCGAAAGGACAGACAAATGTTTAGATCTTGTCAGAAACCTAACCCCGCACCCCTAAAAAATGAACTGTGGAACATGAAAGTGATAGTGATGCCAATTGTAATTGAGGGCCCTTGGATCGGCCCCTTACTGGAGATCAGAGGCATAACCAAACCATACAGATTACTGTAATGTTAAGATCAGCAAAACCACAAAGAAGAGTCCTGAAAACTTCAAGAGACTTCCCACTCAGTCTTCAGTGCAAAACCAGCGGTTGAATCTAGTGGGAAACACTTTTTTTGTTTGTGACCTGCTTAAGAGTTTTCTTTAAGAAAACTAGGTCAGGCGTGCAGATTTTTAACAACCTCTGGGTCTCGTATAGCCACAATATACCACCCATGATAAAGATGTTGAATAAAAAGATGACAACGTGGGACCCAGAAAATAGGCCTAGGCGTCATGATCGGCAGGTTCTCTCCTGGTAGCCAACATGGGGGACCAAGTCATCATCCTGCAAATGTTGGGTAGTCTTTTTTCAAGTACTGGAATGACAATCTAAGGAACCACGCAAATCAGTGACGCAAACACGAAACATGGACTAGGGAAGACAACTAACTTGCAATGCACTGCTATTTTAGGAACAACCCTACACAAAGACGATATGGAAAACTTGCTGACCAAGTTAGGGCAATAATAAAGAAGGTTGGTTTTCTGACTTTGAAATACACCAGAAAACAAACAATGAACAAAATAGCAGTACAACATCAGACATACCAAATATTGACAAACAAGAACAGTCTAACCGAAATGAACAGTCAACTTCTGAAAAAAAAAACCCACACAACCAAACAACACAGAGTAAACACTAACCCAAGAATTTAAAAAAATTAGAAAATTTAAAGAGAATTATGAATGGAAAAAAAAAATACTATACTGTCATTAAGAAACATAGAATGGAGAACACTCAAGACGGAAACGGAAAAAATAAATCAAGTCCTAACATATATATCAACAATTAATATAACCAATTAAATGAACTAATCTATGCAGGATCGAAATTAGTTTGTGAAAAAAATACGAAGAAAAAACAAAACCTGGATGGGAAATTCGACTGGAAACGCAGATAAAAAAATCTATGAAAACAGGCCAAAATGATAAAACAAAGGAAAGACGCTGGAATATGTTGGGACAAAAAGGAAAAAGTAACACAAGAAAAAATAACAATACAACTTAACGAAATAAACCAGAAAGTATTGGCGGAAGAAGGATGATTAAAGAGATATCGAGAAAGGGTAAAATAATACAGAAAAAACAGGACTTTCTAAAATTACAAGAGAAAATTCTGTCAACACAGAGATGACACGAAAACATACCAAAAACCGGATGCAAGAAAAGCTGAACTATTTTGGAGTAAAATATAGCAACCAAGAGAACATAACAAAAAAGCCGAATGGATAAACAACATGGAAAAAAAAAGGAATATACGTATCCGAATGGATGACCTAAAGAAAGACTACATTGATCCAGAAGGACCTCCTCAAAGAAGCCGCCCCAAACAACTACAGACCCATAAGGCGCCTACCGATGATGGGGAAAATATCAACAGCACAAATAAGGAAAGAGATTTACTAGTCGCTAGCAAGCCGCAGATTGTTCCCTGAGGAGCAGAAAGGATGCCACAAAGGATCCAGAGGCACAGGAGAGCAACTTCATAGATCAGCACACCCTCAACGAGAGCAAGACGGGAAGGAAAAAATCTAGCAAGAGCCTGGATTGACTACAAAAAGGCATATAATATGGTCTCGCAATGGTGGATAATAAACTGCCTCAAAATGTATGAATTATCAGATGAAGTCATAAAGTTTATCGAGAAAACAATGAAAACCTGGAGAGTAGAATTGATCGCAGGAGAAGCTTAGCTGAAGCGAAGGTCTAAAGAGGCATATTTCAAGGAAATACTGTATCACTGTTACTATTAATAATTGCGATGATTCCACTTAATCACATACTAAGAAAATGTACAGCCGGATACAAACTTTGTAAATCGCTTGAAAAGATCAATCTCCTAATGTACAACATCAAACAGTTTGCAAAAAATGAAAAAAAGAACTGGAAACTCTTTCTATGCGTGTAGCATAGAAAAAAGTCCTATGCAAGTAATGAAAAGCGGCAAACGACACCTGATGGACTGAATAGAACTACCAAATCAAGACAAGACTAGAACGCTCTGATAAAAGAAAACCTACAAATTCTTGGGAATATAGGAAGCTGACACCATGAAACAAGAGGAGATGAAAGAAAAAAATTAAGAAAGAGTATCTCAGGAGAACCAGAAAGCCACTCGAGACAAAACTATTTAGAAGAAACCTTATCAAAGGAATACATACCTTGGCTGAATCCCTCGTAAGATAATCGGGACCATTCTTGAAGTGGAATAGTGGAACTTAAGCAAATGGACCAAAGAACGAGAAAACTAATGACCATCCTAGAGACGACGTTGACAGACTATATGTATCAAGAAATGAGGGAAGAAGAGCACTTAACAATATTGAAGACAGCGTTGACACATCGATGCAACGACTCGAGAACTACATTGAAAATCACGAAGGAGGACTTATTACAGCCATCAGAAAAAGATACTGTTAACAAGAAGACTAACAGAATGGTAATCGTCGTAGGAAATGAACACGGCGACACGAGTTCAAATCCTGGACGAGACTGATTTCATTTCACAAATCACTAATACCGGTGGGAAAGGTATGAATCCAATTATTCTCCCTCCAGCTATGGGTCAATAGTAGGGCAGACTAGGTCCTTCAGCCTTGGTGAGGCAACTAGTCTAGGAGAAGGAAAACTGTGAATTGAAACCTGTTAAACTCCGCTTAAAAATTGACCTTGTGTCATATCCTGCCCGAGCGGAGGGGTTGGTAAATATGGTAACTAGAAAACAAAATGGGAAGAAAAACAACTCTATGGGCATTTTAAACGGCTAATAAGCCACACGAGAAAACCAAAAGAACCAAACTTAACAAAGCAAGAATAGATAAGACACAACGAAACAGCAAATGTAGGTTATGTAGTGATAGAGACGAAACTGTCATAAGTGAATGTAGCAAATTAGCACAGAAAGGGTATAAGACTAGATACAACTTGGTGGGCAAGGTGATCCTCCGAGAATCGTGCAAAATTTTGTGAACTGACAATAAGAATAAATGGTATATGCACAACCCAGAATCCATCCTGGAGAATGAGAAGCACAAACATCTCAGGGATTTGAGATACAAACAGATCACCTAATCTCAGCCTGACGACCAGACCTTTTTATAAACAACAAAAAAGAAAAAAGAGAACTTACAGAACTGTGGACTTTGCTATCCCAGCTGAACAGAGAGTAAAATTGAAAGAAAGTGAAAAGAAAGATGAGTACATGGACCTTGCTCGGGAATTAAAAACACTGTGGAACATAAGTGTGACGTTTATACCAATTGTAAGTAGTGCTCTTGGTACAATCACTGAAGAATTAATAAAGGGACTGGAGGACTAAGAAATAAGAGGATGAGTGGAGACCATCCAAAATACTGCATTACTGAGATCCTCCAGAATACTGAGAAGAGTCCCGGAGACTTGAGGAGAAATGTTGTCACTCAAACTCCAGTGAAAGACCATCAACTGACGGTGACGTGAAAAACTCTGAAGGAATAATAATAATAATAATGATAAATTTAAATTTAAATTTGACCATACGAACAAATGGTATATGCACAACTCAGCATCTGTCCAAGAAAATAACACACATAAACTCCTATGTGACTTTGACATACACACGGATCACCTAATTTCGGCCAGAAGACCAGACCTAATAACAATCAACAAAAAAAGAGAACTTGCAAAATTGTCAACTTTGCTGTGCCGGCTGACCACAGAATAAAACTGAAAGAATGTGAAAAGAAGGATAAGTACCTCGACTTTGCTGGAGAATTGAAAAACTATGGAACATGCCGGTGACAATTATACCATTTGTGATTGGTGCGTTTGGAACAGTAACTAAATGATAACTAAAGGGAGTGGAGGACTTGGAGGTTGGCGGAGGAGTGAAGACCATCCAAACTACTACATTATTGAGAACGGCCAGAATACTGAGAGGAGTCCTGGAGACTTGAAGAGACTTGCTGTCACTCAAACTCCTGTGAAAGACCATCAGGTAACGCTGATTTGAAAAAATCTCATGCGTAAATAAAGTATTAGAAGAACAAAAATAATCAGAAAAGAGAAATTGGGAAGAAAAACAACCGTATGTACATTTCAAGCGACAAACAAGCGAAATCTCACTTGAAAAAACTTTTGCCTAGTCGGCTGGGGCGGTAGAATACACCGACTGCACCACTGCAGAGGGGTAAGACCCCCTAAACGAGTGTCCTGGATATGACACTAAACAATCTGATGGTGAGGTTTCAGCAGTGTTGGAGCTCTGGGGAATGCGGAGTACCCCTTCATTGCCATCGCTCCCAGGTCCACTCTGGCCCGGAGTGGTAGCACCTGATAGGGCCCTATATATGGGTTAAATCGAACTAACAGCATACTAATGCTAAACTGAATTTTTTGAATAAACTGAATAGCTTGAAATAGAAATGTTTTTGTCAATTAAACCGTACTTACATTTAAACTGCGTGCTTATGCCTAACTGAATTATTTCAAATAGAACTGTTTTTCGACATTAAAACTGTATTTACACTTAACTGAATTGTTACATATAACTGCTTGAATAGTTTGAAATAGAAATGTTTTTGACCATTAAACTGTGTACTTATGCTAAACTGAATTGTTTTAAAAAGAACAGATTATTTGCATAAAAATGGATCTGGCGTTAAATGACCTACAAAAGTTGATATGCCATAAAACCCAACAAACCAACCTACTTGAAAAATCTTGGACATGGTGGAAAAAAGAGCTGCACCGAATGAATGTGGGTCCATGTCCAAAACTTTAGAGGTGCACTAAGTTGATATTGAAAGGATAAAAAGAGTTAAGTCTTTCTTGATCCGCTTTTTGAGCCGGTCATAGAATACTGTATCTACTGCTGAGATTTAAGATTCTCCCCCCCAAAAAAGTGTCTTGGGTATGACACTAAACTGCATTTGATTGTCAGGCTACTCTTCGGGAGATCTGAGGAGTGTGGAGTACACCTTCATTACCATTACTCCCAGATCCACTCAGCATGTTAGTTCCAGTTAGGGTCCTATTTATAGGTTAAATATATCTTTTGAAAAATAATTTATATGCTATAACAAAACAAAAAATGTAAATATTAACAAACAATGAACACGATTCCCTAACCACTATACATGAAATAATCCTAGACAGGTTGAAATTATGTTAAAATCAATCAGTTAAATTCAATCAATCAATCTTTCTTGATCATGGCGTTGTATTATGATACTGAGATGGGTGCTGGATGTTTTAGTTGACTCGCTGTCACTGTGATAACCGCTGTGAAATTTCAAATGGATGAAATGATATTAAAAAGGATTTCATTTTTGGAAACTGTTAAGCTTACGTAGAGGAAATCTCCAACTTTTTCCCGAGGAAGGGATGATTGATTTTCGTAGGATTATGCGAAAGTCATCGGAGTCTGCCATACTGGAAGCAGCTGCAGCTGCAGAGGGTTGGACTTAATTGATTGAGACAAACTTCTAAAGCATATTACAGCAATGTGAAAACAAAAAAATATACACAAAAAACAAAACAAACACACACACACACACACACACACACACACACACACACACACACACACACACACACACACACACACACACACACACACAAAGCTGAATAAAAAAAAAAATTATCAGAAAGACATGGGAGGAAAAGGAAGTGTAACGATTTGGATAATAAGTATGTTGGTTCAAAGAATGCGTTTCGGATAATGAGAGAAGATTATGAAAGAAAGAAAAAAAAGAATCAGATGTAATTTTAGGACGACAAAATAAATAGAATATGAAGGAGGGAGTGTTTTCTCTGAACTATCGACCTTCCTTTTACGTGAGGCAATCATTCAAAAATATAAAATAATTATTTATGTATTTATTTCGTATTGATCCATTAATCAGATAGAGACATGAATTCATCTTCAATACTTGCACATAGAATATCTATATATACAATTGTAATTGGTACACACATATCAAACGCACACATACATTGTATAGACATATGTTATATTCGCAGATACATTTTGTATATAAGTATTTAAGAACATCAGTGGCATAAAAATATTAAAAGGTGAATTTTATTCAATAAATGCGTATTTTCAACATAATCTTTTTCTATGCCAATGTATAACGGTAAATATTCATTGCATTGATCGAGCATTATACAGTGAAATTTTCAGATAAAAAATCGGTTATTAACTACTTGTCAGATTAAGATGGTTTAATCCAAACATACAATTGGTTGATTTTAACGGCCGGTCATCCCGTTTAGAGTTATTGTATATCTAGAGGTTAGGGAATTGCGTTCATTGTATGCTAAAGTTTATATTATTGAGTAGTTGTTTCAAAAGAATTCTTTTTTTTTCACATGCTCTAATCGAATACAAATAATTTTTAAACAGAGCAGTTGGACCCATAGATGAGACTCTAATAGGTACTACAAATCCAGGTCAGAGTGGACCTGGGAGTAATGGCAATGAAGGTGTGCTTCATATTCCCCAGATATTCAGAGCTGCAGCCTCACCTTCATATCGAGTTTAGTGTCATACCCAAGTCATCTTTTGAGCTAACAAGCTTGCAATAAATCATACTATATATATATATATATATAGAGAGAGAGAGAGAGACGCTCATAGAGTAATGATTATCCTTGAAAGAATGAGACACAGTGACCCGACATGGATTCCTGGACGAGGCTGTTCGTATTTCCTCATTGCTCTAATACCCTTGAGGAAGGTATGTATCCAACTTTTCTCTCTCCAACCAGCAGGGCAGAATGACTTTTTAATCGTGGTATGACAATCGGTTTTGTAGAAAAAAACCCTCCGAATTCAAACCCGTTCTACCCAGCTTAAAAACTGATCTTGAGACGAATCCTGATCCTATGATTTTGTTTGGTTTGATTTGGTTTTATGGCACATCAACCATTGAAGGTCATTAATGCCAAATACATTTTTATACATAAACAGTTCTATTCTAAAAAAATCAGTTTAGCATAAGTACACAGTTTAGTTCTATTTGACCAATAGATAGGACCCTATCATGTCCTACCACTCTGGGCCAGAGTGGACCAGGGAATGATGTCAATGAAGGGGTGCTCTGCATTCCCCAAAGCCCCAGCATCACCAGAGCCTCACCATCAGATTGTTTAGTTTCATATCCAGGACACTCGTTGGGAGAGTCTTACCTTTCTGAAGCGAAGCAGTCGGTGTATTCTACAGCTCCAGCTAAATGGGCCACAGGAATTCGTTGGGGGAGTCTTACCCCTCTGCAGAGATACAATCGGTAGGAATTCGTTATTACATAGATGAATGAATCCATACATGTAAATATAGAGAAAGGTTAGATTTTGGTGAATAAAGAAAGAAGTATTACCACTAAAACCGTTGTTAGTGTTTAATTTATCCATTTTCCCACTTATTTTTATCATACGTACATATATATATATATATATATATATATATATATATATAAATTAAAGTGTTCAAAGCACAGAAAGTGTACAAGAATACTAATTATATAAAGAAATATAAAAAGGAAAAAAAAAAAGGTTCACTGCTCAC
>OY757918.1:22591530-22639030 GCA_963585895.1 Sepioteuthis lessoniana
AACATAAGCCTTAAAAGCCATAGGAAGTAGCGTAGTGGGTGTTAAGTAAGGCGTATGAATCCAAAGTTTGGTCAACGGCGAACCTCACCAGACACTGGGTTGAAGAATCTCACAGACCAACGACCAGTATTTAATAGTTCAGTCAGGAAACCACTGCTACTGATCTATAAGGGTGGCGTCTATTGATGAGATAAATAAAACAGCCAATGAAAGATTTCCATGACTCTAATTCAAACCGTTTGTTCAAATCGCATCTCTCTTCCTGCGAGAAAATAAGGGGCGCGTTCATCCAAGATTAGAGCTCTGACTCCTGACTTCGAAAAATCTGCTGCTCAAATGTCAAACTCAAATCCAAACCAAAATTACTTAGATACAAAAACACAGTTCACATAGCAATATTCAACGTTTGGACTTTAAATAGAATTAGCCTGTTATCTATGCTGAGAGCGTCTACAGCAGAGCATAATGTTGACGTTGTATGCAAACAAGAATATATATACTACCATAATGAGTAAAGTTGGCAACTTTAGTCGAGAGTGACCCAAAGGCTCCCTTTTCGATAGCTACTACACCAGTGTGTAGAGTAGGGTACTACTCCTTTCCCTGGATTGCTCCACTTTACCTTGATCCTTACCTTATAATGCTGAGTGTTAAGCAAGGTAGCATCAAGTACTATTTTTTGAGTTTTTGGTATGACTCGACCTAGGTCTCCTTGGCCATTAACGAACACTCTGCTCATTAGACCTTGACCATAATGAAATAGAAATAAAATACCACGAAACTGGTAATGAATGGAGGTTTGTCTCTTTAAAAAACAAACAAACACCACCAATACCGTCATAGGAAGACAAGGAATGCTTCTCAGTCCTCAGGTTCTAAAATCACCTAACAACATTGAGAAAATACAACCGAGAATGATGTATGCTTCATTTAACGGCAACCCCAGCACTACAATCATCTCCTATGCCAATGATGAAACAGTCAACTTAACCTTCTACAATGAGCTACCTCTCATTGTCCGATACATTCCCAAACACAATGTTCTAATCATTGGTGGAGATATAAATACTCAAATAAACAAAGATAAAAATCAGAAAATATGCTTACACAACTCATTAAACAGAAAGTGGGTATATCTAACAAAACCCTTACTTGAAAACAGACTAACATGCCTGAATACTTAATTTCAAAAAACGTGAGAGAGAAACTATGGACCTACAACTACCCAAATAATGCTAAAGCACAGCATGATTATATCCTCATAAACAAGACGTGCATAGGTAGTGCGCTGAACTGTGAGGCATACTCTTTTTTGAAGGAGTATTTTCCGATCACAGGATTGTCACAGCAATGATAGCCAGAAATAAGACACAAAGAGGTAAAACCACACGCTACGATTGTAATATATACTGGTGCAGGGAAATACGAAACACTGACGACTCTCCGTTATTCAGGTACGAAACGTTTATTAACTTCATGACTTTAGTTTTTCGACACGCGGAGAGAGACACACAATTTTTACTATGCTGACTGTACTATCTGACCCAACAAACGCACTGCGCATCCCGTAGCCCCCAGCTAGACTAGCCTTGCCCAGACTCAAATCTCAACGAACGTCTTTTTCAAAATCACCAAATTCTTAGCCCATCGCTTCCAGGCAAGACGTCATTCACGCCCCAGTCCATTTCCTATCTGGGGTTTTTATTTTGACATTTGTGATTGTTATATCCTCTGCGCACGAGCGTGAACTGTGCCGAATAGTTCAAAGCCCAACCAAACCGAATGATAAAATATAATTAACGAAAAATGATTAATATAAGAAAATCATTCCGTAATTATATAACATGACTCACTTATCAATAGAGATATTAGCAATAAATATATGGTAACTGCAAGAAACAAATTCAATAGCGTTCAGAAAATATCTGAAACACATGCTCTAAGTGACTAATAGGTAAAATTTGTCAAAGCCCACATCGAGCAGCAGTAGAATGCATACCAATTAAACCAAGAGCCAAATGTAGAGTTCCATAGGAGTCACTTGTAGATAGGAAAAAAAAGATATCGTGAAAATAGCATCCTTATGTAATAAAAAAACCCAACAAATGCCAATGCGTAAAAACATAAGAAAACTCAATGAGAACTAACACATACAAAAACAAAAACAAAACAAAAAACAAAACAAAAACAATAATACATTCAATGTCAAATCAATGCAATAAGAAACTCAGTAGAAGATAGACAACCATGAATAGTATGGCAGACAGTAAATGAAGTGAGCAAAAACAAGAGCACTTTGAAAGCAAAATGAAAAGTTGCCAGTCAAGAGGAACGAATACAGATGTGGAAAGAACATTTCAATTTGCAGAGAAACTCCACAAAAGTAACAGATAAACTTATAACAAAAATTATTAATAGTCAATAAGACATCAAACTTGGACACCTTACTTAAGAAGAACTCATAGTTGTACTGACAAAACTTAAAGCAGAAATGCTGCTGGTCTCGAAGAAATACCTCCCGAAGTATGAAAGATATGGAAATTTGATGAACTACATTTTCGAATTTGCAATGCCGTATATAAATAAAATACTATAGAGAGATGGACAAAAGCTGCACTCTTTCCTTCCGGAAGAAAGGTGACATTGGAATCACCAAGAACTCCAGAGGCATATCTCTTACTTCTATGGCAGCTAACGTTTATAATGGTCGGCGTCTCATCGTATCAAATCTGAAATTGAAAAACATTTAAGGAAAAAACAAAACGGTTTTCGGTGAAAGCGATCCGCAACATCACAGATTCTGACAATCAGTCAAATCATCGAAGGAGTTGGGACAAAAAATCTAGAGAACACAATTGCTTGTATATTTTTCCAAAGTATTTAATTCCATACAAAGAGGAAAGATGGAGTACATACTTCGAGCTTATGGTCTCCCCAAAGAAACTGTTACAGCCATTATGATGCTACATAGAAATACAAAAGTCAAGTTTCGCTCATCGGATAGAAAAAGTATTTTCTGACATTGCTGCTGGAGTTCTTCACGGAGATACATTAGTACCTTATCTGTTTATTATCTGCCTAGACTTTGTACTTCGAACTAATTAAAGAAAATAGCTTTGCCCTAACAAAGACAAGAAGCAGGCGATTTCTCACTGAAACAATAACGGCTGAAGACTCCGCAGATGATCTAGCACTTCTTGCAGATACATCTACTCGAGCCAAATCTCAGCTGCATAGCCTGGAGCAAAGAGCAAAAGGCATTGCCGCCACATGAATGCAAGCAAAACAGAGTAAATGTTTTTAAACGAGAAAGAGCCATTTCCACTGAAATGGCGGTCGTCTGAAATTAGTAGTTCCTTTTTATTCGACAGTAATGTCTCATCTATTGTGAGTGATGTTGATATACAAGGACTGCTATCGATCGGCTATTGATCATATGAAAATCTGATCGATCTGATAAAATAAAATGGGATTTCATCCATAGAGTGGTTGTGTCAATACTACTGTATGGATGCACCACATGGACGCTGACAAAAGGTCTTGAGAAAAAGCTAGATGGGAACTGTACAAAAATACTACCAGTTATATTGAACAAATACTGGAAATAATACCCAACGAAACAACAGTTGTGCGGCCACTTATCTCCCATCTCTAAAACCATCCAAATAAGACAAACAAGACATGTGGGACACTGCTAGAGAAGCAAGAACAAACTCATAAGTGACGTTCTTCAATGGATTCCTTTATATGGATATCCCTGTGTTGGCCGACTAGTAAGAATTTAGTTAATTCTGCATTCTGGAAGACCTACCGGGAGTGATGGATGATAGGGACGGACAGAGAAAGAAAATCCGAGAAATCTGCACAAGCGGCCCGACTTAATTATCGTGAGGATTACAATTTGATATAATGATTATTATATGTGTGCGTGTGTGTCTTGAAAAAAAACTGGAAATAAATTCGACAGAATGAAAATGTATCGGGTTTTCAGAGGATGAACTTGTTTGTAGAAATATTTACCAACGTTTAACATTTAGGTTTTAGACCTTCATCGGCGCTTGTAAATTATTAATTAAAACCAAAGGGAAAAGAAAATTTAAAAACATTCTACTTCTGCTGGTGGCGCCCACTTTCGAATTTTTTTTGTGATACATCTAACATTCTAAAATTTATTTAAAAAAAGCCAAAAAACTAATGTTATAAAATAGCCGAGGGATTTCGGTTCATGCCTTTGAGTTTAGTTTGACTGAGAACCTTTCGGCTCAGCACATGGGTTGATTGGGTGTAACATTGACGCAGGTGTTAACGTGGGTGCGCGCGGGTTGATGGAGGTGTCACTCAGATGTCATAACAGTCCGAGACGATACTGGGTGACAAGGTGCGGGTGACGTCACGCACCGGAAGCACGCGGAAGTTTGTGTGAGAATTTGAAGAAAATAAGAGTCGAGAATTAGAGGCCAAACGAAAAGGATCGATTTTGGAGCTCACAGGCGCGAGGCGAACTTGCGCCCTAAGTGGGGCTCGAGTTGGGGGCCAAATGAATAAGACAGCATAGAAGATTGTGTCTCTCCTTTTTACGTCGAAACCTTTAACTCAAAGTTAATAAAAAGGTTTCGTAGTTTCGTACCTGAACAAGAAGTAGTTACGTGTTTTTGAGATTCCTGTTCTTTATATATTCTATAGTAATGAACATTATGTGTCCATTTCGCAGTAGTGTTAATTGCGAATATGGTACACTAAAAGCAACTAAGGAACCAACAAAAAGCAAATCTATCTATCGATCTATCTATCAATCTATCATGATGTTAACATTATTTAGTTTATATCAGCTTGTTCCGTGATATATCAATCCGTTTTCATCAATTTTGATTTATTTCTATCTCTATCTGCTTAAATCGACTATATGTTGATCTATCTTCTAAATATGATCACCATCATGATATTGTGCTGATAACACGGATTTCCCCGATTCTCTTTCTCGCCATCCGTCTCTATCATTCATCGCTTCCAGCAGGTCTTCTAGACAGCACCCTGTGTCCATACAAAGCTATTGTAGATAGGTTCTGGTTGGTCGTCCAAATTTGCATGTCCGTGTTAAGGGGTCTATAGTAGAACGTTGCTTATGTTTTCGTCTTTACTTCTCCAGCAGTTTCCCGCATGTCTTGTTCGTCTTATTTGGATGGCTTTAGAGATAAGAGGTAGGTGGCCGTACAGCTGCTTTTTTGTGGGACATTACCTCCAGGATATGTTCAATACAGCTCGTGGCATTCTTGTGCAATTGCCGTCAAGCTTTTTCTCAATACGCTTAGTCAGCGTCCATATGGTGCATCCATATAGTAGAATTGATACGATCGCTGCTTGGAAGAAATTCGATTGTCAATAGAAACAAACGAACGAACGAACGAACAAATCAACCAACCAACTATCCAATCAGCCAACTATACGAAGTATCTACTTTTGTATCTGCGCTTTTTTTCTGCCGATTTCAGTGTGTTTATATCTATCTGCTGCCGATTTCAGTGTGTTTATATCTATCTGCAGCGGTCACATCTATACTGCTATATGGATGCACTACATGGACGCTAACAAAACGGCTGGAGAAGAAACTAGATGGCAATTACAAAAGAATGCTGCGTGCAATCCTGAACAAGTCCTGGCAGCAACACCCCACAAGACACCAACTGTACGGCCACCTGCCCCCTATCACGAAAACTATTCAAGTTAGGCGAACCAGACATGCAGGACATTGCTGGAGAAGCAGAGATGAACTCATAAGAGATGTACTCTTATGGATCCCCACACATGGCCGCGCAAAAGCAGGACGACCAGCACGAACGTACATTCAGCAGCTATGTGAGGATACAGGTTGTTGTCCTGAAGACCTACCTAGGGCGATGAACGATAGGGAGGAGTGGCGAGAGAGGGTCAGGGATATCCGTACTGCCAGCACGATATGATGATGATGATGATATCTATCTGACTATCTATCTATCGACATCTTTTACGGTTCTTATCTATCTATCTATCTATCTATCTATCTATTTAGCTAGCTAGCTAGCTAGCTATTCATATGTACCTACCTTTCAATCAATATCTCTCCAGCTATTCATATCTGTCTATTTATGTTCCTCTCTCTCTCTCTCTCTCTCTCTCTCTTTCTCTTTCCCTATCTCTCACATTCTATCAATCTGTTCATGTTGATCTGTTCCTCTACCTTACCATAATTCACATCTGTTGTCGATTTACTTACCTGAGCGAATACCTTTCTCCTCCTTTTTGTCATTTCCATCTTTGTTCCAATAATTTCCTTCCTAGTTTTGGCATGGGCACACTGCAACTCCATCCTATGCATGGCAAATTGCTTTCGAAACCACTAATTTCGCGCGAGATGCCAGCTAGAGTTGATGCTGATCTACCATCTCCAATATGTCACCGGTTTTCGAAGAATTCTGCAACTCAAATGCTAGCTGATAATTGGTTCCCGAAGCCATTTTCAATGCTGGACATCTTCATAATAAAAAGAAACTCGAAGAAGAAGCACTCTGGTCAGAAAAATAATAAGGACTGCAAAGTGACATATGTATTATGCATGATCTCTTTGAGAGATTATCATATATATTCACAAGTGCACGCATACCCTATATATATATATATATATATATATATATGTGTGTGTGTGTGTGTGTGTGTGTGTATGTGTGTGTGTGTGCCTATGTGTGTGTGTGTGCCTATGTGTGTGTGTGTGTGTGAACGTACTTAAACACATACGTAAGAACCGCTGCCAAAGTAAAGTAACGTGTAAATGTCTTCGGTGAGTTTAAACTATTGTAAATTTCTACCAATTGCCAACTTAGAAGTCGATTTTTTGCATGACATATTTTACCGATAAAACATTGTCCCAATGGGAGTCTTTTCCATACCTAATCTTTATATTGGGGGGGGGGTCTGAATAAGACTAGAAGACGTGAGATCACCTCCCAAAATGGCAATGCAAACGTTTTCAGCCACTTCATATAAACCAATCAAGATACAGTATTTTAAAACAACTAAATGTCTATAATAAAAATTCATTGCATAATGACCATTTCAAGAAGTTACTGTACATTGTTCATATTGTAATATAAGGGATCTCGTTTTATATATATTGCCTTTGGGTTTAGTTAGGCTGAGAACCTTTCGGCTCAGTGCATAGGTTAGTTAGGTGCAAACATGAGCGCAGGTGTTCACGCGTGCACACGGAGCTAAGCGGACGTGTCCTTCAGAGATGTCACAATAAAAATCCCAAATAGAGGATGAGACCAGGGATGTGAGTGACGTCACGCATTGGAAGCGTGGGCTGAGAATTGAGAAAAGTCAGTTGGGTTGCGTTTTGCTATATGGATGCACTATATGGACGCTAACTAAACGTATGGAGAAAAAGCTTGATGACAACACCATAAGAATGCTGCGAGCAATATTGAACAAGTCATTGAGGCAGCACCCCACAAAGCACCAGCTGTACGGCTACCTACCTCCCATCACGAAAACTATCCAAGTTAGACGAACCAGACATGCAGGACACTGCTTTAGAAGTAAGGACGAACTCATAAGTGATGTACTCCTGTGGACCCCTTCACATGGACGAGCAAAGGCAGGACGACCAGCTCGAACCTATATACAGCAACACTGTGCCGATAGGGGATGTAGTCCTTATGACCTGCTGGATGCAATGGACGATAGGGAGGGGAGGCGAAAGAGTGTCAGAGATATCCGTGCTGATGCTGCAACATGATGATGATGATGATGATATTAGTAATAGCAATTTTGAAGTCAATTTGGTCGAATTCAAATTTGCACGAGGCGTAACGGTTATTGTCAAATCTTGATGGAGCTGTTTCTCTTCGTGCTAATGCCCCCGGGAAAGGAATCAATCCCTCTCTTTCGTTTACACTCCAAACATAAATAAATAGTAAAGAAGAATGTGTATTGAACTTCCGTCGCCTCCGGCCAATAGCAAAGAGGTTGGTTAAAATCATTCATCAAATTCACCTTTATGCAGTTTTTCTGGATTGAATTTCACTTCTGCGAACGTCATTACGGCCGACGGAACGTCACTTAGCAATGTTATCTACGTCATAAAATAAGGACGCGAAATAGATAAATTGTTCTTAAAAATATCTAAAGAGAAACAAATTACATAAAGATTAATGATAAAAGATAAAAGAAGCTGAAAATTATTTAAAAGAGATAAAAAATTTAAAATTTAACAACAAAAGATGAAAAAAGCTAAAAAAAAAAAAAATCAAAAAAACTATATACTCAAAAATTAACCCACAAAGATAAAAGAATTTAAAATTATTTAAAAGAAACAAAATACACATACAAAACTAACAATAAAATGGAAAGAAACTAAAAAGAATTTAAAATGAATGAAACGCTTTTAAAATATATACATTTACATTGACAAATTAGAAAGAAATATATGCCATTTTATTGATTGAGTTCTTTATTCTCAAAAACAATGACTAAAACCTGTTTTTATTATTCTTTAAGTTTTTTGCAATAGATACTGTTTCGCTATTTATTTACGTCAGTTTTACGGCCTCTGTTCCCATTTAAAAGCATTTTAAAGGCATTATCTGTTTTACGTTTAAAAAAACAGGTTGTGTCACTGCTTTTGGAATTGATTAATGACATACAGCGTGGTATGACGTTAAAAGCTATTTATTTTCAATTCATAATCACTTTAAAACATTTTCCCCAAAAAATCGGCTCTGTATTTTTATAAGCGATTGATAAAATCGTACCGGCCGTATTCATAAGATGATCGCTTAAAAATAAGGCTTTTTATTTTGTTATGGATTTATCCTTTTTTAGAGAATTGCTTTTTGAATTTTGATTAACCCCAAATAGTATGAGACGATGATAAAACCCCTAAAACAAAGAAAATCATAACAATTATCTGATGATTAGTTGTCTAAATGTCTGAGACAAAGCTTGTTGATTTTTATCAGAAAGAGTTTTCGGACTGTTGTCTTTGTCTTTATTGATAACTGATCTTTATACCTGATGAGTCTTGACATTTCAAACCAAATAGAATCTCTTGGGATTCTTTTCTGGTTTTTAGCCCAGTCGCCTGAAGCTGTAGAATACCCCGACTGCATCTCTGCAGAGGAGTTAGTCAACCCTCCCCACCAACGACTGTCCTAAATATGATACTAAACTAGCTGATAATGAGGCTCCTTTTATGCTGCCCGTTCCAGACTATGCAGCAGGGATTTGGCCTGGACACGTGTATTTGCTAAGAGCGCTCTGTCATCACCGTAGTCTGCGTCCGTAATCGTTTGTGTGGTGTATAGTCTGCTTCTTGCCTTTGTTAAAGTGAAGCCATTTTCTTTCATTAAATCTAACGACATTCAAAGCACGTAATCTAAGTAGTAATTTACGAAGCTCTTTGCTTCGATGTGGCACAAGGCCAAATGAATGGAGCACCCAATGAGACTCGAACTCACTCATGTAGGTTTGCTAGTCTAGTTTGCTAATCATTACACCACCAGAGGTGCCTAAGCACGTAATCTAAGTAGTCTAAGCAGATAACAAACAGGTAAGATGCTAAAATGTCTCCTTGCAGCACACCTGCGATCATGTCAAAGAAGTCTGTGATTCCATCAAGTGAGTGAACTTTTGTGTTTTTATAGAGCATCATTTCTTATATAATCACGATGATCTCAATCAGAACTGTAATACACGAAAATACAAAAACACAATAGATGGACGACTCCGTTTGTTATATAGCCATGACCAACTATACAAACACATAATACATATACATCTACATATGCATGCAGAATCAGCGACACACAATAATAAAGACGAGCTTTTAGAAAATATACCTATCACTTTATTTGAAAGGGTTGTATGTGAGATGGAGTTGGAGACCGAACAGAACTGCAACATAGTGACCCCCGCTCTTATTGCCATCAGCGTTTCTTTCCCGTTCTCCTGAGCTGCTCAACCGGGGACCTGGGGTCCAGCATCTCTGGGTGCTGGTTTTCTCTACCGCATCTTATCTTTAACTGGTCTGGTCTCCAAAACTGATTGATCGGGGGCCTGAGGGCTCCCTTTGCTGTCACAATTGCACTCATTCAACCCATCCACGGTCAAGGTTATAATTCTGATATTCCACGACCGGATGCACCTGTTATTTACACAGGTGCATTTCCTATTTTGACAGCCCGGCCGGGTCGTAGGTCAATATACAACACGTTGTTCGGGTACGAACGCATTTATTAACTTCTGACTTCGGTTCTTCAATGCGAAGAGAGAGACACAATTCTTAAAAGTTTTTCGCAATCATACTATGCAGACAACATCCACAACGTTCCGCACATATCGTTTTGTCTATTCTCAATTCATCTTCGCTGGTCGGGACTCGAAAAATTTAACCACCACAAAAAAAAAAAAATATATGGCGTTGCAGTATTGGAGCAGTATGTCATGGAATTTCCTTGTTTTTCATACTTCTAGAGGTATTTCATCAAGATCGGCAGCTTTTCTGTTTAAAAATTTTTTTTTAGTACTACGTCGAGTTCTTCTTGCATAAGCTGTCCTAGTTTGATATCTAGTTGGTTATCAATAATTTCCGTGATAGGTTCATCCGTAACTTTCGGGGATTTTCGAAACAGATTCTTGAAATGTTATTTCCACTAGTGTATTCGTTCTTCTTGGCTGGCAGCTTTTAGTTTAGTTCTCGCATTTCTCTTCCTTTAACTCACTTCATTTACTGTCTGCCATGCTTTCTTAGATTGTCTATCTTCAACCGAGTTTCTAATCTTATTGAACTGGTCTTGGATGTATTCTGTTTGTTCTTTGAGTTACTTCACAAGCCATGGGAAGAAGCATGGTGGACGTCTAAATAGGCGGATGAACCCAGCGACGTATCAACGTCACACTTCACCAGATAGTGGGCGGACCAACCCCTCAATTCAATGGCCAGGACCAAATAGTTCAGTCAGAGAACTACTGCTACTCGTCTCTCGGGATGGTGTCTATTAATGAAGTTAAAATACAGCCATCGAAAGATTACTATGATGATATATAATACTGGAATTTTAACAATTCATAAATCGATCAGGTTAAATGATATAATGAAATTAAAACTCATTACCTAGCGTGCACACAGACACGAACAAATGCACACCCAAATATACATATATATATATATATTTTGGCGACATACATCAGTATTTTGCCGAAAGGGTTGAGCGATTAAATACCATATCTAGCGTAAAGTTAGGCGGGTTTCGATCCCAGCTTGAAGCGTCCTGCGTGCCTAGCCACACTTAAGCGTCCTGATACAACGAAACAGTCTGTCTTTTGATGACTATATACGCTCCCTTACCGAGATTTGACCTCTCTGGCGAATGAATTAACAGCTGCTACCCGGGTCATGCAAAGCTCTTCTAACAAATAGAGCACTCTGGTATCCGATAGCACAAATGTAAACAAACGAAACTTAATGCATATGCGTTATAATTCCTGAGTTGACGTATGTCGCCGAAATGTTTGAGTGGTTAAATATCATGTCCAGCATATAGTTAGGCGTGTTTCGATCCCATCTTGAAGCGTCCTGTGTGTCTAGCCACGCTGAATCATTGTGATACAACGAAACAGTCTGTCTGTGGATGACTATATATATATATATATATATATAATGATGCAAATGTCACTTCCTTAAAAATATATATATCCTTCTAATTCAGGGTCTATTTTATTTGAGGGATATTATATTCCACATTTAGTATAATATCCAAATGTCAAAATATGATTGAAAGACCAATTCATTTCTTTTTTAATTAATTGTTGTTTAATTCTAAAAACGGTGAGTGTCCCGTTATCTATCTATCTATCTATCTATCTGCGCTTTCGTGGTGTATTGATTATCCTGACAGGAAATGGACACGGCGACCAACGTTCCTGGACGAGGTAGTTTCTATTTTCACTTAGCTAATAGCCTTTGGAAAGGTATGCATCCTGCTATTTTCGCCCCCACTGGTATGAGCAGATATTAGGGCAGGCTGAACTTTTTAACCTTGGTATGGCAACCCACTTAGAAAAAGGAAAACTGAATGAAAACCTGTTAAAAAAGTGATCTTGTTTCACATCCTGCTCGCGCGGAGGTGTTGGTAAACACCTATATATATATATATATATGTCATCATCATCATGTCGTGCTGCAAGTACGGATTTCCCTGACTCTCTCTCACTCTCTCGTCATTTGTTCCTATCATCCATCGCTTCCGGCTGATTTTCTTGACTACATCCTGTGTCCATACAGAGCTGTTGTAAATAAGTTCTTGTAGGTCGGCGAACATTGGTCCGTGCGTGTGAAGGGCCTCCAAAACAGAGAAAGAGGAGGGGCGCCTGTATTTATAATAAAAACGATTTTTTCGTATTCCGTATTCGAACCTTTTCCTATGCTCAATTACTGTGTCTTTTTGTTTTAATAACAAAGCTTATCAAATAATTAAATGCCTTGATCGTATCCCAAAAGGTAGTAAGCGTGTCTTGCAAACAAATTGATTCAGGGGATGAGCTTTATTCTCACCGTGTGCCTAATTACCGTGTCACTGAGCCAGCATACTATGGCTCAAATTAGCATGCTTATCTTGCCATGCACTTCGATGAGTTCAGTTCTCAAAAAGGTGTCTCTCCACGGTATGTCTTGCGTCGTAAGAGGTAGCCTTTATTTAATTCTTATTTCTCTCTATGATATCTTTTATTTTTCGTGTATGCAATCAAAATGGCGCACATATGCATATTTGTTATTTCCTATTCGATAAAGTTTTCCACGCGTTGTATTCTGAGCCAGAAAATAAATAAAGCATGAATGGGAGATTGTTCTGAATATCAACGGTCTCGGTAAATGAGAAAAAAAAATAGCATAAATGGAATAAAACGAGTAACCTTGAAAAGAACAATCAACAAAAACAAAATGAAAATAAAACCAAAAAAATACAGTTCGTTTAAACAATGGTCGTCACAAGTCTATGGTTAAAAATGGCTTACTGTAGTATTTAAGGTTTTGTCCATAGACATTCGGGTTGACTCTACTTTCTCTCTTCGTTTACTCTGTTTCTTTGCTCTATTTTCATCTTGAGAAATGCCTCGGAGGAGAAAGAAAGAACAGTCGAAAATGGCATACGAGGTCCATAGGATAAGTTTCCAGACTTTTTTTTTATGGGCATTTAAAATTGTCGTAGACTCATGAAAATTCAGTATGTTATTGCTATACATCTTATAAGATAACTGACCTATTTTTATGATTTCAGATTCAAATAAACGGCTGCAGCAGGAATTGGAATACACCCTACTAAAGCCTGATTGTCACAGCTGGTGAATTTCAAAAATGCAATCTGACACTTTTGAAGAAAGATATGCTATAAAAATGTGTTTTAAACTTTGAAAAAATGCCAGAGAAACGCATGGAATGCTTCAGACTGCTTTTCGACCATGTTGCATGAATCGAGCCTCAGTTTTTGAGTAGCATAAGAGATTCAAGGAAGGCAGGGAGTCTGTGAAGGATGATGAGAGTTGTGGGAGGAGTAAGGAAGTCAATACACCACAGTTGATTGGCCAAAGGATAGGTTTAGGTTTAGGGTTACTATGTTGAGGTTTTAAGGGTGTTCAGGAAGAGATTCCTTGGGAAGAGGCCTGCACTCTTCAAATCGGGTCAGTGGCATTTCCACCAGAACAATGCACCAGTCCACAACTCCATCCTTGTCATAGACTATTTGACCAAGATAAGGCATCAAGACAGTTCCTCACCCTCCCTATAGTCGAGGCCTTGCTCCCTGTGATTTTTGGTTATTCCCTAAGCTCACAGGCTGTCTTTATGAGACAATTGAGAAGATGAAAGAGGCTTTGACGAAGGTCATTGACATGCTCATACAAGAGGACTTCCATGAGGCCTTTCGGAAGTTGTTGAAACGGTACAACGAGTGCATTGCAGCCGGAGGAGATTACTTCGAAAGGGACTAGAGTTTCATGTGTGTACTATCAATAATAGTGCCCATACGAAAAAAGTCTGGAAACTTATCGTATGCACCTCGTATCATCAGTTGTTTTATAAAATATATTATCTTCTCCCACCGCCAGGCAGTTAATGTCAACTTCAGAACCACTTCTTAATTGTACGTCTTAAAGGGCGGTTTTGTGTTTCTCAGCTCGTTGACATCCAAGTTGGTTGGTTGGTTTGTTTGGCCTCTTAATTTAATGCCATATCAACCTTGTTTAATGCCAAATCCATCCTCGTAGAAAACAGTAGTGGTACCGTTTACCCTATCGCTGTGGGTTGGGTAGGGATAGGTGGGTTAGTTTGTTGTTTTTTTGGAAGAGTTATTACTCTGAAAGTTTAAGTAATTGTGAAAGTGGAGTTCGAGCTCGCTTACCCCGATGTCACAATCCAGCACTTTAGCCATTACGCTACAGACACTCCTCATTTCTACTCAGCTCTGTTAGCGAGACGCCAGTAATGCAGGAGTTTTGGGGAAAGTGGAGTACTCCTTCATGGCCATCGCTCCCAGATCCACTCAGGCCCGGAGTGGTAGCACTTGACAGGGTCCTATGTATTGGTCGAATATAACTGTTTGGCATTGAAAATGAGTGCAAACACATAACTAATGCTAAATTGAATTGTTAGAAATAGAACTGTTGGCTCATTTTGCTGTGTGTAAACAAATGACTGATGTTTAATTGAATTGTTAGTGATACATAACAATACATGGACCCATTTAACTGTGTGCAAACGAATGGGTAATGTTGAATAGAATAATTAGTGTTAAATAGCAATACTTGAAACCAATTAATTGTATGCCAAAAATGAGCTCAGACTCGTTTTAAAGTATTATCAATAAAATGTATTAACTAATCATTTATATCTTAATATATTCGGGATTTGGCATTAAATAACCTACTATGGTTGATATGCCATCAAACCAAACCAAACCAAATCGTTTCTAATCTGTGTATGCAGATGTATATATAAATCTTTGTGAGTGGAAAGTGTGTATCTATAGTTTTAATCTACTGTTCAAAATTGTGATAAGAGCAACACAAGAGTGACTTTCCTGGTCGAGGAGTTCAGTCTAGATCACCTTGCTCACAAGTGAGAGAGACTTGATAGCTAAAACTTGACATGTAATAACAGATCAGACATTTCAGGATGAGACGGGGTTTTCAGTAAACTCGTTAAAATGGACACAACAACCCTACTTCAAACCCTGGATGAAGCTGGTTGTGTTACACTATCGTGCCTTAAAAAAGTCCTGAATCCCTTTCTTTTCTTTCAGTTACGAGTAAATAGTATGGCAGACTATGTTCTTTAGACTTGTTGCTACAAACATCTAAGATAGAAAGAAAGCTTCGAATTCAAATCATTTGTAAATATGTCACATCCTACATGTAGGGCAGGGGTTGCCTAAATACATTCTTAAAACCATATAACTGTTTGCAAGTAATTTGAATGAAAAAAAGTTATTTGAAATAGTTAATTTTTTGCAAAGGTTTGTTATTATTAATTACCATGACTATTATAACTGATGAAATAGTTGCAGCCATACAACTGTGTGCAAATAAATGAATATTATCATTATCAAATCGGAATTCTTTTACTTAAAACAATATAATTGCGTATAAATTCTTAGTGTTAGATAGTAATACTTGATACAATATGGTAGTTACCTGAAGCTAAAATTTTGTTTGGTTTGGTTTGGTTTTATGCCATATCAACCATTGTCGGTTATTTTATGCCAAACCCTGGTTTAAAACACGTTTTGTAGATACATACACTTGTTATATAATTAAGGAATGATTTTTTTATATTAATCATTTTTCGTTAATTATATTATTTAGTTTGGTTAGGCTTTGAATTACCTGGTGTTTCTTAGTTCTGGTCCATAGCCAGATGGTGCAGTCTTACACCTGCGCGGAAAGAATATGACAACCATCATCTGTCACAATAACGCCCCCCCCACTCAGACAGGAAATGGGGTTGTACAGCTGTTGGACCGAATTGAGAGTGTTGTTGATGTCAGACCCGGAAGATATGGTCCTGAAAATATGAGGATTTTGAAAAGACAGATTAGTTGAGTTTCTACTGTTAAAGCGCCCAGCTGGGTTTTTCGGATCTGAAAAGACGATCACTTTGGGTCTCTACCGACAGAGATCTTAAACACCACAAAATGCACTACGCGTGGTGGTGTGGGGGATAAGTGAAGTATGGTTAGCATAGGCTTTTATGATTTGTGTCTATGTCTTCGTGTCGCCAAGGACAGAAGGTAAAAAGAAATAAACTCGTTCGTACCGCCTGTATTTGTATTATTATTGTTGTTATCGAGATCATCGCGATTGTATAACAAACTTAAATGGTTAAACTGTTCTATTTTTTACAATTCAATTTAGTATAACTGTTGCGGTATCATTCCTATTTTCGACACACTATGGACTCTTCTAATAAAGATATAACATTTGACTGAAATCCACTCGGGAATTAGTCGCAAAGCTTCACTGGCGATATTGTATTACTTGTTTTCTGTAACATATAACATTTATTTTTCTCTCTATGTATGTGTTTGTCTTATTTATTTTATGCCCTTTTCCGAGGACATAACAATAAGTCAACAAAGTTGCATGATTCCAAGCATTGCTACGTATCGCTAACAGTTCAATTAAACATCAGTCATTTGTTTACACAGTTACATCATCAAACAGTTCTATTTTATAAAAATCAATTTAGCAGAAGTCATTTGTTTTCACTCAGAATAGATATCAAGAGGTTCTATTTGACCCATAGATCGGACCCTATCAGGTGCTACCACTCCCGGCCAGAGTGGATCTAGGAGTGATGGCAATGAAGGAGTACTCCTCATTCCCCAAAGCTCCAACATTACTGAACCTATCATGAGATGGTTTAGTGTCATATCCAGGTCACTCGTTCAGGGAGTCTTACACCTTTGCAGAAATGCAGTTGGTGTATTCTATGGACTCAGTCGACTGAACGTTAAAATTTAATTACTTGAAATGTAATAATTACTTGCAATACTTGAGATTATATAAGTAAGTAAAGTAAAGTTGTCTCCCTCAGTCGAGGGCGACCAGGAGGCTCCCTTTTCAATAGCTACAACACCGAGGTGTTGGGGAGGGCGCTACTCCCTTCCCTGGATTGCTCCACTTTACCCTCGATAAGTACTTTATATTGCCGAGTGTTAAGCAAGCAGATATCAAGAACCATTTAAAATTTTTTTGGTATGACGCAACCTGGGATTGAACCCAGGTCTCCCGGAGTGTGCAAATTATTAGTATTGAGAATAGTCACTAAAAACGATAAATGTTTTTAAAAGTTTATAATCTTCAGTTACTTTAGACCATATAATTCCTTGCAGAAAAAACAACTTTGGAATTAAATGATCCATCAAGCATTTGCATGCCATAAAACCAACCTATCAATTAAAATGATATCACCTATATTAATGTTGAAAAGAAACCTAAAAGAAGAGACTTATCAATTAATAATAAGTTTAAAATAGTCATTAATCCTTTCATTGTTTTCATAGCAACTTGTGGCTATCAGTGTTTTCTCAGACACGTTTGAGAGCCATATGGCGCATTTAAAATAAAGGAGAAAATCTTACGAAAACGTGTGAACAGACTCTAATGATATTAACCAATCACGTACTCTCTTGTGAAGACAAGACAATATAAATTTACATGCGTATCGACAGTGAGTCAATCTACAGTCTTGCCTAACGGTGGTGTGCGCATTCTTCGGTTCGTATGTCTGTGGTTCATTGGTCAAGGCCGCCTGACGTGGGTGCTGAGGAAGCCCAGCAGTCGTATCAAAAGCGGGTGGGACTGACAACTCCTCAAGTCTCAGTGGGGGCTTCGCTCTTAGGCTCTAACCCTCTCCGGAGGGGCTAGGTTTAAGGCCTGGCACCTGAGACGCCTTTTCTAAGGGGAATGCCGACGAGCTCGAGGCATTTTTGAGAATTTCAGACGAGCGCTTGTGTTATCCTATGCAGCATTTACGAAATCAACGAATTTCAAGATATTGAAAAATTCCGCGAATATTCAGTCCAGTTAAAAACAAAAATCGTTTTTTTTTGTTTTGTTTTTTTTTATTTATTTCTTTTTTCTTTTTTACCAAATACACAGTTTAGCAAAAAAAAAAAAAAAAAATTATATAAAGTCTCTGAAAGGTTAGGACAGCTTGATTGGTAATTGAAGTCGGTCGTCCAGAACGAAAGGAATTTTTAAAAGGTAAGATTCTCGTAGCGAAACTGATTAAATCCTCACTGGCATTTCCTGACACCTAAGACTTTGTTTCCACAGATAATGTAAATATTCCTCACCGCTTCAGAAGCTGTGAAACCGTTTCCGAATTTGTAAATCATGCAATCTCTCAAATGGGCCGCATGTATACACATTTCAATAGGTCACCTTTGTTCACAAATATACAAGCAGGCATGAAATATTTTTGAAATGGAAGAGAAAAAGAAGTTATGGGCATAAATTAACCTTATATAATGAATAACATATTCAACGTTATCATATCAAAATAAGAGAAAAGAATTTTCTATCCAATAGCCACCCACTATATATATATATATATATATATATTCAGAGAGAGAGAGAGAGAGAGAGAGAGAGAGAGAGTAAACAGAAAATGCAAATAAAAAAGGATGGGTATAAAACATAAAAATATATAAAAGCAAAGTTACTTAAAAAGTTTCATGCGGCGCGCACAGTCATCAGACGGAAATGTGATAAGGGTCTAATGAATATATATATATATATATATAGTATAGGATTGACAGCATCGACGGTGATTGGCAGTTTTGGCCTGATGAATTCATAGGCAAGAAAGTGACTGTTGGTAAGCACCGTTGACCCTGTGTCTACGCTATACTAACTTCGATATATACCCTCTATCAATGATTTCGAGCACTCTTTATTCATAAACATAGCAAATTTCATCATCAATATATATATATATATATATATATATATATATATATATATATATCATTAGCGCAATCCAAAAAAGAGAGGAAATTTGGATTTAACCTGGTAGTAAATGACACTTGGATATCTGGCCCAGTCGACTGGGGCAGTAGAATACACCAACTGCACCTCTGCAGAGGGGTAAGACTCCCCCAACGAGTGTCCTGGATATGACACTAAACAATCTGATAGTGAGGCGCCAGTTATGCTGGAGCTTTGGGGAATGCAGAGTATCCCTTCATTGACATCACTCCCAGGTCCACTCTGGCCCAGAGTGATAGTACCTGATAGGGTCCTATCTATAGGTCAAATAGAACTAAACTGTGTACTTATGCTAAACTGAATTGTTTGAAATAGAACTGTTTATATGTATAAAAATGGATTTGGCATTAAACAACCTACAAGGGTTGATAAGCCATAAAACAAAACAAAACAAAACCATTTAGATGTCAATTCGATTCTTTTGTTCAAAAATTTATTATAGGATGCATAATTTTTCTTGACAAATACAATCTTGATTTGGGCTTGGTACCTTAAGGCGGGAGAAGGGTTCATTTCTTAAGACGATCACCATTACGCCACACACTTTTTTTCGATGTGTAAATTCTTCTTTATTGATTTCAATTTTGTCAGTTGGTTTTACACATTAATCTTAGGTCAGTTAATCGAAAAGTCGCAAAGCACCACTTTTTTTAAAAAAAAGCAATTTACTAAATACAACGTAATAAATATCTTACTTTTTGAGTTTTGTACTCTAACAGTGAATTGGATAGGTGTCTTAAAAACATGATGAGATATTGAGGAAATGATGTAATGAATATTCATACACCTGGTTTTCCCCCTCACAGAACTATGATTGACTGGTGTTAGCCATAAATACTGACAAATGTAGAGGTACATTTGTTGCATAGCCACAACCATGATACATATATAACTATTCACATATGCATGCGGAGACATAGTCAATACAATAATGACGAACAGACACAGTTCTTTAGAAAAATATACCTCTCACACTTTATTCGAAATGATTGCGAAAGGGTTATGAAAGGGTTATGCGTGAGAGATGAGTTGGAGACTGAACAAACTGCAACATATTGACCCCCAGTTCCTTTGCCTTTGACAGCTCTTCTTTCTCGTTCTGCTGAGCTGTTCAATCGGGGGTCCTGAGGGCCGATAGCCCTCTGCTGGGTGCTGGTTCTCTCAACAGCATCTTATCTCCAACTTACTGACCCCAAAACTAACTGAACCTGTCTGTGGCCCCGGGTTATATAATTGTTTGACACCCACCTGCTTCTTGTGGGCGTCACATCTGCACCCAATTCAACCCGTCCACAGTCAAGGTTATACCCTGATATCTTCGACCGGATGTTCCTGTTCCTTGATCGACGGCTGGGTCGGAGGTCAATATGTTACACATTGTCTACGTCTGTGACTGTCCAGTGTCAGTAAGAACATACGTCTCGTGCCATAACGGTTACCCACCAACTCGATTGTACTACAGCTGCTACAATAGCCAAACCAATCAACTATGTCGATTAAATATATCACCTCCCGGGACATATCAAGAAGGAAACAAGGTATTTCGTTAGGATAACGTAACAAAAATATCCTTTATCGATTTTCTTAAAAATTTCTTGTTTATTTTTATAATCATTCTATGTTGTTAAATTCTATGAAGAATTAAAGCCTTGTCAGTGAAGCTTAAAATATACTCATAGTATCCTTTGTAGAGATGTAAGATCCATCCAAAAAAGGATGACCAGGGTATGATCCTAAACTGCATCATCATTTATATTCGATAGGAATACTTGTGTTGTATACTACGCGTATACAAATATAAGCGGAAACATAATCAAACATAATGACGAAATTCAATGAAAGAACGAACACAATTCTTTATAAAAATATACCTCACACACTTTATTCTCGAAAGGGTGATGTTTCTTGTGTGTGAGAGGTGAGTTGGAGACGGGGTCAGACTGTTACATATTGACCAAAAGTTCTTCTCGCGACCATAGCGGCACTTCTTCCTCATCTTGGCCGGGTTGCTCAACCGTGGGTCACTGAGAGCCGCAAGCCCTCAGTCTGCAAGCTGATTCTCACGTTGGCATCTTGTACCCCATCTGTCTCCAACTCCAACTGGAACTGACCCAAGCCGCCTGTGGCACCGGGTTTTATAATTGTCTTACGGCCTCCTGCTTCCGCTGTTCCTCCGCTTATTTACACAGGTGCATCTCTTGATTGACGACTCGGTCGAGGGTCAATGTATAACACTTGATATCATATAATACATAAAATTTAGCATTAATTCGCGATATAAGTTAGATGGTTTAGCTTGATTTCTTTGTTTAATGCCATACCAACATTCATGTGTCATTTAAAGACCTCCTTACAGAATAACAGTAGTGGTATAATCTAACATATAGCTATATAGCTATATATATAGTATTAATCTGGAAGTGGGCATAATAGTGTGACTGGAGTTCGAATTCGCTTACTACGGTGTTGATGTCTATAGGGAACTCCCACCAAATAAAGTAGATAAACATATATTTACAAATGTCATGAGATTATCTCTGGGTGTTGCTCTCCGGTAGAATTTGCTCAGTTGGTAAAATAAACTGACTGTATCCCATGCAGAAGAGTAATACCCCCACAAAGGTTGATAATCTGGTTATGTTACTATGCTGCATCTGAGGGTGACGGTCCAGTCCAGGAGATCTCAGGAGTGTGGTGTATCCCTTCAGTGCCATTACTCCCAGGCCAATTCTGACCCGAAATAGTCGTACCTGTTGGGGTCCAATCAATATGTCAAATAAACCTGTTTAAAAATATTCTAATTCAATAGAGCTGTGTACAAAAAAAAACTTTTAGGCCCAGTCGACTGGGCCTGCAGAACACACAGACTGCATTTCTGCATTGCATCATTTTCAATATATATATATATATATATATATATATATATATATATATATCATTAGCGTAGTTAAAAAAAGAGTGGAAAATTGGATTTAACCAGGTAGTAAATGACACTTGGATATCTGGCCCAGTCGACTCCGGCTGCAGAACACAGAGACTGTATTTCTGCATAGGGGTAAGACTCCTCCGGACGAGTTTCCTAGATATGACATTAAACAATCTGATGGTGAGGTTCGAGTAATCCTGGTGCTTTAGGGTAATGAAGAATACCCCTACATTGCCATCACTCCCAAGTCCACTCTGCCCCCGGAATGGTAGCACCTGATATACTCCTATCTATGGGTCAAATAGAACTAAGCTGTGTGCTTATGCTAGGCTGTATTGCTTGAAATAAGAACGTTTTGACATTTAAATTGCGTACATACTAAACTCAATTGTCGAAATAAAACTGTCCATATATGAAAAACGGATTTCTCATTGAGTAACCTAAAATGGTTGATAGGGTCCTATCTATGGCTTAAGTTAAACTAAATAGTATTTTTATGCTAAACTGAATTGTTTGAAATAGAACTGTTTTTGAATTCAAATATATGTAAACAAAATCTGTACTTGTGCTAAACTGAATTGTTTAAAATAGAACTGTTAATATGTATTAAGAAGGATTTGGCAATAAACAACCACGAATGGTTGATATGCCATAAAACCAAACCAAACCAAACCAAAATGACTTAATTAGTTGTTAAATGACCTGAAAAGCGTTGATATGCCGTAAAATCTACCAATCAACCAACCAACCAACCAAGTCTGAAGAAACAACTAAAGTCAAATGTAAATATGAACATACAATGGACGTTATTCCTTAACCTCTAAGCTTAAAATAACGCAAGACAGGTTGACGCGCCGTTAAAACGAATCATTCACTATATCAAAAATTATTAAAATCTGTCAGTAGCTTCTTCGGGATTTGTCTGAGGGATGGATTCAAGAAGAAAAAATGGTAAGGAATTTTTTTTGAAAATGCTTTTTCAAACGGCATTAAAAGAAAATTGGATCTGTTTGGTCAGGATTTATTCCTGATGTCTAAAACTTATTTTTACGCCAGTTAAGTAATATCTCCTTATGGTTTTATATTTTTCCTCGGATAGTAAGACTTCGCCACAAAACCTTTTAGAATAAATACTTCGTGAAATTATCATAATCTGAAGACTTAAGCCGCTAGCCAGAAAAGCTCTTGTGCTCAATAATCAGGACGAAGCAATTATTTCGAAAGTTAGTCATAATGATCTTATTCTGATTGAATGTTTATGAATATGGAAGTAGTTTCTTTCTTTAGGCTCCTTGGCTGAATGTAAATTTACGATTGGTGAAGTGGGGAACATTTCGAGACTGGACTGAGGAAATGGTTTCGACAATATGAAGCCATTAGCCAAATTTTGTTGTTGTCTACGTGAGTGCCGAGTGGGTAGTGTAGTAGGGTGTAAAACAAAATGGCTGAAGATTGGAAATCAGTTAATTCAGAAAATGGAGTGGTAAACTTGAAAAAAAAAAAAAGAAAAAAAGAAAAGAAAAAAGGTGAAAAGTGAAAAAGGAAAAAAGAAGGAATTTAAAAGTGCCTAAAATGAATTAAAAAACAACAAATTGAATAAAAATCAAGCAGATAAACTTAGAAAAAAATGAAACAAATATAAAGATATAAATATATAAATAAAAAAAGAAACAGAAAATAAATAGATAGATAAATAAAACAGGGAATTAAAGTAAACACTGACTAAAGCATTGATTTTAATGGCATATCAACCCGTAGAGAGTTATTCTATGCCCAGAGGTGAGGAAATCGCGTTCAATGTACATCTATATTTACTCTTTCTGCGTAATTGTGACTTAAGATCTTAATGGCATGTCAACACATCTTGAGTTATTTTAGAGGTTAGAGAATCGCGTTCATTGTACGTTCATATTTATATTTTTGTGTAGCTGTTTCTTAAGAGTATTATTGCACACGTCCAATCGAATTTGAATTATTTTCAAACAGATCTATTTGACCCATAGACAAAATCTTAACAGGTACGACCACACCGGATCAGAGTGGACCTGAGAGTAATGGCAATGAAAGAGTACTTCATATGCCCCAAATCTCAAGAAGTAGAGCCTCTCCATCAGATGTAGTTTAGCATCATACCCAGAACATCCATTTTTGGGAGGATCTTACCCAACTGAGGATACAGTCAGCGTATCCTAAACCCCACTTACAATAACCTAGCTTGAGAACTGGTTATCTATCATAACTCGCTATCTGGCATTTTGGCGAACCAATTAGTCGAATTTTTAATGTTTGATCCATAATGTAAGCATGTAACTATAGACTCATATTTGTCTTATATATATATATATATATATATTTGTAACGCAACGGGAGAAAACTCAACGAACAGTGTAATTTCCCGCCTCATCTGGTCGCTCTGTATTTGAGTTGCTGCGAGCAATCTTGAACAAGTCCTGGCAGCAACACCCCACAAGACACCAACTGTACGGCCACCTGCCTCCTATCACGAAAACTATTCAAGTTAGACGAACCAGACACGCAGGACACTGCTGGAGAAGCAGGGACGAACTCATAAGTGATGTACTCTTATAAGTGATGTACTCTTATGGACCCCCACACATGGCCGTACAAAAGCAGGACGAACAGCACGAACATACGTTCAGCAACTATGTGAGGATACAGGATGTTGTCCTGAAGACATGCCTGAGGCGATGAACGATAGGGAGGAGTGGCGAGAGAGGGTCAGGGATATCCTTGCTACCAGCGCGACATGATGATGATGATGAATACATATCCTGAGAGATCTCCATACTAATATGAATACATCCAGCACTCCTGTGGAAACAAATGAAATTTTTCATTTATTCTATATATGAATATTCCAAACTCAGAGTCTCTGGACATTAATTGGATATAACTCATATCTATCTCTCTATCTATCTATGAACGATGAATCTATCTATCTATCTATCTATCTATCTATCTCAGTCTGTTTAAAACTGTCTGTGTTAGTCGGTTCATATCTATCGATCAATCAATTTTTCAGTCTATTCATATCTATCTATCTATCTATCACAGAAATGGAGCCAACCATGAGATGTAATTTGTTTTCATAGACAATATACCACTTTTTAGAGGTGGATTCTTACCCATATACAGGGAAATAGTTAGCCTAGTCTATGTTCTGCCGGTATCTATCTATCTATCTATCTATGCAGTTGGTTCCTATTATACCAGTTGGTTTCATATCTATCTATCTATCTAGCTAGCTAGCTAGCTAGCTAGTTCATGCGTATCCTGATTATTTTATATTTATTACCCTCAATTCTTTGCTTGAAAATAAATAAATGGATGATCATTAGCAATGTTAAATAACACAACTTTCATGTCTGTAATACATATCTATCTATCTATCTATCTATCTATCTATCTATCTATCTATCACAGAAATAGGGCCAACCATGAGATATAATTTGTTTTCATAAACAATACACCACTTTTTAGAGGTAGGTTATTACCCATATGCAGGGAAATAGCCTAGTCTATGCTCTGCCAGTATCTATCTATCTATCTATCTATCTATGCAGTTGGTTCCTGTTATACTAGTTGGTTTCATATCTATCTATCTATCTATCTATCTATCTATCTATCTATGCAGCAAATTCATATTTTCCCAGCTTTTTCATATCTATCTGTCTATGCAGTTGGTTCCTATTATACCTGTTGGTTTCCTATCTATCTATCTGGCTAGCTAACCCATGTGTATCCGAATTATTTTACATCTATTGCCCTTAATTCATACCTATATATTCTTTGCTTGAAAATAAATGAATGAATGATCATAAGCAATGTTCATTAACACAACTTGCATGTCTATAATACATATCTATCTATCTATCTATCTTAGAAATGGAGCCAACCATGAAATGTAATTTGTTTTCATAGACAATACACCACTTTTTAGAGGTGGGTTCTTACTCATATACAGGGAAATAGTTAGCCTAGTCTATGCTCTGCCGGTATCTATCTATCCATCTATCTATCTATCTTTTAAATGGAACCTCACCATCAGATGTAGTTTGTTTTCATACACATTACTCCATTTTTTTGTGGGTAGTGTTTTACCCATTTGCAAGAGAAACAGCATATACTATGCCCTGCCGGTTGGGCAAGGTAAAAGCTGAAAGAAAAAAGAAGAAAGGATGATGACATGATTATAAATCAACAGATTTAAAAAAAAGAAAGACAAGGCAAACAAAAAAATTTAAAAAGTTAAAAGAAAGGAAGCGAAAAAAAAAAAAAACGAAGGAAGAAAAGAAAAAAAGAAAGAAAAAAAAGGAAAAGTGATAAAACAGCAAAAAAAAAAGGTAAAAAATATGTAAAAAAATGAAAAGAAAAAAGAAAAAAGAAAAGAAAAAAAAGAAAAAGAACAGAAAGGGAGTCGGAAAGAAAACAAAGAAGAGAGAAAGAAGAAACAGAAACAGAAAACAATGAAGAGAAAATAAAGAAGTAGAAAAAGAAGAAGGAGAAAAAGAAAACAAAAAAGAGAAAAGAGGAGGGAGAAACAGAAAAAGAAGACGGGGAAAAAGAAGGAGAAAAAGAAAACAAAGACGAAAGAGAAAAAAGAAAAACGAAAACAAAGAAGGAGAAAAAGAAAACAAAAATGAAGGAGAAAAAGAAAACAAAAATGAAAGAGAAAAAGAAAAAGAAGAAGAAAAGAAGAAGGAGAAAATAAAGAAGGAGAAAAAGTTAAAGAATGTCGTAAGTATATATAAGTAAATATATAAATAGTAAGTATATATAAATTTTTATCAAGGATGGATTTGACCAATGCCAACTCCCAATTTAAAGACATTTTAGAGTCGACGTTGGACAAATCAATGCTCGTCGGCGCCTAATGACCCACGTAACATGCAAAGCCACCAAGCTAAGAACAACATACACCCACTCACCTCCTGACCCTTATCTGGTGGAAGAAGAGAACATATATATCTCTTCTAACCAACCGACTTCCATTGAGATTCTGAAAAGGACGCGAGTTAACGGTCATGGAGAAAAAAGTAGGGAGTAGCAGGAAAGCAGGTGTTAAGAACACATGGTCTAAAGGTTTTCAGTTTTAATAATCTGTCTTTCATATTATTATTATTATTATTTACTCATTAGAGTTTTTCACATCGGCGTTAGCTGATTGTCTTTCACTGGAGTTTGAGTGACAGCAAGTCACCTCAAGTCTCCAGGACTCTTCTCAGTATTATGGCCGTTCTCAATAATGTAGTAGTTTGGATGGTCTCCACTCGTCCGCCAACCTCCAAGTCCTCCAGTCCCTTTAGTAATCCTTTAGTTACTGTCCCAAACGCACCAATTACAATTGGTATAATTGTCACCTTCATGTTCCATACTTTTTTCAATTCCCTAGCAAGGATGAGGTACTTATTCTTCTTTTCACTTTATTTCAGTTTTATTCTGTTGTCAGCTGGGACAGCAAAGTCGACAATTTTGCATATTCTCTTTTTTTTTCATAAGACAGTTCCTCAGCCTCCCTATAGTCCAGACCTTGCTCCCTGTGATTTTTGGTTATTACCTAAGCTCAGAGGCTGTCGTTATGAGACAATTGAGGAGATGAAAGAGGTTGTGACGAAGGTTATTGACACGCTCCCACATGAGGTCTTCCATGGGGCCTTCCAGAAGTTGTTGGAACGGTAGTTGTTGGAGGAGATTCCTTCAAAGGGGAGTAGAGATTCATGTGTGTACGAGGATCATTAAATAAGTTTCCAGACTTTTTTCGTATCGGCACTTTTATTGATAGTACACTCATGAAACTCTAATCCCCTTCGAAGTAATCTCCTCCGGCTGCAATGCACTTGCTGTACCGTTCCAACAACTTCTGAAAGGCTCCATGGAAGTCCTCTTGTGTACCTAACTATGACGAAGAAGATATACTGGGTACCACTAGGAATGTAAGGACCTTTGTAAGACGTACAAGATATCCTGAGAACCACTCGGGATGTAAGTAAGTCAAACAAGTAATGCTAGGTACCACTCGGGATGTAAGAATCTAAGCAAGACGAACGAGACATGCTGGACACCACTTGGAATCTAAGAACCTAAGTCAGACGAACAAGGCACCACTAGAGATGTAAGGACCTAAGTAAAACGAACATGCCGGGCACTAGTAAGTGTGTAAGGATCTAAGTCGGACGAATTCAACATGCTAGGCAGTAGTAAGGATGTAAGGACCTATGTAAAACCAACAAGACATGCTGGAAACCACTAGAGATATAAGGACGGACTCATAAGCATTTTTCTCTCATATACCACTACTTATGTACACGCCAGTATTGGCTGACTTGGGGAGATATTAACTAACTCTGTTCAGACATTGGATGCCGTCGAATCGATCTACCTGAAGAGATGAGTGTGGGAAGGACAACGAGAGGAAGTCAAGGAAATCTCTGCTCTCGGTTCACCTTGATGACGACGATGATTTACTTCGAATTTATTTCCAAAATTTCAATTTGAAATCACCAATGATTTAACATCAGACTGAAAGGCACTGTTTGGAAATAGAATGAACAGATTAAGCGTGACAAGTAAATGCCTAAAGGAATAGACAAACGAAACAAGCAGCCACGGATTTTTAGAAACTCAACGACTGCTATACTTAACCTGTATTTCCCAAATGGTGCTAGGTGTACTGAGAGCAGATATAAAGACAATTGCATACCAAGAAAAAATTCCATTCAATCAATAGATATGCTATATGAATATTTCATTTTTCATTGCTTTTCTGATTTCATATCAAATCCTTCAAGAACTATTTTAATAACTTTAGAAAAAATGTTTTTCCGAAAGCAATTTTTCTGATTATGACAAATGGTCGAAATTTGTTACGAACATTTTGATTGTTCGTAACAAATAAATATTCTTTGTTCTCTTATTGATTCCCTTTATCTTACACACACACGCACACACACACACACATATATATATATATAATTTGCCAATGGTCCGGGATGCAAGGGTTCAATCCCAGGTCGATTCATACCAAAGTCTAAAAAAATTGTCCTTGATGCGACCTTGCTAAACACTCAGCATTATAAGGTAAGGATCATGTGTAAAAGGGAGCAATCCACCTCGGTGTTGTAGCTATTGAAAAGGGTGCCTTTGGGTTACCCTCGACTGCGGTCGCCAACTTTACTTATATAAGTTGGCGACCGTAGTCGAGGGCGACTAGAAGGCTCCCTTTTCAATAGCTACAACACCGAAGTGTAGGAGAGGGCGCTATTCTTTTCCCTGTATTGCTCGACTTTACCCTTGATGCGTACCTTATATTGTTGAGTGTTAAGCAAGGAGGTATCAAATACCGTTTTTAAAGTCTTTGGTATGACGCAACTTAGGATTGAATTCAGATCTCCCGGACCATTGGTGAACACTCTACCCACGAGGCCAATGAGCTGGTACAAAATATATATATTTATATATTTAGGGGTATCTCTAGCTCACTTGGTGAGTTAATGGTGAACAAACTTTCGCGCTATTATTGTATAGTGTTCAATATTAATGATAGAGTTTTTATACATCTCTCTCTCTATATATAGGAATGTCTCTCTCTCTCTCTCTATATATATATATATATATATATTATGTATATATTTTTTAAAACCTTTCTCTCCTTCTGATGAATGCGTAAAGCATAAACCCAGTGTCACAGACACTACCAAGATATATATCTCTATATATTAAGCTATATATATATATATAGCTTAATACTGTTTGTAAGATCTATTTGATCTTCCAATGTTTCTTCAGAAGCTAAAACGCTGTCTTTGACAAAATAAATTTTATTGCTCTAGGCAGAACAACCGTAACCGAATAAATGTTCAGCCTTACATTTATTGTAATTTGAAAAACAGAAAAAAAAAATTAATCAAGACAGATATATCATGGAGGTGCTATCTTTCTATCTATCTATTTTAGTTTGTTCTAGCATTAGATAAATCTGATTACGAATGAAGAAACCCAACCGAACCAAGCCAAACTTAGTCAGTACATATCTATCTATCTATCTATCTATCTATGTCTCTGTGACTTATGTCCCTATTTATCAATCTATATTAGGTCGATCTGACATTAAGTAACCCACTAAGGTTTAGATATCATTAAAACAAATAAACAAATCGAAACCAATATTAATCGGATCTATCTATCTATCTATCTATCTCAGACTGGGGCGATAGAAACTAAAAAATCAATATCAAATATATTGCATGGAAATACTTAAAAATACTTAACTATTCACGTACAAATTACACAGACGCTCCCACATGGGGGTTGAGCACGCTGGCGAAGGAATTGTCGGCCGCCGCTCGCATAATGCAAAGCTCTTCGAAAGAATTGAGCACTCTGGTAGCCGATAGGGTATAAAAATGTAAACAAACGGACCCTACTGCTATTGCTATATAAATACTTTAAAAATTCCCTTAGCCAACGTGGTACTCTTGTTGGCCGAGCGGTCTGAGACTTAGTCTAACATAAAGTTGGATGGGTTTCGATCCCGGCTTCGAGCGTCCTACGTGTCTAGCCACTCTGAAGAGTTCTGATAGAACGAAACAGTCTGTATGTGGATGACAATATATATATATATATATATATATATATATATATAAACAGGACTTGGCATTAAATAACCCATATCATACTATCTATAGAAAGGGGTAAGACCTTCTCCCTACGAGAGTCATGATTTATGACCCTAAAGTATCTGATGATGCGCCTGTTCTATAGCTTAGGGGAATGTGGAGTACCTTTTCGTTGGTATTACTCTCAGGTCCACTGTGACCCGGAGTGTTAGTACCTGTTTACGTCCCATCTATATGTTAAATAAAATTATTCTATTATTTACTGCACTTAAAACCATTTAACTCTGTGCAAACAATTGATTAAAATCGAATATAACTATTTGTATTTCAAGGCAATACTTGAAATTGTTTAAATCTATGCAAGCAAATAAATGATTTGGAATAGAATCATCAATGTTAAAACGCTATTCTTGAAGCCACTTAGTTTGGTTTGGTTCGGTTTTGTGGCATATCAACAATTGTAGGTTCTTTAATACCAAATCCACTTTTATACATAACACATTTCAATTTCAAACAATTCAGTTTAACATCAGTGCACAGTTTAAATATCAAAAACAATTTTCTTGCAAACAACTCAGCCTAGCACAAATACACTTTGTTGTTTACACACAGTTAAATGTAAAAACAGTTCTATATCAAACAATTCAGTTTCGCATAAGTACACTGTTTATTTCTATTTGACCCATAGATAGGACCCTATCAGTTGCTATCATTCCGGGTCAGAGTGGACATGGGAACAATGGCAATGAATGGGTACTCCGCATCCCCCAAAGCTCCAGTCACAATCAGATTGTTTAATATGATATCCAAGACACTCAATGGGGGAGTCTTACCTCTCTGCAGAGATGCAGTTGTTATATTCTGTTGTCTCCTCAGACTGGCCCCAAACCACTTAGTGTCCTAGTATTGAAATTTACCTGCATCAGATGGTGAGGCTCGTTTCTTGGAGTTTGGGGAATGTGGAGTGCTCCTTCATTAGTATAAATCTTAAGTTCTCTCAAATCTCGAGTGATAGTAACTGTTTAGGATTCGTCTATGGGTCAAATAGAACTACTGTTCTTTAATAAGGATAGTTTTAGCATGAAATAATCCACGAAAGTTGATAAACCAAACACAAGAAAACAGTGCCTTTCTATAGAAGGAACCCTAACAGGTGCTACAACTTCGTATGAGAGTGGACGTGCGAGTAATGACACTAAAAGGAATACTTCATCCTTCCAATGCTTAAAAATATTTCTACTAAATGGAGAACTCACAACCAGGTGTCCTGATACTTGAAATATAGAGGACAGTTGAAGATATATGGATACCGGAAAATATTTTTCATTCACCGAATAGATATGTTACATCACAAGTTTCACACACACATACATGTATATACATGCGTGCACGTACAAACACACACACACACACACATGCATACTCACACACACTTACATAACATATCCAGTTTTGGAGTATGTTCATCAGAACAACTAGTCGAACAACTTTTCATTCGATAAGTCGTTTATAGCTTAGTGGTTATCATCGTTGGACATTGACTCGGCATCTCAAGTTCAAATCCTGGATCAGGACAAAGCATCATCATCATCATCATATCGCACTGGTAGCACGGATATCCCTGACCCTCTCTTGCCACTCCTCCCTATCGTTCATCGCCCTAGATAGGTCTTCAGGACAACATCCCGTATCCTCACATAGCTGCTGAATGTATGTTCGTGCTTGTTGTCCTGCTTTTGCACGGCCATGTGTGGGGGTCCATAAGAGTACATCTCTTATGAGTTCGTCCCTGCTTCTCCAGCAGTGCCCTGCATGTCTGGTTCGTCTAACTTGAATAGTTTTCGTGATAGGGGGCAGGTGGCCGTATAGTTGGTGTCTTGTGGGGTGTTGCCGCCAGGACTTGTTTAAGATGAGTGATATCATCGGTCCAGCTCCCGTCACCACCGATTGCTGGTAACTTCGGCAAGAACCGGATCAGAATGCTAGATCAAGCACATCGTTATACAAGACCACTGGAGGAGATGTTGAACTCTGTCAACTCGTCTCTGCTGAGATTTTTTTTCTTTCTTTTTTGATAACTTATCATTTCGTGCCGACGGTACTGTTCGCTTATAAAGTTTCACGATGCACTAGAAAAAGTAAAACTTGTAAGATTCTCTAGAGCATCATGGAGTTTCATGTACGGCGAACTAGGTTAGAAGATTATTGTTTGTGAGTTGACAACATGCACGTAGCATTCTTGTGTAATTGCCGTCTAGCTTCTTCTCCAGCCGTTTTGTTAGCGTCCATGTAGTGCAGCCATATAGCAGTATCGATGGCGGAATGCGGGTGGGTGGAGTGCTCTGGGAACCCCGATATAAGATGACAGATTTCTTGATTCTCTTTCATTTTTTTCTTTAGTGGCCGAAGTATGAAAAGAAAAACTCTCACGTGAATGGCGAATGAGAAACGAACGAGAAACGTATGAGGATACAAGAAGAGTCGGTCCCAACGAGAACGAAGAAGCTTATTCCTGTGATCTGTCAATTAACATTTTCCATCTGCTTCCTCGACAGTGCTGAGGGAAAAAGCAACAGAGGTCCTAAAGTTTAAAATAAGTTGAGTTTTTGTCCCCCCCCCATACACAACGATTAGCCATCACCGATATAGTAGACACTATTGACTCCGTTTAGTTTTGATTTGTTCGGTTTTCTGGCATATCAACCATTCTTGGTTATTTAATGTCAAATCCTGTTTTTACATATATATTAAATATATGATTTTTAAACACATTTCCTAAATACAGAGAGTTAAATGAATAAACAGTTCAATTTCTAACAATTCAATTTTGCATAAGTCAGCAAAGAAGAACTCCCCATTCCCTCAAAGCTCCAGCACTCCTGGAGCCTCATCATTAGATTGTTGTTTAACGTCATATGCAGGACACTCATTAGAGGAGTCTTACTCCTCTACAGATGGTGTATTCTGCAACCCCAGCCGACTGGGTTGTGGTGACAACGCTGCAATAGATATCAGATTACTTATAATACTTACTGTTCCTTAAAAGTTTATTCTATACCCAAAGGTAAAGAAATCGGGTTCATTGTAGGTTAATTTCTACATTTTGGTAAAATTGTTGGCATCTCAAGTTCAAATCCTGGATTAGGACAAAGCATCATCATCATCATCATATCGCGCTGGTAGCACGGATATCCCTGACCCTCTCTCGCCACTCCTCCCTATCGTTCATCGCTCTAGGTAGGTCTTCAGGACAACATCCCGTATCCACACATAGCTGCTGAATGTATGTTCGTGCTGGTCGTCCTGCTTTTGCACGGCCATGTGTGGGGGTCCACAAGAGTACATCTCTTATGAGTTCGTCCCTACTTAGCCAGAAGATAGGGGGGTAATTCTTTCCCCAAAAGTATTTGTCTAAAAGTAGACGTTATAGCACGACAGGAGTTCGAACTCGCAGCTCAGTATGTTAGCCATTATATCACGAGATGTCCCCGCCTCGTAAATTTTATTTGTCTGGCGGGCTATATTGATGCCTACACAAGTAAGTAAAGTTTGAGACTTTAGTCGAGATCGACCCGAAGGCTCCTTTTTTAATAGCTACTACACCGAGGTGTAGGGGAGGGCGCTACTCCTTTCCCAGGATTACTCCCCTTTACTCTTGATCATTACCTTATAGTGCTGAGTGTTAAGCAAGGCGACATCAAGTACCATTTTTTGAGTCTTTGGTATAACTCGACGTGGGATTGAACCCCGGTCTTCCGGACCATTGGCGAACACTCTACTCATTGGGCCAATGGCCCAAACAGAACCCTTTTTTGTTTCCAATCTGGCAAATTTGAATTCAGTTTACAGCAAGTTCCTTTATTCATTTTCCTCGGCTTTTTGTTCATTTCGGTTACCTCAAAATCCGCAACACTCTGCCCATATTAATTTTCTAAGTGCTTTCCAGGACGGAGATTCAATGTGTGCATTGTCCAAACTGACCTCGTAATTATAAATCTATTAACATCGGTACCTGCGGTTATTATCATTATTATTATCATTAATGCATTTATATAGATACTGGAATCTAGAATGGCCAATTCTACCGGGCAAAGGCCATAATGGAGTCGTTCATCAAAGCTCAAGATAGCCCCCTTCCCCGATAGTGTAAAATTCGCTTCAACATCCAGATACTTTATTTAAGCCGTGGGTTGCAATTCCATCAATTCATACCGGACTAATTAATTGATGGGTCTTATATAACGAGAATAATTTATAAGTCTATGTGTACAAATATGGTGATACAAAATAATTATTGTATTAAAGCGACTATCAAGTCGTGGAAAAGAAAAGAATCAAAATATAGTTGGTCAATCACCGACACGAAAGTAACGCCTTGTTGATGCTGATTAGAATATGCTTGCGCTCCCCCAATTGGGTGTCCTGGGAATGAAACTCTCTTGGAATTTATTACCCAGAGCTCATGTTCTAGAGCTCTGGGTAATGTAAAGTAGCACTTCATTGCTATTACTCCCAGTTCCACTTTGATCCGGAGTGGTTGCACCTGTCCCATCTATTGATCAAATACATCCAATTAAAAATAATTTGTATTCGACGAAAGTACTTCTTACCATATAACTGTGAATTATTAGTATTAAGAAGTGTTAAATAAAGCTGAAATTGTTTCCTAAAGATTATTATTATTATTATTATTTACTTGAAGTTATATCCTCCTCATCATCATCAAGTCAAGTTGAGAGCACTGATTTCTCTGACTCTCTCTCTCTCCATCCGTCCCTATCCTTCATCGTTTACGATAGGTCTTCTAGACGACATCCTCTGTCCGCACAGAGCTGATGTAAATAAGATCTTGTTGGTGAGCCAACGCTAGCATGTCCATTGATTAAGGTCGATAGAAGAACATCAGTTTGTTTTTGCTTCTGCAGGTTTTTGCTGGTCGGCCAACACTACCACGTCCTTGTGTTGGGGTCCATAGAAGAACGTCCATCACGAGTTCACCCTTGCTTTCTTTAGCAATATACTGCAAGTTTTGTTCGTCTTTCTTGGATGGTTTTAGAGATGGGAGGTAAGTGTCCGAACAGTTATTCTAGCATTTTTGTGTAGTCTTCTTCTCGCTTTTTTCTCAATGCGTTTTTTAACGTCCATATGGTGCACCCATAAAATAAATACTGAAACAGCCACAGCTTGGCAGAATTCCTGTTTTATTTGTTCAGATAGATCAGACTTCCATATTTTCGATAAGCTATCGATATCAGTCCATAACTTCGCTGGATATATATTAACATCATTTTTGCCGTGGTATCTAAACTTGTCAATTAATTTTAGAGTCCTGCCACTAAAAGTGAAGATGGCTCCTTCTCGTTTAAACACGATTACTATTAAATAGAAATAATTATTTAAAACTAAATAATCATTATTAGTATTAGATAGGAATAGTTGAAATATAACTCTATGCTAAAAGACTATTGAAAGCACCTGCTACACAAAAATTGTAAATATGAACCTACAAGGTATTGAATTCCCTAACCTTCAGGCATAACTTGACTCGGATTGAGATGCCGTTAAAATCAATCAATCAATCAATAAGCTGAATCAAACGTTGAGTTGAAATTTTGGGTAGTGTGGAGTCACTGGTTCCTTGCAATTACTCTCAGTCTTACTCTGATTAGTTTTGGTTCTACCAATTAGGGCCCCATATATATATATATATATATATAGTTACCAACCCTTCCGCTCGGGTAGGATATGACACAAGGTCAATTTTTAAGCGAAGTTTAACAGGTTTGAATTAAGAGTTGTCCTTCTCCTAGACTAGTTGCCTCACGAAGCCAGTAGATTCAGTCTGCCCTACTATTTAACCATAGCTGGAGGGAGAATAATTGTATTCATACCTTTCCCAAGGGTATTCGTGCTATGTGAAATGCAATCTGTCTCGTCCAGGATTTGAATATATATATATATAACTGGTCACATTAGGATTATAAATTTATTTCCATCCTGTTATTGGTATTGATATGAATCAACAACACCAAAAATAACAGGACTTCTTCAGATCTAATGGATAAAATAATTACAGACAGAATAGACACAGGAGGAAAGGGTGGGAGGGGGTAAAAGAGGGATGAAGAGTTTCCTCCCCGTTTACCCCATTTCCGGTTTTACTTTTTTTTATTTTTTATTACCGGTTGGGATCACAGTAAATTACATTTTTTTAATTTTTAAATTGTAAATACATTTCAACGTAAAACTCCTGGTATAATAATAATTTAGGGATGTACAACATTCCTTAATAACCTTACGTAAGGATTGCAGTAATACTTATATATATATATATATATATATATATATATAGTCATCCACAGACAGACTGTTTCGTTCTATCAGAACTCTTCAGTGTGGCTAGACACGCAGGACGCTCGAGGCCGGGATCGAAACCCGTCCAACTTTACGTTAGACTGTGTTTCAGACCACTCGTCCACCAAGCGGACCACGTTGGCTTAGGGAATTTTAAGGTATTTTTATTTTTAGAAACAGCAGCAGCAGCCTTTGTTTACATTTTTTTATACCCTATCGGCTACCAGAGTGCTCAATTCTTTCGAAGAGCTTTGCATTACGCTAGCGGCGGCCGGCAATTCCTTCGCCAGAGAGCTTAACCCCCATGGGGGAGCATACTATATATATATATAATTGGGCAGTAGTCCCTCATTTAAACAGGTTTGCTTACATCTTAGACACATGGTGTCTATTAGGATCCTTTCCAATTATCTGACGAGTGTTTTGATTTTAGGATGGAGTTGGTAGATAAATTTACGAAATTTTCCTGCGCGCTTTAGAACCCTTCACACACATACACACACACATATATATATATATATATATACCTACAAAGCCAGAAGTAATCTACCTGGGTTTCACCAAAACGCATCATCAGGCTTATTCTTACCAAAGAAGGGTTGGATCAAAGAAAATTTTATTGATTAAATTGATTAGGAATTCTATCGGTGTTTTTTCTTTTGACTCGGCATAAGTTATCGGACGATTATTTTCACACAGTTTGAATGTTTTTAGTCTTTTCTTCTTTCATCGAATTTTTCCCCAGACATCAGTTTGTGTAATATATTTCTATTTGCAAATAGTACCATCTGTTTTTTTTTATTTATAAAAATCAAATAATATATATATATATATATATATAGGTCGTTCAAAAAGTTATAAGCCTCATAGAGATGCATTCAGTGAGTCAGATAGGTCTTGGAAATGTTCAGCTTTTTCAGCCGACAGCAGCACTCTTAGGATCTATCTTGCAAACAGCTTGCTCAGTCCTTAGTTAAAAGTATTCAGCAATTGTTCTTCACTCAAAGTGAGGCTTAGAACTTTTTGAACGCATTTCGTCTATATATATATCTGTATTACCGCCAGTTCAATACGAACAGGATGTAAACACAAGCTCAATTTTTTCAAGCGGAGTTTGCAAAATTTGAATTCAATTTCCTTCTCTTTGATTAGTTGCCTTACCAACGTTAAAGAGCCCACTCAGCCCAAATATTTTGGCATAACCTGAGGGGGGATAGTTGGATGCATGCCTTTCCCCAAAGGTAATAGCGCAATGTTAAAATCCAAACAGTTTCAAGCAGGATTTGAACTCATATCACCGTATCCATTTCTTTTCGACGATAATCGTTACATCTCTCTCTCTCTCTCTCTCTCTCTCTCTCTCTCTCTCTCTAAAGTCTATCGGTCATTTTGCTCTAGATAGAATTAAATTAGAAAGAGACAAGTTACTTCTAAGGAAATTTGAAATCCTATTACCCAATTCGAGAGCTTCTTAAGGATGTCTTAAACAGATTGACCATTGAAACCTCTTGATTATGTGGGACCACAAATCAATATTTATTCTTTATTCTTCTTCTCCACCATCGTCTAACAACTGGTCTGAAGCAATCGATGTCTACTGTCTCGGAAGATTCAGGCAGAACAAAAACGGGAGAGTAGAACGGCCGAAACGTTAACATAAAATGAATAGGGATGAGAAAGTGAGTCCGAATGAATGAATTTATAATAGTAGACATAGATTCTTCTGGAGTATTTTTTAATCTTTGTCTTTTTCTCTCTTGGAGATGACGCATTGTTGAATTTCCTGAATTTATCGTGACTAATATTTTCATCTGCGTTATTTGATCTGTTGAAAATTTTGATCAAAACCTTCAATATGAGAAAGAAATATTAGTCAGAAAAAAAAAAAAAAAACAGCTGGAAGTCGAACATTTCGGTGCGTGTTGGCGCTATAAATGCTTAATTGGGCAATCGAGTAAAAAGGGAAAGAAAAATAGAAGTCAAAATATCAATAAGAAAGTAATGGTGGAAAAAACGGATAAAGAGATTCAGATTAATTAAATGGGAAGAGAGAGGGAGAGAGAGAGAGAGAGAGAGACAGAGAGAGAGAGTGTGTGTGTGTGTGTGTGTGTGTGTGTTAATAGAGCGATAAAGAAAGACACAACCAGACTGAAATATAGGGAAAAAGCCATCTTCATAAAGTTCCTTATCAATATTAACACCACGTCAATCCGTCCTGGGTTATTTCAAACTTTGAATTTATCGTACATTGTACATCCGTGTTTACGCTTTTTGTATGATTGTCTCTTAATAGTTTAATGTGCGCACGTTTCTATCGAATACAAATAATTTGTACACTGATCAATTTGATCCATAGATGGGAGCTTAACAATGTTAATCAGTTCAAAAGTGAACATAATTGCACGACTGGGGTGTGGTTTTATTTTATGGCATATCAACCATTGTAGGATATTTAATGCCAAATCTTCATTATGCATATATATTAAATATATGATTTCGCTAAGTTAGGCTTTTATGGCATATCAACCATTGTAGGTTATTTAATCCCAAATCCTTTTTATACATATATATCAAATATATAGGATTTCGTTTAGTTTGGTTTGACTTTATGGCATATCAACTATCGTTGGTTATTTAATGCCAAATCCTCTTTATGCATATATATTAAACATATATGATTTGGTTTGGCTTGGTTTTATGGCATATCAACCATTGTAGGTTATTTAATGTCAAATCCTCTCTATACATATATATCAAATACATATGATTTGGTTTGGTTTGATTTGGTTTTATGGCGTATCAACTTTTGTTGGTTATTTAATACCAAATCCTCTTTATACATATTAAATATATGATATTTAGACTCATTTTGTAGATAAAATTTTTAAACGAGCCTGAGCTTATGTTTTTTGTACATACTTAAATGGTTTCAAGTATTTTTATATAACAGTCACAATTTAACATCAATCATTTGTTTGCACTCATAGTTTGTTCTATTTGACCCCATAGATAGGACCCGATCAGGTCCTACCACTCCGGGACAGAGTGGGCCTGTCCATGAAGAGGTACTTTACATTTTTCAAATCTCCAACGCTGGATCCTTGCCATCATATTTTTTTTATGTGATAAACAGGACATTCGTTGAGGAGGGTCTACCCCTTCTGCAGTGGTGCAGTTGGTGTATTCTAATCTGGTATTAAGAATTATCAATATTAAATGAAGTATGGTAATTCGATTGATGATTCTGACGTCTTGTCAATCCGTCTTAGGCCTAAAGGTTAAGGAATCACATACATTGTCGGTTGAAATTTTCATATTTTTTTGTAGTTGTTTCTTGAGAATTTATAATTAAAAAAAAGTTTTTTTGCACATGGTCCTATCGAATACGAATAATTCTTAAATCAAACCATTTGACTCCGAGATAGGAGCCCACCACGCCAGGTTAGAGTGGACCTGGGAGTAATGTCAATGCAGTAGTAGTCCACACTCCCCAGATCTCCAGAACAAGAGTCTTACCATCATATGAAGTTTAGCAGAACTCTCAATTTTTGGGGGGTGGGGTTGGGGGTTGAAGCTCTTATTTGTCTTCAAGGGTAGCCTATTTCAAGCCTTTCCGACGGGGCATTATGTAATGTGATCAGAATGATTATGAAAGATTACAAGAACTTAGGGAAAATAATTTGGTGAATACTAATTTTTGGGATAATGATGTAATGCTATAATAGTGAGTGAGCCTAGCGTTCAAAATCGTGTTATAATCTAAAGTAAAAATAAATAAATAAAAACAACACCATACACGCATGCGCGGGGAAGCAGTTCGTGACAAATGTGCCCTCGGAAGTACGTTTACTGACTGATTTTGTTCAGTTTTTTGCTTTTTAGAAACAATTCCACTGTTTCTTCAGTTGCAAAACTTTGTGTGTGTGTGTGTGTGTGTGTGTGTGTGGACGTAACTAACTGGTAAAAAAATGTATACATAATCCTTATAGGCATTTGTAGAGTAATGGTTATCGTTGTAGGAAATAGGCACAGCGTCCCAAGTTCAAATCCTGGACGAAGCTCTCAGCATTTTTTATAAGGCTAATACTCTTGGCAAAGGCATGAATCCAACTATTCCCCATTCAGCTATGGGTATATAGTAGGATAGTCTGGCTCTTATTTCTCAGTGTTGTATCGGAGAAAGAAAACTCTTAATTCAAATCTTGTAAAATCTGCTAAAAATTGACCTTGTGTCGCATCCTGCTCGTGCAGCGTTTGGTGTGGTTTCTTTGTTTAATGGCATATCAACCTTCGTAGGTTATGCTCGTGCAGTAGGTTTGGCAAATATATACATAATTTATTGCTGCATACCGTGAAGAGATCACAATGGTAATACGGTTTCAGTTACTTTGTTTAATGGCATATCAACCTTTGTAGGTTATTTAAGGCCAAAACTATACTCCGAGAAGAACAGTAGTGGTCCTATTTGACCCATAGCTGGGAGGATAAGGGGGTTCATACCTTTCCTAATGGTATTTGCCAGAAAGTGAACGTAATAGCGCGACTGGAGTACGAACTCGCTTACTACGATTCCTCAGTCGATCGCTTTAACCATTACACTACGATGGCCTCCACCACAATAGTAATACAATACATATACAAACACAAATACATATACAGATGCAAAACAAATGCAGGCGGGCTCTATAGTTTCAGATACGAACGGGTTTATGAACTCCTTGACTTCGGTCCATGGCGACATGAGGAGAGAGACACACAACTCTTAGAATACTGACCCCACCCCACGCGTGGCGCATCTCGTGGTGTTTAAGATCTCTGTCGTTAGAGATCCGAAAATCCCAACTACATCTTTCAAAGGTCAAAATCAAACTCACAACGGCCGAATACCCAACTCTCGCCTCAATGATCCAATCTCAACTGACTCTTTTTCTAAATCCTTAAATTCTCAGGACCATCTCTTCCGGGCATGACGTCATCCACACTCCTGTCCCATTTCCTGTCTGAGGGTTTATTATGGCAAATGGTGATTGTCACATCCTTTGCGCGCGGGCGTAACTGCACCAAATGACTATGCACCTGTATTAAGAGACTCGAATAATTCAAAGCCTTACCAAACTGAATGATAAAATATTATAAATAAAAAAAGGATTAATATAGAAAAAAATCATTCCTTAATTATATCACATTATTACATACGAAAATATTTATCGATCTATTCTTAGACATGTGTAAGTACACACACACACACACACACACACACACACACACACATATATATATATGTTAAATGGCTAATCTGTAAATATATATATATATATGCAAGTAGAATGAGAGAAGTATGAGTTCTTATATATATATATCATCAATATAAAGGCATCTTTATAATGCGGATTTCCCTGAATTTCTCTCGACATCCGTCCCAAACATCCAACGCTCCAAGCAAGTGCCCTAACCTGTAGCCAGTGTCTGCATAGGCTTGATGTAAGTCTTTGCTGATTGGAGGATATTCATAGTTCAGTCTGTTTACTCGTGTTTACATATACGTATATATATATATATATATATAGAAGCAAATATAAAACCTTTCGTGTATATGTATTAAAATTACTACGCATGTTAGTATGGATATATATGTATGTATATTTTAACGTATTAAAAAGTACATCTGTGTACAACGATATATATACACGTGTAGAATTACAGGTGAATTATATATATATATATATATATTGTGATCTTATTCTGCAAAAGAAAGATGAGTCGTGCCAACCTTGATCATGTCACGCAGACTGAATATCACTTCCTTTTCCTTACATTACATCAACTCTGACGGATGAAAAATCCCTACAAAACGAGTTTCCCTTTGAAACAAAATAAATAGAACATAAGAAATTCTCTCTCTCTCTCTCTCTCTCTATATATATATATATATATATATATGTATATATTCATTTTTTTTAATACCGAAAAATATCTCTGCTCCCAAACTCACTCTCCCCACCACCTTCAGCTGTCACGACAACATGAGGCAAGAGGAAAGTTGCACAGTATCGACAACTGAGAAGGAAGAGGACGATTAGCCTATGAATTTTCTTTCTTAAGAAGCAAGATTTCGGGCGCCTCTCGTTGTGCTATATTCAGTAAGCTTCTTTTTCACGAACAGTTGCTAAAAAGTTCTCGACCAGACCAAGAAGAAAATGACCTAAGACCACGCTATTAGATAGGAGTAAATGAAACCATATAACTGGCACATTTTACTTGTATTATATTTGTTAAATCAAAATGAATCACTTTGTCGACGAGGATTAGAATACGCTCGAAGAGGGAAAGATCACTCCCTTAAAAAAGGGTGCCCAAGGTAGGACACTATACTGCATCTGTGACGATCAACTTCTTGAAATCTGGGGAGTGTGGAGTACTTCTTCATTTCCATTATTTCCGGGTCCACATTGACCCAAATTGTCAGAAGCTTTTAATATCCCGTTTCTGGGTCCAATAGATTTTCTAAAAAATTATTTGTACTCGATCGAAACGAGAACGAAGAAACCCGTTTTAGGAACAAATACACTTAAAATATTAATACGAACGTACAATAAATGCGATTTTTTAAACTCTTGGCATAAAATAACCCTAAACGTGTTTATGTGCCTTTAAAATCAATCAATCCATCCATCAAACTGAGATTAAAAAAATGATTCATTTCTTGGTTGGGTCGAGAACATTTCGGCACTTTTTCGGATTGCAGTGATATTTGTCCTTAATTTTGTTGCCTGACTTGGATAAATCTAGTGAACAAAATATCATAACGTTTTTTGCCTTGTTTATAAAAGTTGGTGTTCGAGTGTAAGTAAATGTTATTTAAAAGATGATTTTCTTGACATTTTAGATGTAAGCTTCTTCATTTATAAAATTTAACCTCGAACCAAACTAAACAACATTTAGTTAGCGTTTGCCCTCGGTTGAGATAGTTGGTTTGGTTTGGTTTGGTTTTATTGTTTAATGGCATATCGATCTTTTTGTCTTATTCAATGCTTTAACCATCCTTGTAAAAGGAGAGTAATTGTATTATTGGATCCTTAGCTGGGCAGGGGTATGAGAGAGTTCCAATGTTAATACTCCGAAAGTGAACATAATACAACAGCTGGAGTTCCCTTGCCACAATGTCAAAGTTTTGTATATTAACCACTGCACCAAGGAGAGTTACTTTTTTTCGTTTAAAGGCATACCAGTCTTCGTGGGTTATTTAATACCAAAGCCCTCATTGTTGAAGAATATTTGGGATACTATTTAACCCATGACTGAGAGTCTAGTTTGGTTTGGTTTAATGGCATGTCAACCATTGCAGGTTATTTAAAGCCAAATCCGGTTTTATACATACAAACAGTTCTATTTTAAACAATTCCGTTTAGCATAAGTAAACTATTTAGTTTTATTTAACCCATAGACAGGATCCTATCTGGTGCTTCAACTCCGGGACAAAGTGAACCTGGGTGCGATGACAGAGAAGAGGAACTCCGCATTCCCCAAAGCTATATTTTGTCGATACCATTTTTAAACGAGACTAAGCTCATATTTTTTCGCACATTTAAATGGTTTCAAGTATTTTTATATAACAGTAACAACTTAACATCAATCATTTGTTTGCACTCTAAGTTTGTTCCATTTGACCCCATCGACAGGACCCTATCAGGTGCTACCACTCCGGGTCAGAGTGGGCCTTGTAGCACTGTCAATGAAGAGGTACGCCACATTTTTCAATTCTCCAAGGCTGGAGCCTCACTGTCAGATTGTTTAGTGTCATATCAGGACACTCGTTGAAGGAGTCTTATCCCTTTGCAGAGATGTAGTCAGTGTATTTTAGTGTCAGTGTAAATGCAATGATATCAGTGTTGATAAATAGGAAAAGCAAAAATCAAGCCATAAATGAAAAGGTGAAAGTTCTCGACTGAATTAACAAAAAAAAAAAAAAAAATGGAGAAAAAATATAATGGGGCTGCTAAAATCTATGATAAGAATGACTCTTCTCTCTGACACCAACCTTTCTTCTTCTTCTTCTTCTTCTTCTTCTTCTTCTTATTATTATTATTATTATTATTATTATTATTATTATTATTATCAGTAGTAGTAGTAGTAGTAGTAGTAGTAGTATTTCAGCGGTCGTATCTATACTGCTGTATGGATGCACTACTTGGACGCTAACTAAACGGCTGGCGAAGCAACTAGACGGCAATTACACAAGAATGTTGCGAGCAATATTGAATAAGTCCAGACGGCAACACCCTACAAAGCACCAACTATACGGCCACTTGCCTCCCATCACGAAAACTATCCAAGTTAGACGAACCAGACATGCAGGACTCTGCTGGAGAAGAAGGTACGAGCTCATAAGGGATGTACTCCTATGGACCCCCACATATGGCTGGGCCAAAGCAGGACGACCAGCTCGAACATCAATCCAGCAGCTATGTGAGGATACGGGATGTGGCCCTGAGGACCTGCCAAAGGCGATGAACGATAGGCAGAAGTGGCGAGAGAGGGTCAGGGATATCTGTGCCTGCGGCATGACATGATGATGATGATTCCATTGAGAATTTTTGACACGAAAGTTAGCAAATAGTTTTTCACAAGAGTCTGAGTGACAGCAAGTCTCCTCAAATCTCCAGGACTCCTCTCAGCTGATCTTAGTAATGCTGTAATCTAGATGGTCTCTACTTGTCCTCAGATTTGTAAGTCTTCCAGTTCCTTTACCAATCATTTGGGGTCGTTCCAAGTACACCAAATACAAGTGGAATCACCGTCACCTTCATGCACCATAGCTTCTTCAGCTATCTTGTAAGGTCCAGATATTTATCCCTCTTTCTATCTTTTAACTTGGCCAGTCAGCTGGTACTGTAGAATTCCATCTCTGCTGAGGAGTAAGACCACCCTCACCAACGAGCATCCTAGATATGATACTAAACAATATGATTGTGAGGTTCCAATGATGCTGGAGCTTTGAGGAGTACAGAGTACCCCTTCATTGCCATTGCTCTCTGGTCAACTCTGGCCCGGAGTGGTAGCACCTAATAAGGTCCTATACATAGGTCAAATAAAAACTGAATTACTTGAACTAGAGCTGTTTGATATTGAAAGTGTATTTAGGCTAAACTGAATTTTTCGAAATTGAATAGTTTTGACATTTAACTGTGTGTAAACAAAGCATATACTTATACTCAACTGAATTGTTTGAATTAGAACTTTGATTAAACTGAATAGCTTGAAATAGAAATGTTTTTGGCAATTAAACTGCGTACTTATACTAAACTGAATTGTTTGAAATAGAACTGTTTATTTGTATAAAATGGATTTGGCATTAAATAACCAACAAAGGTTGATATGCCATTAAACCCAAACAACTAAATTTACCTTTTAATTTTATTTTGTGGTCTGATGCGACGGCAAAGTCCACTATTCAGCAGTTACTCTTTTTTTTTGTTGACAATCGCTAGATCTTGTCGTCTAGTCGAGATTAGGTGATCCGTTTGTATCTCAAAATCCCCAAAAATTTGTGCGTCTCATTTTCTTGGACAGATACCACTTATTCGTATACTCAAATTTAAATTTCTTGCACAGTTCCCTGTGGATCACTTCCTCCACTTTTTCGTGTCCAGTCTAAAACTCTCTTTGCGCCAATCTGCTGCATTTGCTAATTATATGACAGACCGTTTCATCTTCATCACTAAATACTCTACAGTTGCTATTTTATTGTGTCTTGTCTATTTTTGATTTCACGCAGTTTGTCCTAATGGCGTGGTTTTGTGCTGCTATTAGAAGAGATTTATTTTCTCTCTTAAGGTTTGCCTTTCTTAGCTATCTTCAAATCTTCTCGTGTGCGGATTTTGCTTGTTTTTTCCTGTTTTTGTTTTCTGGTTATTATTATTCTGTTTAAACTTGTGTTCTTGTGTTGTTTCTGGTCGCTGTAATTAGCCTTTCTTTGTTAATTTTTAATGTAGCCTTCGAGACATTTTATCGATGTATCGACGCTGCCTTCGGTATTGGCGTGTCGTCTGCTTCCTTTTCTTGACAAATAAAGCCTGTCTATGTCACCTCTGGGATATAAGGCCTTTTGCATCGTCATGAGTTTTCTTGTTCTCTGGTCCACTGTACCTAATTCATAAATTTGAATTAATCAAATGTACATACGTTTTTTAAAAACGTATATATGTATAACAGTAACACTAAGGATACTTATCTCCCATCTCACAAACTATTCTAGTAAAACGAGCTAATCATGTCGGGCACTGCAAGGGGAAGTAAGGACGAACAGATAAGTGATGTTATCCAATGGACTCCTATACATGAACACACCAATATAACTTGCATTCTTCAGTTCTAGCGGTCTTACTAAGTGGTATGGATTATAGAGATAGATAGTGAGAGAGAGACTAAAAAAAAATCCGGGTTGACATCACGCCTTGATGAAAATATGAAGAAAATACAGACAAATGGTATATTTAGGTAAATC
>OY757918.1:22644030-22721530 GCA_963585895.1 Sepioteuthis lessoniana
TCAAGAAACCACGGTTTAGGTCTATTTAACCCATAGATAGGACCCTTATCAGGTGCTACCACTCCGAGCAGAGTGAGCCTTGGAGCCATGGCAATAAAGGGGTACTCCGCATTCCCCAAAGCTCTAGCATTACTGGAACCTCACGATCAGATTTTTTAGTGTCATATACAGGATACTCATTGGGGGAGGGGTCTTACTCCTCTGCAGAGAAGCAGTCGGTGTATTCTACAGTCCCAGCCGATTGGGCAAAGATGTACTGGAAAATAGGCCAACTATTTACCCATAGCTAAAAACGGATTCTTGCCTTTTTCAAAATTATTAAGATAAAGTCAATGTAATCTTCTACTGGAGTGGTTGGTGCAAGAAACGGGATATTTAGACGTGTCTCCACTTACCAAGATCCAATATTAGCATTAGTCTATTCAATGATACACTAATATTGAATAAACGGACGGAAGGACAAGATGATCGCATTTACACATATACAAACGTTTGATACATACATAATAAGCATTGAAGAAGTGTTAACAAGAATGCACAATGTGTCCCAACAGATAAAATGTGCACATATTGTTTTACGAACAAGCAGTATATGAAAAGGGGTACTATAACAGTAACATTCTTACTTGATTTAATGCTTACTACTGCTTATTCAGTAAATTCATTTTGGCTTTGTTGCATCATGGCTTGCCAGGAAACACGTCTCTCTGTACCAGAAAAAAAGATTTTAAAAAAAAAGGGTTATGTTTTCTTCGTTAAGAACAACGGGAAACGAAAGAAGACCGATATGGCTAATAGGATTGTTACGTGTTCCCTTGGGAGTTATTTATTTATATTTATTCCCACACTAAACGAACCAGAGTTCAAATTCTGTTCAGAGATTCTATTTTGCACCTTCAAATACTTAATCCTATCATCATCATCATGTCACGCAGCTGCTAGCATGGATTTCCCTGACTCTCTCTCTCTCTCTCTCTCTCTCTCTCGACAATCGTCCCAATCGTCCTACGCTCCCGGCAGGTCTTCTAGTTAACATCCTGTGTTCATACTGTGCTGTGGTCGGTATGATCTTCTTGGTCATCCAATATTGGCATATCCATGTAAAGGGGTCGATAGGAAAATGGTGAAAACTTTTGAAATTAATTTTTTTTAATATTCAAAATCACAGCTCTCACATGCTCTTATGTGTAACTGTCATTTTCACGGTCTGAAAATCGATCATCAGGTGGTAAACATTCTTTGTAAATTTCAGTGCAGACACTGTGACTCCCCTGCGTTTAAAAGTGCTGTTGAAAATATAAGTCTACTAGAATTTCTGACTGCAGTTTAAAAACTCAAAATGCACTGCTGTGATCCCACTATACACAAATCGTATATTTTCTTTTATGAAGTTCCGCCTTGATTTCTTTCTTGAAGTTCCGAGGAGATTCATTCATGTCAATCCATTCTATTTTGCATTGAACATCATCATTAAAGAACTATTTTTCTTAAATTGTAATGATATTCCTGAGAAACGAGTCATTTCTCCGCCTTGAAAGAAGACTTGTCACAATGGATATTTGATCTTCTTTATTCTTTTCACAAAGAGTATGAGGAACTCAAACGCACAGCTGGCTCACTTTTTCTATTTTTCAAGTGACGAAGGATGTGGATTGAGATTTCGTTCATGCTTTATCAGCCGTGTCCTACATGCCTTGTCTGTCTTATTTTGATGGTTTAAAAGATGGGAGGCAGGTGGCCGTAAAACTGTTGTTTCATGGGATGTTGCTTCCAGAATTTGTTCAGTTTACCTCGTAACATTCTTGCACGGTTCCCGTCTAGCTTTTTCTCAATACGCTTCGTCAGCGTCCATGTGGTGCATCCATATAGTAGTATTGACACAACCGCTGCTTAGATATCAGATAGGTTAGACAATCTTATGAACAGGCGTAAATATGAAAATAAAATGACCGGAAATTTACGTACTGACTTTTCACAGATAATTATAGATTGGCTGGTTTGGTTGCTTTGTTTAATGGCATATCAACTTTCGTGGGTTATTTAATGCCAAAGCCATTCTTTTAGAAGAATAACAGTGATACTATTCAACCCATTGCTGGAGTGGAGGTAAGATGGTTCACACCTTTTCCAATAGAATTAGCACAAAAGTGAACGTAAGATATTTACTGTGCGTAGTTTACTTTTTTACGGGACTACTATCTTGGGTTGTCGAGTGACGCTTGCATTCATTTCATTTACTACTACGAGACTTGCTAAATAACCTTATTGGTGAAACTTAGCTAAACCTGTTAAATAGTGTTTCCATCATGGAACGATCAAAATTCTAACCACTGCAGAGATTAACTTATTCTATAGCGATCGATTTTAGCTTAGCCTTGTTTAATATCACAACTGCCGCGCGGTGGCAACTCGTCAGGATCCACGACCACTAATTAGCGATATTAATCCTGTCATCATGGCCTTTGTGACTGAAGACTCAGATGATTGATTAGAAAGACAGAAAAATTAGGGTGGCTGGGTAGATTGATACATATCAAATATGTGACATCAAAAGATTTGAAATTGTTGTATAATTTACGAGAAATACTCTTTTAATGAAAGGATTTGCGCTAGCCTGTTTTTGGTATGATATTTCAAGAGTGGTCTTCGATTCTAGTATTTATTATTCATAAACGAATTCATTCTTCATAATCTCACTCTCTGACACACTCTCTGTCTCTCTTTTCTTTCTCTCTCTGTCTCTGTCTCTGTCTCTCTCTCTCTCTATATATATATATATGTCAGTTGACAGCAGTCAGGGCGACCCGAAGGCTTCTTTTTCAATAGCTACTACTCTTTTTCCGGAATTGTTTTACTCTCCCTTCATCAGTATCTTATAATGGTGAGTATTAAGCAGAGGACAAATCAAGTACCATTTTTTCATTTGTTTGTTTGTTTGGGTTTGATGGCATATCAACCTTTGTGGGTTATTTAATGCCAAATCCGTTTTTATTCAAATAAACAGTTCTATTTCAAACAATTCAGTTTAGCATAACTACACAGTATAATTGTTAAAAACATTTCTTTTTCAACCTATTCAGTTTACTCAAACAATTCTATTTCAAACAGTTCAGTTTAGTGTAAGTATAGTTTCAATGTCAAAAACAATTCCATTTTAAACAATTCAGTTGAGGATACAAGAACAGATCAATTTTAAACAATTCAATTTAGCATAAGTACGCAGTTTATATGTCAAAACAATTCTATGTCAAGCAATTCAGTTTAGCATAAGTACGCAGTTTAAATATCAAAACAGTTCTATTTCAAGCAATTCAATTCAGCAAAAGTACACATTTTAGTTCTGTTTGACCCATAGATAGGACCACCTAAAGTGATACCACTCCAGACCAGAATGGACCTGGGAGCGATGGCAATAAAGGAGTACTCCGTATTCCCCAAAGCTTCAGCATTACTGAAACCTCACCATCAGATTGTTTTGTGTCATAAACAGAACACTCTTTGTGGTGGGTCTTAACCCTCTCCAGTCGGTATATTCTACTGCTCCAACCGACTGGGCAAACCATTTTTTTGAGTTTTTAAGAATAGTTTGACCTGGGATTGAAACCTTGTCTCCCGGATCATTGGCAAATACTTAAACGATTTTTTCGATACTTAAAAACATTAAAAATCCTTCAATATATCAAAGATATGTTGATGATATATATATTTTTTCGCTAATGATATTAATGAAATAGACATTCTACAAGACAGCGACCAAAAAAATTCAGTCCTTAATTTTACCCATGAACGAATCAAAAATTATAAAATTTCCTTCTAAAATGTTCTCATTTTAACTAATAACAATAATATTAGCATCACTTCCTCTACTTAGAAAAAACTCACAAATAACAACTCCAGTATCGTCAATTTTAAAAGTAAATGCCACATCCGATATAAAAAGCAATTATTAATAACCTAATATCCCGTGCAAAATTAATACCCTCTTCCAAAACTAAACAAAAAAACAAACGTTAAACATAAATTAAAATTTTTTTTTGTAGATAGTATCTTTGAAAATAAACAGTATGTACGTTCGTTCAACCTCAACTACCCTATCGAAACAACTCACTGTACATCTCTTTGATATCATTCAATAGCACAACGTCTAAAAATGACATTCCTGCCCAAAAACTGATTTTCAGAAAATTCCAACCGAAAAAACAATATCAGAACAACAAAATAACAAACCAAAATTAAAAACAGAAAAGCATCAGGGCTTGAGGAAATAAGCCCTGAAGTATGGAAGACCAGGGAATTTGACGACATACTGCTCCGACACTGTAATGCCGTATATAATCAAAGCACAGTAGATAAATGAACAAAGGGATGCATCCCCCCTTCCCTAAGAAGGGTGACTTCGGATTAGCCAAAAACTACCGAGGTAGAACCCTTACATCCACAGCGGTCAAGATATACAATGCTCTTCTAGGAAACCACACAAAACCCAAAACTGAGAACATACTTAGGAAGAACCAAAATGGCTTCCGGAGAAATAGATCCACAACGTCACAAATTTTGACTATCCGTCGAATTCTTGATGATGTACATGCAAAAAACCCAGAGGCAACAGTATTATTTGTTGACTTTACCGAGGCTTTTGACTCCATAAAAGAAGAAAGATGGAGCAAGTACTACTCGCCTACAGCCTACCCAAAGAAACCGTTGCAGCCATTATCATGCTATATAGAAACACGAAGGTAAAAATCGGCTCCCTGGATGGAGACACAGACTACTTTGACATTGTAGCAGGTGTGCTGCAAGGAAACAGACTAGCCCTATACCTTAGAAAGTCTATTAACAGAATCAAAGAAAATATTTTCAAGGTATCAAAGGAAAGAAGCAGAAGGTACCTCGCACATACAATTACGGACGCGGACTTAGCCGATGACATAGTACTTCTTGCAAATACACCCGCCCAAGCCGAAACCCTGCTACATAGTCTGGAACGAGCAGCTGCAGGCATTAGCCTCCATGTCAATGCATACAAGACGGAATACATGCGCTTTAATCAAACAGGCGACATCTCCACACTAAATTGTAGCTCTCTGGAACTCATAGACAAGTTCCCCCAGCTAGGAAGCAGTGTCTCATCAACCAAGACAGACATCAACGCGCGATTAGCAAAGGCATGGAAGGCTATTAATAGGCTATCGGTCAAATGGAAGTCAGAACTGACCGATAAAATGAAAGGCAGTTTTTTTCAAGAAGCGGTCGTGCTGATACTGCTGTATGGATGCACTACATGGACGCTAGCTAAATGTATGGAGAAAAAGCTTGACGGTAACTACACAAGAATGCTGCGAGCAATATTAACAAGTCCTGAAGGCAGAACCCCAAAAGGCATCAGCTGTACGGCCACATACCCCTCATCACGAAAACTATCCAAGTTAGATGAACCAGACATGCCGGACACTGCTGGAGAAGTAGGGACGAAATCATAAGTGACGTACTCCTGTAGACCCCTTCACATGGACGAGCAAAGGCAGAACGGCCAGCTAGAACCTACAAACAACAACTCTGTGCCGATACGGGATGTGACCTTGAGGAAGCGATGGACAATAGAGACGGGTGGCGGGACAGGATCAGGGATATCCGTGCTAATAGCGAGACATGATGATGATGATAAATGATAAACGCTCAATACTTACAAAGTAGTAATGTACACGCAAAGGTCAGATCGCTTTTGCAATATACACACCCCTGATGATGGCCCAAAATCGGACAAAGGTATTTGGGAGGTTTATTAACCAATTCTCTCTGGATACCATAAAATCGATATGGTGACTCGAAAGAATAAATACGAAAATGTATAGACAAAGGATATCTATAATCTTTATATATATATATATATATATATAAATATTTATGTATATATGGTGTGTGTGTATGTGTTTGTGTGTGTGTGTGTGTGTGTGTGTGTGTGTGTGTGTGTGTGTGTGTGTGCGAAAAATGTATTAAGCGTAAATGATTAATTTTTTATTTCTTTAAAATCAATATATAAAGCAAAACATGTGGACAACGTATATAATAAAGTGATGATGTCGAAGTGGGTCAGTGTTAGTTCACATTATATCGTAATCAGCAAACTGGATAGTTTTAAAAAGCAGTCTTTAATGAAACTATGGATGGTGCAAATATAGCACCTTCCATACTACGCACACATAGTTCCATTCGACTTTTTTTTTTTTTTTTTCATGAATTACAATTTCATCTCAAGGTTAAGATTTGAGGTTGTGACGGACGTTTAAAGAAGCGCCGCAGGGCACTTTTACACCACATAAAAAAGTTTCAGAAGTGTTTTGACCAATGGAAAACTCATGTTTTCTTCAATACTATCAGATTATAAGTAATTTGACTGCTTTTGTCGTTAATTTTGATTATATGTAAATATAGTACAGCAGTATGGTATCTTTTTTTCAATGGTATATCAACATCCGTGGGTTATTTAATGCCAAAGTCATTCTTGCAGAAAAACACAAGTGATACTATTTGACACCTAGGGAGAGGGATAACGGGGTTCATGCCCTTTTCAAGAGTATTAATCCGAAAGTAAACATAATTGCCCTATTAGAGTTCGAACCTGCTCCCTCTGTAGCCGTAGTCAAGTACTTTATCCATCATGCCACGGGAACTCCAAAATCATTTTATGGAGTCATGAATCTAGACAATATTTTGCAGTTACTTTGCTACGAATCAAAGCCAAAATCCAAACTATGTAAGTAAAATTCATCTCTCCTTATCTAACAATGTACATTTCTTATATTTATTATATAGCTTGCTATATTTACGAATTAAGAGTGCTCAATATCGGTGATAGAAAAATTATAAAAGTCATGATATCGTAGACACAAATCAACCAAGTGTTGGTCCGATTATCTTATCGCATCGGCTCTAAACTGACATTCATTAAGCGCAGCGGAAGTCTTTTTTTTGTGTTTGGTTTTATGGTGTATCAATCATTGTAGATTATTCAATGCCAAATCCATTTTTATACATATAAACAGTTCTTTTTCAAGCAATTCGCTTTACCATAAGTACACCGTTTAGTTCTATTTAACCCTATCAGGTGGCACCACTCCGGGCCAGAGTGGATCGAAGAGCGATGGCATTGAAGGGGTACTCCGCATTCCCCAAAGCATTACTGCAACCTCAGCATCGGATTGTTTAGTGCAGTATCCAGGACATCCTCTGCAGAGAAGCAATCGGTGTATTCTACAGCTCCAGCCGACAAGGCCATATGACTTTGTGTCATATATATATATATATATATACACACACACATATATATATATGTAAAAGCACACACACACACACACACACACATATATATATATACATAGTTCAAATCACACACACACACACACACATATATATAATTTGAAATGTTTTATCTATAGATTTGCTAATATATATATATATATATATATACACGCAAATCTACAACTAAAACAGTCCAAATCAGTAAAAGATAATGGTCTATTCACCGGAATGCAGAACAGTAACATGATATTACAACTATAGTTAAAATATAACAAGGTCAAAACCTACGAAACCGAGTGTCACGTACTCGATCCTCAGGTGAGCTTATATCCACGCCTCTCACTGTCTCTCTTCCCCCCCCCTCTCTCTCTCTCTCTCTCTCTCTGTCCATAAAGATCGCGACTATAGTTGAGGGTGACCAAAGGCTCCAATTTCATTAGCTACAAAACCAAGGTGTAGGTGCGCTACTTCTTTTACCCATGACTTTACCCATGATCCGTACCTTATCGTGATGAGTGTTAAGCAAGGAAGTATCAAGTACCATTTTTTGAGTCAATGGAATGAGATATGTATATTCACACACACACACACACACACACACACACACACACACACACACACAAATATATATATATATATATATATATATAGAGAGAGAGAGAGAGGGGCTGTAGAATACACTGATTGCACCTCTGCAGAGGGGTAAGACCCCCTTAATGAGTGTCCTGGATATGACACTAAACAATCTGATGGTGAGTTTCCAGCAATGCTAGAGCTTTGGGGAATGCCGAGTACCCCTTCATTACCATCGCTCCCAGGTCCACTCTGGCCCGGAGTGTAGCACCTGATAGGGCCCTATCTATGGGTTAAATAGAACTAACAGCATTCTTATGCTAAACTGAATTGTTTGAGTAAACTGAATAGCTTGAAATAGAAATGTTTTTGACAATTAAACCGTACTTACATTTAAACTGCATGCTTATGCTTAACTGAATTATTTGAAATAGAACTGTTTTTCGACATTAAAATTGTATTTACACTTAACTGAATTGTTACATATAACTTCTTGAATAGTTTGAAATAAATGCTTTTGACAATTAAACTGTACTTATGCTAAACTGAATTGTTTTAAATAGAACAGATTATTTACATAGAACAGATTATTTACATAGAAATGGATTTGGCGTTAAATAACCTACAAAGTTTGATATGCCATAAAACCAAACCGAACCAAACCAGAGAGAGAGTGTGTGTGAGAGGTTAGTACTTTTTGTCACAGCACTGTGCTACCGTAATGATCACGCAGCTTCGATATATTCTATACAAAATTCCGACATTTCCCGATTTTATAATGTTGATCTTAATAAGCTTGTCTATTTACATTGTCAACAGATAAACCTGCTAAAACGCTCTGTGATTTTAATAAGTAAATCTCCTACTGATGACGACATGGTATCATCATCATCATCATCATCATCATCATCACTCTCTTAGGTTAGACATATATTAGGACTTATAAAGAAATAAGAAAATCCATAAAAGCCAAAAAAAAAATAAATAAATAAATAAAAACAAAAACAAAGAAACAAACAAGAAAAAAAAAAAAAAACAATGGAATATTCATCTATTCTTCTGTCAGGAAAAGCTGATATAGACCACGAAAATAACAAGAAAACAGAAAAAGTAAAATAAAACGATGAATAATTAACCTATCTGGAAGGATCGAAAACACGGCCGTCTCAAAAGAAAACTAAACGTCTATAATGAACTTTGCACTGCTAATTAAATCTGTACATTAAAAAATCAACAACAACAATAACAACACTGTCTATAGTTTCTAAAAGCAAAATAGAAAGACGTCGAGTCTTTTCTTTTTCACAGACGCCACGACGACATTGACTCGCTCGTATATAAAAATCGAAAGAATAGCACAGATGTATCGTAAGGGTTGGTATGTGGGCGAGTGCCCATGCGCAAATCGGAGACGAAGCCAGGCGTAGATAGAGTGCAAACATTAAATTAGTCTGTACAAGATTTTCAAATTGAAAATTAATTGGATTTTACTTGATGAGGGGAGAATTTTGTTTTATTATTTTGTATTAAATGACTGGAAATAGTCTTACAAAAGAAATATAGATATGCACTCTGTAAAATATCTATCTATCTATCTATCTATCTATCTATCCTAGTCTGTTTATGCTAATCTCTGTTTCTATTTGTCCATCTTCCTATTTCAGTTTGTGATAGATAGATAGATACATAGATAGATAGATAGATTGTTTGTTTGTTTGTTTGGGTTTTATGGCATATCAGCTTTTTGGGGTTATTTAATGCCAAATCCATTTTTATAAAAATGAACTGTTCTATTTCAAACAATTCAATTTAGCATAAGTAAACAGTTTAATTGTCGAAAACATTTCTATTTCAAGCTATTCAGTTTAGTCAAACAGTTCTATTTCAATGAATTCGGTTTAGTATACGTATAAGTAGTAAAGTTGGGGACCGTAGTCGAGGACAAACAGAAGGCTCCTTTTTCAATAGTTACTACATCGATGAGTAGGGGAGGGCGCTGCTCCTTTCCCTGGATTGCGCAACTTTACCCTTGATATGTACCTTATATTACTGAGTGTTAAGCAAGGAAGAATCAAGTACTATTTTTGAAGTCTTTGGTATGACGCGACCTGGCATTGAACCCAGGTCTCCAGGACCATTGGCGAGCACTATACCCACTAGACGACAGTTAAATATCAAAACAGTTTCATTTCAAACAATTCAGTTTAACATACAAAAACAATTCCATTTCAAACAATTCAGTTTAGCATTAGTACGCAGTTTATGCCAAAACAGTTATGTTTTAAGTAATTCAGTTTAGCATATGTACGCAGTTTAGTTCTATTTGACCCATAGATAGGACCCTACCAGGTGCTACTACCCCAGAGTGGACCAGAGAGCGATGGCAATAAAGGGGTATCCCGCATGCAACAAAGCTCCAGCATTATTGGAACATCGCCATTAGATTGTTTATTCTCATAATCAGGACACTCGTTGAAGGGTCTTACCCCTCTGCAGAGTCGGCAAGATAGATGTTAAGTCACTGAGATAGATAGATAGATAGATAGATAAGAAACTTATTGAGATAGATAGATAGATAGATAGATAGATAGATAGAATCTAAATAATTGATTGATCAAAAGATATATAGGTGTAAACAATTTGAAATCTCTAATTAATTCGGTTGCTTGCAATTTAGCTGGGGAATTAGCTCGCTAGCTTTTGGTCCGGTAAAATATTCGTTCTTTGTTTCCTCTCACGTAGAATTAGATTCGTTTTGCCTGAAATATATTTTTTAAAATATTGTTAACTGCGGTTCTTTCAATGTGCATTTGAATAAAATGTCTGCTTTTGAAATTGGCCTACTGAGTAGAGTGTTCGCCAATAATCCAGAGACCGGGGTTCAATCACAGGTCGAATCATACCAAAGATTTAAAAAATGGTACTTGATGCCGCCTTGCTTAACACTCAGAAATATAAGGTAAGGATAAAGGGTAAATTGGAGCAATCAGGGGAAAGGAGTAGCGCCCTCTCCTACATCTCGGTGTAGTAGCTATTGAAAAGGGAACCTTCTGGTCACCCTCGACTAAGGTCGCCAACTTTACTATTCCCAACGTTGAATCAGAACGAAATCAGTATACAATGGTGTTTCTTGCTGTTATTTCAACAAGCATCAAGGTCAATAGATATATAAAGAAAACAAAGAGGTCTAAATAAATCCAACTCAAAACCTAATTTTACAATAAGAACGAAAAACATTAGCCACTTTCTTTTGTGATTGTCTTTACTTTGTTTTTACGTCTTTGCAAAACTCTCGGCACGGACAAGGTTGACACAAGGTCAATTTTTAAGTGGAGTTCAACAAGCTGGAATTCAGATTTTTCCTTCTCCTTGACTGGTTGCCTCTCTAATTTACCCATAGCAAGAAGGAGAATAATTGGATTCATACCTTTCCCAAGGGATTTAGTGTAAAATAATTTGGGTGATAATTAATGATATAAATTATTTTATTTGGTAATTAACTATATTAATTAATTCAATGTTTAATTTGGTAAAATTGTAAATTGGTTTGAGGTCTTTTGGTGGAAGGATACGACAATCAGCCGTTGTCATAAAAAAGTTTTTGGGAGAGGAAACGAAAACTAAACAAAGTTGAAGTCATGTCACGTGATAAGTTTGATTGAAATTAAATAAAACTAATGAGGAAATGATTTTGTGAGATGACGTTACACCAACGACTTAAGCGGATGAAATACTGAATTTTGGAGTATATAAAAAATAGGGAATTTGAAAGTTGCGATCCACCGGGGAGTTTAGCTGACTAGAGTTGGATTTGGAAGTCAGTTGGGGTTAGACGTTGGTACGAATCGGTCAGAGTCGCTGGGTGTGGCGGGGTTCTGGTGTCCACCGAGCTGTTGGTTCGTTCGTAAACTTTTACGAGGTCTTCCTCTCCCTCGTGTTGTGTTGACTGCTTAGAAAAATTTTGCAGTTCAGATTAAAGACTTTTTGTAACGGAAACAGCGGAGTTACCAATTATTTTTGAAGAATAATGTAATGTTTAAATATTTATTTCATTACCGTGGTGTTACATTAGGGCAATATGAAATTCAACCTCGTCCAGGATTTGAACTCGTTTTGCCGTGTCCATTTTCTACGTCCTACCTTGACCTTTAACAGAGCCGTCAATCTGAACCTTCTGAGACAGGATGTCCCAGCTTTGTAAACAGGAAGACAGTTCACGTGGGTTAATAAGCGGAACCAGATCATATGAATCATTACCGAAGAAGCCGTAGGCGTTATGAAATTATGTATATACCTGGGTACCCACAGTCACAAGGTCAGTCACAGAGTCACGGTCAGCCAGTTGGAGCCACAACCAAGCCAGGGCAGAAGCTGCCCAGGGTGCCGCTCATAGGGAGAGCAGTGGCCTACAGCGGAGCCCGACTGAGAACTTCTCGTCAAGTAAGAAAGACGTAAAGCATTGAATATGAAATCACAACGTGGGTTAAGAAAGGGTCATTATAACAATCCTCCGCCTGTCAGTGTCTCTGTCTCCCTGTCTCTGTCTCTCTCATGTTTACGCAAGTTTCGATCCTTTTAAGAAATAAATTAGAGAGAGTAATATTTTTATAGATAAAAGTGCTTTATAGATCTCAGTTCTTCTTCTTCTTCTTCTTCTTCTTCTTCTTCTTCTTCTTCTTCTTCTTCTTCTTCTTCTCTCTCTCTCTCTCTCTCTCTCTCTATATATATATATATATATATATATATGTGTGTGTGTGTGTGTGTGTGTGTGTATTTTGTCATCGAGTTACCAAACATTGATCAATAAAGCTAGTCTGGCAAACCATTTGTAATGTACAATGTTTTCGTTTCTCCTTAGGTGTTTTTTTTTACGTTTGGTCTTGTATAAAATTAAGATAAGCTTAATAAATACCACTTGCAACTTTCTGTTAAGCAATATAAGTTAAGTCTCCCTATGAGTTCAATTCTGTCTAGCCGTCATGAATTCCTGGTGTTTCTTTTATCCAAACGTGAAAAATGTAACATTTGGAAAGTTCAGTTCAATGAAAGAAAATTCTATCTCAACTGGTATTCAGTTGTCTAGAACAAGACATCACTGTGATGTCCAGTACGTTTCCATCAGATTAACAAATTCCACTTTACCGAAAGTCGTTACATTACGGGAGAGAAATCAGATTAAAAGTATTTTCTAATACAAAGGGGAGGTTTTTATTTGGCAGGACACCAAGTTGCTTTTTTAGTCAATGTAACTTTTAATATACTCATGAACGTATAAATAGTTATGAATCTAAAAGTTATCTAAAACTTGCACAGATTCAGTGAGATCAACTTATTGATTAAATGAATGAGTTTAACAGCAGACATATCAACCCATCAAGGATTATTTTGAGCATAGAAGTTTCGGAATAACGTCCATAGTACGTTAATATTTACATTTTTTGTACGTAGCCTTATCGATTACGATTTATTCCGAATGAGATCTATTTGACCCATGGGACCCTTATAAATACTACCACTTTGAGTTTGAGTGGACCTGGGAGTAATAGCGATGAAGAAGTACTCCACATTCCCTATATCTCAAGAACTACAGCCTCACGATCAGATGCAGGTTAGTGTCATATCCAAGACACCCCTTTTTTGTTGGGAGGAGTCTTACCCCCTTTGCAGGGGATAGAATCGGCGTATTCTAAGCTCCGATAAAAGAGCTGAAAAGTAGGGAATTGTTAGGTTGAATACAACTTATAGTTTATTATAAATATACATATACACATATATGTATGTGTGCTCACGAATATATATATATATATATATATTGCATATAATCGGTATATACAGTATAGTTCACAAATACCTCCTTAGCATTTTTTTTATTAATGTTTGACTTTCTTTTAAACCAAAAACTATGTGTCGCATAGTGGCTCGTACCACGTGACTTCCGGTATCGCGGAGGTATTAAAAAGATGTGTTTCTTAAGCGCGAGAGTGTTCTGCAATATCTCGGTCAGTAGTAAGACCAACTTCGGACGTAACACTCACAGAGCGAGACTTATAATTTTTGTTGGACTGTACCACTCGAGTTAATAAATAATTAAGTCTTTATTTCACAGTGTATCTCTTCCTTACCACGATACAAGATTATGATGATCATCAAGTCGTGTCGACAGCACGGATCCTTCTGACTCTCTCTCTCTCTCTCTCTCTCTCTCTCTCTCTCACCATCTGTCCCCATCAGCCATCGGACTTCTTAAGCTTTTTAGTATTAGTATACAGCAGATCGAAGAAAATTTTTGCCAGTCGGCCAACACAGGTATGTTCAAGTGTAGGATTCCATAGAAGAACATCAATAATGAATTAGCCCTTATTTTTCCAGTAAAGTTCAGTCTTTCTCACCAATCTTGAGAAATTTACAACATGGAAGGTAAACGGCCGTACAACTGCTGTTTTGAAGTGGGCTACTCCTAGGATTTGTTTAAAAGAGCACGCAACCCCACCAAGAAAAGGAATTTATTATTTCTAGTAAAACATTATACTATAAAAATGGATATTATTAGATATTATTTATTACCAAACTCTGCAAATTAAAACCCTGTTGGTAAATAAATAGCTTGCAGTCCTAAATTAAGTACACCATTTCAAAACAATATATTTTCAAACAAAACTGCACATTTCCTTGGTTACTAGTTTCAATGCAGAATTTGGCAATAAATAGTATCTAATAATATCTGTTTTGATCATATAATGTTCCATAAAAATTTACACAATCCTATTCTGTTGGTTTGCGAAAAATTACGCTTTTCATTAAAAAATGCTAAGTTCGTACTTATTCGTGGAAGTTAGTATATATATATATCTTTTTCTTTACGAAAACACAAAAACCGGTCACAGTAGGATTATAAATTTATTTCCATTATAAATATCCATTTCCGAGTTGGTAAATATATATATATATATATATATATATATATATATATATAATGGATGGATGAAAAAGAGCGTGATTAATGGTGGAGACAGAAGGGTTAATAATAGCTGCACAAGACCAGAGTCTATCGATAAGAAACTATTAGGTTAGCATTATAAAAAATGGATTAAACTTAGTATGTAGACTCTTCAAACCAAAAACTGAATCATTTGACCATTTATTGTCCAGTGGCTCAATTCTAATACAGAGAGAATATAAATTTTGTTCATCAGAAAATATATAAATACTATGGAATACTAAAATTTGCAATCAAAACTGATAGAAAAACAAAGATAAATAGAGCAAATATTGGAGTTAAGAATTATATAGGGTGGAACGATAAAATTGTCGCCCTAGAAAAGACGACATGATTCCATTTCCGTAAAATGAAAACCGGTTTTCTTTTTTTGTTGCAGACCATCTACGAGTTGGCCAGGTGTACACATCCTAAGAGCGATAGGAGTCTTCTATCATGTCTAAAAGTGACACAATGTTCAACGAGCGAGATCGGAGATGCACTGCTGTACAACTCATGCTCTCTACCGATCCAAGTTATGACAACAGGACCATTGCCAACACCCTCAAAATGCAAATCTGGATTGCCACGAACGTGCCCAGGGTGATGAAAACAAAGTTTCCGGCTACGGTTATGGTCTTTGGTGTGGTTTCAAGTGAGGGTCACATCATGCCACCTCATATCTTCGAAGTCGGCTTGAAAGTCAACACCAAAGTGTCCCTGGATGTGCTGAAGAGTGTGGTGATCCCCTGGTGCAATCAGGTGGCCTGTGGCAGATCCTGGGTGTGGCAGCAGGACTCAGCGCCGGCTCACAAGTCCAAAGAGACCCAGGCTTGGCTTCAGAAGGAGTGCTACGACTTTGTACCCTTCTCTCACTGGCCCCCTCCTCCCCCGACCTGAACCTGCTGGACTACTTCGTTTGGTCATACGTCGAGAACATCACCAACATGACCTCCCACAACACTAAAGCCAGCCGAGTATTCGCCGAGCTCACGCCGGCGTTTGTGTAAAAGGCATGCTCCCAGTTCCAAATGCGTATCGAGTCGGTGATTGAGGCTGAAGGCAGCTACATTGAATAGATGTCAGCTCTACTACATAATCAAGTTACCTGAATTGATTTTTTTCAATAAAAGTTTTAAAATAAAGCTGTAGTGTTGTTTTCTTAAGGACGCCAATTTTATCGTTCCTCCCTGTAAAAAGAAAAGATGCGTTCTAAACGATATGTTAGTAATAAATTAAAACTGGCGACCTTAGTCGAGGGTGACCCGAAGGTTCCCATTTCATTAGCTACTACACCGATGTGGAGGGGAGGGCGCTACTCCATTCCCAGGATTGCTCCACTTTACTCTTGATCCTCATCTTATAGTGCTGAGTGCAAATCAAGGCGGCATCAAGTACCGTTTTTGAGTCTTTGGTATGACTCGAACTGGGATTGAACGCCGGTCCCCTCCACCATTTGCAAACACTCTACTCAATGGAGCGGTACTGACAGATAATAATATATCCGTCAAAGAATATAATAAAATAAATAAACACGAAGACCTAAAAAAAAATTGCGAAAAGGTGACGCTAAAAATACCAGTTGTGAGAGCCCTGGGTATGACTAAGAAAGGGACAGAAAAACACATTGACTAGATAACCGTCCGTGCTAGCCAATACAAAATACAATTGGACTTGGAGGAATTGCTCTCCTAAGGAGAGTATAATCAATGCATTTGAAAAATATCATCCAAAAAAGGAAGCTAAAAACTTAAATATATAGAATCCATTTAATCATTACCTTCCCTCACGCTTGGTCTTGAAACCCGATGAAAGACTGTAAAAAAACGAAAATAAAGCTAAAAATAGATTTTTCATAATAATAATAACAATAATAGCACAAAGCGTGTTTTGGTTGGTTGGTTGGTTGGGGGTTTTTTTTCGTTTTACGGCGTATCAACCCTTTTTGCGTCATTTAACGCCGAATTAAGTCATTTTGATAAAAGTTTCAAACAATTCCATATAGTACAAGTATAGCTTTTTTTCTTTTACACAGTTAAGTCTAAAAACGATTCTATTTCAAACAATTCAGTTTAGCGTAAGTACACGGTTTACTTCTATTTGAGCCATATCAGGTGCTACCACAACAAAACAGAGTGGACCTGGGAACGATGGTAATAAAGGGGTACTCCGCATTCCCCCAAAGATCCAGCATTACTGAAGCCTCACCATCAGGTTATTTTGAGTCATATCTAGGACACTCGTTTGTTGGGGTTCGGTCTTTCCCTCTGCAGAGATGTAGTCCGCGTATTCTACAGACACAGCTGACTGAGCCTTAGTGCAAAGGGAATATAAAACTAGACACATTGGTGGTGAAGAGGATCCACTGGGAATTGTACCAGAAATTGAAATTCGACCATACTGCCAAATGGTATGAGAACAAACCAGAATCTATATTGGGAAATGAGACGCATAAAATTCATTGGGATTTTGAGTTACAAACGAATCACCGAATCCCGGCCAGTAAACCAGACCTAGTGGTAATTAACAAAAAAAAAAAAACAACCTACAACCCCACCAAAAAAACAACCAGAGAACCTGTTGCATACTGGATTTTGCCGTCCTCGCGGAACACATAGTTAAAACCGAAGAAAGTGAAAAGAGATACAAATACTAGGACCTTGCCAGAGAACCAAAAAGCCTACAGAACATAAGAATAAAGGTCACACCAATTCTAATTGGTGCGTTTGGAACAGCCCAAAAAGCCTCGGAAAGAGGATAAGAAATGTTGGAAATCGGAGGTCAAATGGAGACCATTCAAACTACAGCATTGTTAAGACTGGCCAGAATACTGAGAAGAGTCCTGGAGACCTGGGGAGATTTGCTAGAAGACCACCCGCTAACGCTGGTGTGAAAAACTCGTAAAAAGTAAAAATCGTAAATAACTAGGGATACACGAAGAAATTCAACATATAAATTTTCTTTTTCTCACTTTGATACTCGAATTTACAAATATTGTTTTATTGATAATTATAGTTAATGAAACAATATTCTAAATTATTATTCATTTTATTATCTTTTCCTTGCCATACCTCCTTAAGCGTCTCCTATTTTTATTATCTTCTCACATCAACCTTAAAAAGTATTTTTGAAAAAAAGCAACATATACACCCTCTATACATAATAAATCATCATCATGATGTCGTGCCGCACTCTCGAATATCTCTGATCCTCTCTTGCCACTTCTCCCTATCGTTCATCGCCTCCGGCAGGTCTTCAGGACAACATCCCGTATCCTCACATAGCTGCTGAATGTATGTTCGAGCAGATTCTGCTTTTTTCCCGGCCATATGTGGGGGTCCATAGGAGTATATCACTTATAAACTCGTCCCTGCTTCTCCAGCAGTGTCCTGTATGTCTGGTTCGTCTAACTTTGATAGTTTTCGTGATGGGAGGCAGGTGGCCGTATGGTTGGTGGCTTGTGGGATGTTGCCGCCAGGACTTGTTCAATATTGCCCGCAGCATTCTTGTGTAATTGACATCTAGCTTCTTCTCCAGCCGCTTAGTTAGCGTCCAAGTAGTGCATCCATACAGCAGTATCGATACGACCGCAGCCTGGAAGAAACTGCGTTGCACACAAAACGGAATATAAGTGCTATAATCAAACAGGCGACATCACCACACTAGATGGAACCCTTCTGAAACTAGTAGACAAATTCACCAACCTAGGAAGCAGTGTTTCATCAACCAAAAAAGACACCGACACGCGGCTAACGAAGGCATGGACAGCTAATGATAGGCTATCGATCGTATGGAAATCAGACCTGACCGAGAAAATGAGACATAATATATAAACAGATAAAATTCTGTTCATCCGATAGTTCGCCAAAAATGTCCCCTTAATTTCTTTTTCTTGCCATTTTTTTTTTCTAAAACCAATCAATTTAATCTTAAATTTTTTCACCTTATTGCTGTTTTCAATTTGATAAGGAAACTTTTTCCAAAAATATAATACTCCAATTGTAATTGTATAAATGTGACAATCAAATTTTCTAAAGAAACGGAAGTAAATAAAATAAATCGGCTTTTAAAATATGATTTTTATATTCTACACTAAATTTTGATTTGGTTTATTTAATGCCATATCAGCATTTATGGGCCATTCAACGCCAAAGCCATCTTTATAGAAGAAGAATAGTGATAATCATCATCATCATCATGTCGTACTGGTAGCACGGATATCCCTGACCCTCTCTCACCACTTTTCCCTATCGTTCATCGCCTCAGGCAGGTCTTCTGGACAACATTCCGTATCCTCACATAGTTGCTGAATGTATGTTCGTGCTTGTTGTCCTGCTTTTGCACGACCATGTGTTGGGGTCCATAAGAGTACATCACTTATGAGCTCGTCCCTGCTTCTCCAGCAGTGTCCCGCATGTCTGGTTCGTCTAACTTGAATAGTTTTCGTGATAGGAGGCAGGTGGCCGTACAGTTGGTGTCTTGTGGGGTGTTGCCGCCAGGACTTGTTCAAGAACCTATAGTTGAGTATTTCCAAGGACTATTAGTCTGAAAGTGAACTTTATAATGCGACTTAATTATCGAATTCGCTTACTTCGAACAGCAGTCCCAAACTTTTTGCTATTAAGCCACTGAGACTATTCTGAAATTTTATTTCATCCCAATTTTATTAGATTTTTGTAAAAAATGTATGAATCCTCCCGAGTGCTCCAAAGTTTAGTAAACTCCCTTAAGACATATTCAAGCGCACACTTGTAGTTAGTAAGCTTATGTCGCAGACCAATTCGTTAGTTTATTGTATTTAATCCTCAATTAGAGAAGCATTATTCATAGCCTTGTACCAGATTTAGTTAAACTCATGAAATATTGACGAGTCACCATAATGGAACCGGGCCATTTGCCTCCATTTAAACGATTTTTCAAGATGTGGCGACGAACACAAGTCACAGAATTAAATGGGCGAATCTATTCATTTATTTCATAGCCAAACACATATCGTCCTCACCTACTTTTTTCTCTTTCACTCAAGAGACAAGATCTGGGACTGATTGCCTACCGATTACAAAATGACACCCTCACCAAAAAATAAGAGAGAGAGAGAGAGAGAGAGAGAGAGAGAGAGAATAAAAACAAAGAAAACATGAGATGAACTCTGGGAATATTTTGATGCTGCATCATTTAATGGAAGTGTCCGGATTCCCGCCAAAATTGCGCAGTGACTCTGAGAAGAGAAAGCAGAATCGGACATAGCGTGACGAGTTGGTGGGAGAAGTTGGGGTTAAGAGCAAAGATTCGCTGTTTAATTATTAAGTGACTACAGCGGATAGATGAGACAGGATGAGTTCATCGGTTTAGTCATCGCGTCCACTTGAAGTTTCTTTAAACACTTGTAGGAATGTAAGAAGTCTCCGTGCGTCACGTGAATATTCTTTGTTTATGAGGGTAGGGCTGGAGGGAGATTTATGCTTTAGTGTGGGGATTAGGAAAATAGAAAACATGAAAAAATATGTCAATACTTGCAAAATAATACGTAGAGATAAAATTTTGCCACAGACATGCAAATAATAATAATAATAATAATGATAATAATAATGAAATTTCGGCCAGAAGACCAGACCTAATAATAATCAACAACAAAAAAAGAGAATTTGCAAAATTGTCGACTTTGCTGTCCCGGCTGACCACAGAATAAAACTGAAAAAATGTGAAAAGAAGGATAAATACCTCGACCTTGCTAGGTAATTGAAAAAACTATGGAACATGAAGGTGGCAATTGTACCAATCGTGATTGGTGCTTTTGGAACTGTAGCTAAAGGATTAATAAAAGGGCTGGAGGACTTGGAGGTTGGAGAACGAGCAGACACCATCCAAACTACAGCACTATTGAGAACGGCAAGAATACTGAGAAGAGTCCAGGAGTCTTGAGGAGACTTGCTGTCTCTCAGGCTCCAGTGAAAGACCATCATCGAAAACTGACGTGAAAAACTCTCAAGGAGTAAATATAACAATAATAATGCACAACCCAGAATCCGTCCTAGAAGATGAGACGCAAGGAATCCTCTGAGATTTTGAGATACAAACGGATCACCTAATCTCAGCCAGACGACTAGACCTTGTGACAGAAAATAAAAAAGAGAACTTGTCGAATAATCGACTTTGATGTTCTGGTTGACCACGATAAAGCAGGAAGAAAGCGAAAAGAGAGATAAGTATGTAGACCTTGCTAGAGAACTGAGAAATCTATGGAACATGAAAGTGACAAACCAACAACCGGATGCAAAGGAAACAAAACAATTTTAGAGACAGAAAAACATAACAGAAAGGCCAAATGGATAAACAAAATGAAAAAAGAATCTAAAGAACCCGGAGAATCCCCGAGGCAGACATACATCAGGAGTTGCTCAGAGCAGCAATCAAAAAAGGACCGAACTGGAAAAATTCTGGCTATGATCACATACATGGATTCTAGTTTTTAAAAAAAATTCGCGTTTATCCATGGCATATTGACTCTTGAAGTGACTAGATGCCGAGAAGAAACAAATATACTCACAAAGAGAACTAAGGGAAGACAGCCCTCATCCAGAAAGACCTTCAAAAAAGGAACCATCCACAGGAACTATAGACCTAGTGAAGCAAATAGAGAAATTGGAAATCAGTAGAAGAATCGAAACCATGCAGACAACAGAATTGCTGAAATTGGTTAGAATACTGAGAAAAGTCCTGAAGACTTTTGGAGACTTGCTGTCACTCAAACTCGTGAGGAGTGAAATAGTAGATTCATCAAACCCTCTATATTCCTTGTGCGATCAAAAAGTGAATTTGTAACATACCCATACATGAATATGGGAAACGCACATAGAATGTTCATAACATATATACATCGAACATAGGAATCCCGAAACACGAAAAACACGTAACGACTTCTTAGTTCAGGTACGAAACTTTTTATTACCTTTGAGTTAAAAGGTTTTTCGACATAAGGAGAGAGGCACAATCTTTCTATGCTGGGTTTTCCATCTGCCCCACCCTACAAACACGTGTGACACCCGCCACAATGCCACTGCGAGCTAGCGAAAGTCACTCTTCTTCTTCGGACCGCAAGACTCAACTAACTGACTTTCTTCAAAATCCCCAAAATCCTCTGCGCGCGCTTCCGGTGCATGACGTCACTCACATCCCCTAGTCACAATTTTCTATCTGGGATTTTATTTTGACATCTGTGAACGACACATCCTCCACGCGCGCGCGTTAACACGTGCGCTCAAGTTTGCACCTAACTAACCTTTGTGCTGAGCCGAAAGGTTCTCAGCCTAACTAAACCCAAAGGCAAGATATATAAAACGAAATCCCTCGGCCATTATATTACAAATTAACTGACCGCTTAAGTCTGGATCCTCAGCCCTAACACCGATAAGATGTAGAGAAAAGCATGATAAAATATGGAAATTATATTCATTGGAAAATTTGGAAATACTTTTGAATACTGAAATCTGAAAAATGGTATAAACACCAAGCAGAACTAATTACAGAAGAAACAGGGGTCCTAACGCTTAAAATCAAGTTTTGGGGTTTTTCCATCCCGGCCGACGATTAACCATCACCAATATAGCAGTCTTCATTCATTACTTTCTTCATTGCAATATATGAAAAAATAAATTTAATTAAACCAGTTCAGATTCAATATTTATTCCATGAATAAGCATCGAAAAATGTATCAAAGTTGAATAACCTGTTGACTTTCGGAATATTTTATTAAAAAATATATTTTCGCAAAACTAAAATTACTGCTGAAAAACTGGAGACGAGACTAAATATAAAGTGATGAGACTGTTGAGAACTATCCCGGAAGCAGTCTATATACAGTATGCAGTTCATCCTTTTGCAGAAACATGTACTATAAATTATACACAGGTGAAGGAACTTAACGCTTACATGATGAGCCTTATAAGATTGATTATGCACATTACTGAGAATGACAAGCTTACAAACCAAGAAATCTTAAGGCGTGAAGACCTTTCAACAATAGAGAATATCAAAAGAACGTAAGATAGCGAGGTCACTGTGGAAGTACGGACTACGTAAGACGTCATGACTACTGCTATATTCCCGATTGTGCCAGGGAAAAAGAAACTAAGGGAGATCCAGGTTGAGATTCAAGGATACAGCAAAGCGAAACATCACAGACGGAATATTGACTCTGGGAAATGACAAACATTTCCGAGGAGAATTTCCTTCTCTCTTTCTTTCTCTCACACACACAATATATATATATTTTTTTTTTTCTTTAAGAAAAAACAAAAATCGGTCACATTAGGATTATAAATTTCTTTCCATCCTGTTATGGTTTGGTTTGGTTTCTTTGTTTAATTGCATATCAACTCTTTGTAGGTTATTTAATGCCGAATCCATTCTCCTAGAAGAACAGTAGTGGTACTATTTAACCCATAGCTAGGAGGATTAGGGGGCCATACCTTTCCCAAAGGTATTTGTCCGAAAGTGAACACAATAGCGCGACTAGAGTTCGAACTCGCTTACAAGGATTCCACAGTCCATCGCTTTAACCATTACACCACGAGGTGTTAATAGAGTTATATAAACAAAATGTATCTTTATTATTTAATCCAACATGCTTAAATAAAAGACTGCTGCCCAACTATATATATATATATATATATATACCTAGCCCTCCGTGACACAATGGCAATTATAAGTAGAGTTCAACAAGTTTGAATTTAGAGTTTTCCTTCTCCAAGCCTGGTTCCTATACCAAGGTTGAAGAGCCCATTGTGCTCGACTATTTATCCATAGCTGGAAAGAGAATAATTAGCTTCATACATTTTCCAAGGGTATTAGTGCTACGTGAAATATTAACAGCCTCGTTTGGGATTAGGATTTGAACTGTATGTATTTATGTATATTTATATACGTGTGTATGTGTGTATTTGTTTCTCTGTGTGTATATGCAAGAGCGCGTGCATGTGTGTTTTTGAGTGTGCGGAACATGTTTTGAGCTATATAAATGTTGGTTGCAATCTTTCGATTACTTCACATTATCTACCCCCACCCCGCACCCACTCGATGTTTCGATACTCCCCCCCCCTGACTATCCATTAGCCTGACTCTTAAAAGTTCAGTCCCGACGCATTCCCACCCATTTTCCCGATCCTTCCTTGTTTCCGCCATTGACTTCATCTATTTTTACTACTTTCTTTTTCTCTTTTTCTTTCAGTCTACTAACACTTTTCTGCGGTTTTTCTGATGGAAAGTTATTAAACATATTAATCTCTGACCCCGCATTGGCCAGACCAATGCTGTGGTGGTAGAGGCGTCACTTGCAACGCCAACACATCGATTCGAGGGCACTGGTCAAACTCTGGCTGTAAAAGCACCAGTAGCAGATTGTTTAATCACGTTAGTTTCAGCAATAGTCATTATCGTATTGTTATATAGCTATCACACTATCAGGTCTATTAGGTCTCCTATGATTATCAATAAGTCAATTGAACAAGAAAAGAACTTTGCAAATTAGAGGTTTATATGCATCAAAGATTATGACTTTCCATAGACTAATATTTACGAGTATTCGAATATCTTCATTCGCTATGTAGACGTGGTCGTCCTTTTATAGTAACCATCGTAGGGAAATGGATACGGTAACCCGTTTTCGAGCCCTGAACAAGGCTTTTTGCATTCCATGTAGCGCTAATACTCGAAAGAAAGGCATACAATCGACTATTCTCCCTTCAGATATGGATAATGAGTTAGGTATACAGGGTAGTTTAAACTTGGTATGGCCACCGGTCTAGGAGAAGGAAAACTCTGAATTCAAACCTTGAAAACTCCACGTAAAAATTGACCTTGTGTCACATCCTGCTCGTGCGGAGTGGTTGGCTATATATATATATATATATATATATATACGTTAGGGACGACCAGCGAGTTGAAATTTATTGACAGCACAAAACTATTCCCCCCACCCGACTTTGCCCATTTATCCTGGTCCGTTATTTATCCTCTTTTGTTTGGTTTGGTACACCCGTTCACATATCTCGGTAGCAGTATCTCATCTATTGAAATCTATGTCAACATACGCGTGCGTAAAGCATGGACTACTGCTGATAAGTTATCGACCTAGTGGAAATCTGATCTCTTTGATAAAGTAAAACGGGAATTCTTCCAAACCGAAGCCGTGTCAGTACTACTGTATGGCTGCACCACTTGGTTTCTAACATAACAATTAATGAAGGAAAAGCAAGACAGAAACTAAACAATAATATTACGAGCTGTTTTGAACAAATCCAGGAAGAAGGATTCAATAAAACAGTAGTTATACGGCCACTTACCTCTTATCTCAGAAAAGATCCAAGTAAGCCAAGCAATACATGCAAGACGCTGTTGGTGAAGTAAGAACGAACCGATAAGCGACGATCTCCTCTGGACTCTTAAACGTGATAGTCGACCAGTAAAAACTTATATTCATCAGCTCTGCGTTGACACTGGATGACGTCTAGAAGACTAACAAAGAGTAATGGCCGATTGGGACGGAAAGCAATCGAGAGACTGTGTCAAAGAAATCTGTGCCATCTTCATGAGTTAATGTAATTATTGCTTGTTTAGGTTTTATGGCATATCAACCTTTGAAGGTTATTTAATGCCAAATCTATTTTTGTACAAATAACCAATTCTATTTCAAACAATTCATTTTAGCATAAGTCCACAGTTTAAGTGTCAAAACAGTTCTATTTCAAACAATTTATTTTGGCATAAGTCCACAGTTTAAGTGTCAAAACAGTTCTATTTCAAACAATTCATTTTAGCATAAGACCACAGTTTAAATGTCAAAACAGTTCTATTTCAAACAATTCATTTTAGCATAAGTCCACAGTTTAAATGTCAAAACAGTTCTATTTCAAACAATTCATTTTAGCGTAATCCACAGTTTAATAACCAGAAGCATTTCTATTTGAAGTTAATCAATTTAGTCAAACAGTTCTAATTCAAACAATTCAGTTTAGTATAAGTATAGTTTTTGTTTACGCACAATCAAATGTCAAAAACATTTCTATTCCAAACTATCCAGCTTAGTCAAACAGTTCTAATTCAAACAATTCTGTTAGGTATAAGTATAGTTTTTGCTTACACACAGTTAAATGTCAAAACATTTCTACTTCAAACAATTCTGTTTAACATAAGTACAGTTTCAATGTCAAAAGCAGTTCAATTTCAAACAATTCAGTTTAGCATAAGTACGAAGTAGAGTTCTATTTGACTCATAGATTGGACCCTATCAGGTGCCACCGCTTTGTGCCTGAGTGGACCTGGGAGCGATGGTAATGAAGGGGTACTCGGCATTCCCCAAAGCTCCAGCATTATAGAAACTTCACCATCAGATTGTTTCGTGTCATATCAGGACATTCGTTGGAAGGTCTTACTCTTTTGCAGAGATGCATTCAGTGTATTCCACAGCCCCAGCTGATTGGACAAATTGATGAAATGTCGAAATTTGATTCATTTTTGCTGTATGGATGCACTACTCTGACGCTAACTTAACGAGAAAAACGGCATTTACACAAGAAGGCTGCAGGCAATATTGAACAAGTCCTGGCGGTAACACCCCACAGGGCACCAACTATACGGACACCTGCCTCCCATCACGAAAACTATCAAAGTTAGACGAACCAGACATGCAAGACATTGCTGGAGAAGCAGGGACGAGCTCATAAGTGATGTATTCCTATGGACCCCCACATATGGCCGGGCAAAAGCAGGACGACCAGCTCGGACATACATAAAGCAGCTATATGAGGATACGGGATGTAGCCCTGAAGACCTGCCGGAGGCGATGAACGATTGGGAGAAGTGGCGAGAGAGGGTCAGGGATATCCGTGCTAGCGGCACGACATGATGATGATGATGATGATAACTGTTTAATAGTTAAGCTTGTTTTGGTATATTTGTTTTGCGCGATAAGGGAAAAATATTTCATATTTAATTGTTTACAGTTAACAAAACAGACACGGTGAATGTGAAAACAAATGTTGACTAATAAATCTTACTGAACGTAATATACTTAATTTGGGCCTGTGGAAGTGCACGTGGTGAGTGGAGGTGCCCGTAATGTAATTGTTATCGTCGTAGGAAATGAACACGGCGACACGAGTTCAAATCCTGGACGACACTGATTGCATTTCACATAGCACTAATACCCTTGGGAAAGGTATGAATCCAATTATTCTCCCTCCAGCTATGGGTAAATAGTAGGGCAGACTAGGTTCTTCAGGCTTGGTTAGGCAACTAGTCTAGGAGAAGGAAAACTCTGAACTCAAACCTGTTAAATTCCGCTTAAAAAAAATTGACCTTGTGTCATATCCTGCCCGAGCGGAGGGGTTGGGTAAATAGGTAATATACTTAATTTTAACGTCAATCTATTTCTTATTTATTTATTAATATTTCTAATTTTTAATTTTTAAATCTATCTTCTGAAAATGAAGGAAAATTCTCCCGATTATGTTACGATAAAAAAAGAGATAACGAAGTTGAAGGAAGAAAATGTAAATCAAAAGGTGTTTAAGAAACATCTATCTATTTAGATAGTTCATTTCGTTTGTTAAAAGATTTTCTTATAAAAGTTATATACAAAACTATATATATATATATATATTACTACTATTTAAGAGCGTCTTTACCGTTGGAGTGTGTAGCGTTTGCTTTTAAATATGTTTTTATTAATAGTGTCAGTAGCTAAAGACATTTAAGTACATTAGCACTGGTTTGAAAATTAATTCTGTTAAGTGTGGGTTGCATGTTTCTAAAATGTAATGCTTCGAGAAGCTGTAGTTTTTGTTTGTTATTTTGATGTTCTAATATTGTTGTGTTGTCGGTGAGAATTTTTCGTAATTCTGTTGTTGGGCATGAATGTTCTTTTTTAAATGGTGAGCTAGTGAACTTGTATCAGAAAGGCGCATTGCAAGTCTCCTCGATAGGGTAGTTGAGGTTAAACTACAGATTCTCGAAGAACTACATATTAGAAATATGCAACCTACACTTAACAAAATTAATTTTCAAGCCAGTGCTAATGTACTTAAATGTCTTTAGCTACTGACACTATTTATAGAAACACATTTAAAAGCAAGCGCTATACAGACTCTCTTTCATAGTAGTATGCAAAAACAAAAGTTACATCACTTTTGTAATATATATATATATATATGTGTGTGTGTGTGTGTGTGTGTATGTGTGTGTGTGTGAAATATATACATATTTACCAATCCCTCCGCTCGGGTAGGATATGACACAAGGTCAATTTTTAAGCGGAGTTTAACAGGTTTGAATTTAGAGTTTTCCTTCTCCTAGACTAGTTGCCTCAGTAGGGTTGAAGAACATAGTCTTCCCTACTATTTACCCATAGCTGGAGGGAGAATAATTGGATTCATACCTTTCCCAAGGGTATTAGTGCTATGTGAACTCGTGTCGCCGTGTCGATTTCCTACGACGATAACCATTACATCACGGGCAGTGTGTGTGAAATATATAACTGTAAAACTTAGACCAATCAAAATTTATAATAATAAAAGTATAAGAAGTCAATTTATAATAATAAAATATAAAGCAATAACATTACAAATGAATTACACCGATTTATTTATCAAAATCTGCTTTTAAAATCATTAAAAGCAAATAAATAAACCCTTGATAATGATAAATGCCATTTGTTATTACATCTAATTCTGACAGCACTTTGGTCATCTGTATAAAAGATTTAACATAACATTGGCCGTTTTCATATTGCCAAAGGAGCCGAAAAACGTACTGATTTTTTGTATTTATGTCAATAGACAGCCAAACTGAAGGTTCTCTTTCGCAAAGATATCTCCTTTACGATTTTTGTAAACTAACGTTTTCATGTTTTATTTATTAATCTAAATGGGTAGACTTTTATTAATTATCGTCGATTGGTATTACAATGATTGTCGGCTTCGTTAATCCAATGAATAAATATTAAATGTTTTATTAAATTTCATTAATTTAGTGATTTCAGCAGATTTTTCGTATGGGAATGTAAATTCTTTTAAAAGAATATGTTCCATTTGACTTTTCATTCACAGATGTCGACATAAATTTCAAAAGCAATGAAATACAAATTGTTTTAATTAGGGATAGTCTGTTATAAGACGGTTTCCATTTAACGTATTCTTTTATTTTGCTACTCGACAATCTTATTTCCCAATCGGTTGGGCTGTAGAATACACCGACTGCTTCTCTGCAGAGGAGTAAGACCCCCCACCCAACGAGTGTCCTGTTTATGACACTAAAAATCTGATGGTGAGGTTCCAGTAATGCTGGAGCTTTGAGGAATGCAGAGTACCCCTTTATTGCCATCACTCGCAGGTTCACTCAGAACCGGAGTGGTAGCACCTGATAAGGGTCCTATCTATTGGTTAAATTGAACTAAACCGTGGTTTTGACAATTAAACTGTATACTTACGTTTAAACTGCGTGCTTATGCTAAACTGAATTGTTTGAAATGGAACTGTTTTTGACATTGAAACTGTACTTACACTAAATTGAATTGTTTACTAGAGAACTTCTGCACTTATACTAAACTAAATTAGCTGAATTAGAATTGTTTGAATAAATTTAATAGCTTGAAATAGAAATGTTTTTGACAAACTGTGTACTCATGCTAAACTGAATTGTTTGAAACAGAACTATTAGCATAAAAATAGATTTGGCGTTAAATAACCTACAAAGGTTGATATGCCACAAAAGCCAACCAACCAACCAACCAACCAACGAAAATCTTAATTATTTATATTGAGGAGATACAAACTGACTGAATGAGATATGAATAGAGTGATTCAGAATGGAAACTAATTGAACTTCATCTTCGGTTTTACTTCTATGTGGATACAGTGGTTAATTACTAACGCAACTAGAATAAATATCGAAGATACATACATACATACATACATACATACATACATACATACATATGAATATAATGAGATGGATAAATATAAATTGAGATAGATATGAACAAATTTAGATGTATGCAAACTGACAGAAAAATAAAAGCAGATAGATAGATAGATAGATTTTCATCATACAACGTGTAAAAGCACGTGCGATACCCTAACCTCATCAGCCGCCAACCAGGGTGATAACACAGTTTTGGTAGCTCAAGGCGGCACTGCCACTCCTGGCGCTACCAAGCAGCTTTTGTCACCGGACAGGGTATTTAAAAGAAATATATATCTATATATAAACAAGATCAACTAAAAGCAGACATTACATAGGACGTTCGTTCATCTTCATTTGAAAATGAAATACATTAAAAATATTAAGATAGATAGATAGATAGATAGATATGAATAGAAGGATATAGATGGATATAAATATTAAGGAAATAGATGGAGATGAATAGAAGGATATAGACGGATATGAATAGGATATAGATGGATATGAATAGAAGGATATAGATGGATATAAATAGAAGGATATAGATGGATATGAATAGAAGGATATAGATGGATATAAATATTAAGGATATAGATGGATATGAATAGACTGACATAGATATGAACAGGCTGAAATAGAAAAAAATTGTTTATTTATTGAAAGAAAATTCTTAGATATTTCTTTAATTCTTCTTTATGTAAGTTATATAGATATAAAAAAAAATTGTCCGTGATGTTTTTTGATTAACATTCTTTATTCTCCAAATATACCCTCTATATGTGGCGGTTGCGATGACCGGGTTTCAATCATCTCTCACTGAAAATGATGGAAGGAGAAATGAATTTTATTACCAGGGACAAAAAAAATGGAAGAACTTATAAAATCATAAATATAGTTAATAAAACAAACCTCAGATTTAATCAACATAAGGTGACGTAACACCTCACCGGGTGCTGTGTTTTCGGTAATCGTTTTCTTTTAGTAGATTGGTTCTGGTTACACTGTGTTGATATTAGCAGTTTCGTAGATTTTTTTTTTACCTAGTAAAATTTTTTTCTGGCACAAAGAAAGGTTCTTTGCAAGTATCGAACTTACAACTTAGAATTATAATTCAGAGACAGGTTTGTTACCTCAACTCCACATTGTGTTTCGTTCTACGTTAAATGAGTTCATGCTGATTCTAACTGAAGCCTTTGGAAGACAGCGATTCATTTTTCTTCCTACATTCTTTCCCATTAACTGATATCCATGCAGTAGGTCTCGTCACAGTGTTGTCATGATAGTTGAAAAGGAAAGAGTTTCGACAACCACAATATAAGTAAGTTATTTATCAAAACAATTGTAGTAAAAAGCTGCTACACCTATTGATAACCTTGAAAGATGCTGATAACATATCTATACGTACAATGGGTTTATTTGATAGCTACGGATCTGCGAATATTTTCCTGTTGTGTGAGGGATGGATCTATCTATCTATCTATCTATTTACAAGGCTCGGTTTGTTCATATGCATGTATCAATGAATAATTCCAGAGAATCTATCTCACTTTGATAATTGGTGCTACATAATATTTATGTGCTATGTTGATATATCAGTAAACTTCTCTCTCCCTCTCTCTCCGTCTTTATATATATATATATATATATATATATATATATATATATATATATATATTATTTCAAGAAAAAAACCATATTCGGTCACATTATGATAATAAATTTATTTCCCTCCAATAAGAGCATTGATATGAATCAAAACTCCAAAAGAATTTTAAAAGGACTTCATCAGATCCAACAAGAAAATAAAATACAACCAGGCAGGAGATAGAGAGAGAGAGAGAGAGAGAGAGAGAGAGAGAGGGAGGAAGGAAGGAAGGAGAGGAAGAAAGTAAAGCCATTTAACCTATGTACAAGCCTTATCCCATGTAAGGCTAGTTCCAGTCTCTTCCCGTTTCAGATTTAGACAACGACAAAAACAACAAATTACCAATTACAGTAATAAATATCAAAATTTCAAATATATATTGTCATCCACAGACATTCTTGTTTCGTTCTATCAGAACACTTCAGCGGAGCTAGACAGGCTAGATTCCCGAAGCTGAGATTAAAATCTGGCTGACTGAAACGCCAATCCTAGATTCTACCACTCAGCCACGAGGAAACCAGAGCAAGCAAAGGAAATTTAAACGCTTATGTATCACATTTGTTTTTGTTTACATATATCCGCTTAACGGCTACCGAGAGCTCAATTCATTTGAAGAGCCTTGTTTTAAGCTAGTGGCAACCATTACTTCCCTAGCTAGAGAGCTCAACCCCACAGTGGTAGGGGAGCATATATATATATATATATACATATATATATACCGCACAGATTCTCACGAGCAGGGTTCGACACAAGGTCAATTTTTAAGCGAAGTTTATAAATTTTGAATTTAGAGTCTTTCTTCTCCTATAGAAGTTGCCACACAAAGATTAAAAACCTTAGTTTGCCCTATTATTTGACCATATCTCAGTGGGGATGGGTGCATATTTCCCCGAGGGTATTAGTGCAATGTGAAATGCCAACAACCTCGTCAAGGATTTGAACACAAGTCGCCGTCTCCATTTCCAAAAACGGTGACCATTATAACACAAGTACTACGGCGATACGAGTTCAAATCCTGGACGAGGCTGATTGCATTTCACATAGCACTAAAAACCTTGGGAAAGGTATGAATCCCTTTATTCTCCCTCTAGCGATGAGTAAATAGTGGGGTAGACTGGGTTCTTTAGCCTTGGTTAGGCAACCAGTCTAGGAGAAGGAAATCTCTTAATTCAAACCAGTTAGATTCAACTTAGAATTGACCTTGTGTCACATCCTACTTGTACGGAGGGGTTGGGTAAATATACACCACAAGCACCTTTGCGTGTTTGTCTATCTATAAGACTGAAATAGATGCCTAATTTGATTGTATATGTGTAATCATTCTTCAAAACTCATTATCTTTTAGACTAACCTGTAAGGTGAGCTGGATATATATAATTGAAATAATAACCCAACGTAATTTTCTTGTAAGAGAAGCAATTACTATTCGTGCAATAATTATGTATGCAATATCTACATGCGAGAATAATCATCTATTACGTTCATCTTCTGACTAATATCATCTGCAAAGTTATGAACTTCTTCATTCTCACGGCAGTGTGTTACCACTGCTGTTCTATAAGTATGGCTTTAGTATTAAATAACCCACCAAGGTTGATACGCCCTTAAACAAAGAAATCAAACCAAACCAAACCAATCAAATTATTACATATATATATAGATCTATCTCAGTCTATTCAAATATACATCAGTCTGTTCATATCTATCTATCTATCTATCTATCTATCTCAGTTTGTTCATATCTATGAGTATATCTCTTCACAAACGCACACTCACACACACACACACACACACATATATATATATATATATAGGTACTTATCTGAATTTATACATATCTATCTATCTATCTATCGAAACCTGTCATATCTATTAAGGTTTTTCGTATCATATATATATATATATATATATGGAAAAGGGAAGATTTAGACATTAACTGAATATAATTTACATTCATTGGTCTGCCTGAGTGAGTCGGAAAGAATTGCCGTAAGAGGGCGCAGTCGTCAAACCCTTTTATGAAAAGCAGCGTGACGCCATTTTGGATTGGCTCACCGATATTTAGCGGTGCTGATTTTGTTTGATCAATCGATTTCATTGCGAGACCCGGTTGGAAAAGAGTGTGGGCAGCTTCCTCAACGCGACCACTGTCTGGCCGAAGCTGATCTAATCTATTTGAAACATAGTAGACAAGAGTTTTGAAACTTTTTTTTTTTTTTTACTATTCCTCTTTTCTTTACATTTTTTGTTTTTAAAATAACGTTTTGAATGATGAAAGTGTCGACGATGTTATCAAGTCACGGTGACGTTGGTTTTTATTAGCAGAGATTTGTCTTTGAAATGATTGGATGAGTGAGATTTGTTACGTCATCGCTGGCAGAAGCAGAACGATGATGCTCAAAGCCGATATGGGAAATTAACGATCTAGAAAACAATATGCATTAATGAAAACCAAATATGTGCACGTGTATGCATCAGGGTTTATAACTTCATTACAACGAGAGATGACATTGGAATAACAGGTTCATTATTTTCTCAGTATTTTTTTTATTGAGGAACTTCATTAATATTATCTATCTATCTATCTATCTTAGTCTGTTCATATGTAAATGATTAAGTTAATATCTATCTATCTATCTATCTAGAAAAGCGAACTAGCTATGTAATTAGCTAAATTTATTTGTATCTATCCCAGTCTGTTCATTTCACTCTCCCCTTCTCTGTCAGTCTGTCTGTCTGTCTGTCTCTGTCTGTCTGTCTGTCTGTCTCTCTCTCTCTCTATATATATATATACGATGAAAGTATATATAAAATGAAAGTATATATATATATATATATATATATAATCATGCTGATAGTATGGAGTTCCCTGAGACTCTCTCGTTACTGGTACGGGGTCCTCTAGATAGATAGATATGAACAGACTTGAATAGCTAGCTAGCTCGCTCGCTATTCCACTGTTCAAATGTGACTTAATTAGCTAATATCTATCTATCTATCTATCTATCTATCTATCTATCTATGTCAGTCTGTTCATATCTATCTATCTATCTATCTATCTATCTATCAAGAAAAGCTAGCAAGCTATATGATTAACTAGATTGGTTTATATCTACCCCAGTCTGTTCATCTCTCTCTTTCTCTCCAAATTTATATATATATATATATATATATATATATATATATATATATCTAAAAGGAAAGTATATGTATATGAATATGTATATATCATCAAATCGTGCTGATAGCACGGATATCTCTGAGATTCTCCCTCTTTATCTGTCCTGGTCGTTAACAGCTACTGTGTCTTCTTGACTGCATCCAGTCTCGGCACAGAACTGATGTAAGTTTTTGCCATTCGGTCAACATAGATGTATTAACGTGTAGAAATCTATTGGAGAGGTTCACTTATGAGTACATCCTTTCTTACCCATCAGTGCCCTACATGTCTTGTTTGTCTTACTTGGATGATTTGTGAGATGGAAGTTAAGTGGTCGTACAGCGGCTGTTTTGTGAAGTGTTGCTTCCAGGATTTGCTCAAAATAGAACGTTGCATGATTTCATAGTTTCCATCTACCGTTTCTCCTTGTTTATCGTAAGTGTCCACATAGTGCTTCCGTACACTAGTATCAACACAACGATTGCTTGGTTTCCTTTGGTTTTATGACGTACCAACCATTGTTAGTTATTTAATGCTAAATCCTGTTTTTACATATATATCAAATATATGATTTGCAAGCACATTGTGTCGATACCCAGTTATATTATCTAACAGTTCTATTTCGAACAATTAAATTTAGAATTAGTCAAAGGTAAATGGTTCCAAGTATGGCTATTAGCCTCGTGGGTAGAGTGTTCGCTAACGGTCAGGGAGACCTGTGCTCAATCTCTGGTCGCGTCATTCCAAAGACTTTAAAAATGGTACTTGATACCTCCTTGCTTAACACTCAGCAATATCAGGTACGCATCGAGGGTTAAGTGGAGCAATCTAGAGAAAGGAGTAGCACCCTCCCCTACACCTCAGTGTAGTAGCTATTGAAAAGGGAACCTTCTGGTCACCCTCGACTACGATCGCCCACTTTTACTTACTTATGGCTATGTATTACTAACAATTCAATAAAACATCAGTTGTTTATTTATTTACACACAGTTATAGGATCTAACAGTTCTTTTTCAAGCAATTCAACTTAGCATAAGTCATTTGTTTGCTCCCAGTTTAAATTTCCAACAGTTTTATTTGACCAAGAGATAGGACCCTATCATGCGCTACCACTCCGGGCCAGAGTGGACCCTGGAGTGATGGTAATGAAGGGGTAATCTGCATTCCCCAAAGCTGCAGTATTACTGGAACCTCGCTATCTGATTGTTTAATGTCATATTCGGGACACTTGTTGTGGGGGTGGGTACTCTTCTGCAGAGAAGCAATCTATCTATCTATCTATCTATCTATCTATCTATCTATCTATCTTAGTCTGTTCATATGTAAATGAATAAGTTAATATCTTTCTATCTATATATATATATATATATATATAGCTAGAAAAGCGAGCTAGCAATGTAATTAGCTAATTTTATTTATATCTTTCCCGGTCTGTTTTTTCGCTCTCCCCTTCTCTGTCTGTCTGTCTCTGTCTCTGTCTATATATATATGATGAAATTATATATAAAATGAAAGTATATATATATATATATATATATATATATATATATAAAATCATGCTGATAATATTGAGTTCCCAGTCCTATGGCTTGGAAGAAATCCAGTCTTATTTTATTAGAGACATCAAGTTTCCATATGATCGATGAACTGTTAATTGCCGTCGATGCCTTTCCTATGAGCATGCGGACACCGCTTTCAGTAGATGAGATATTGCTGCCGAGATATGTGCGCGAGTCTACTAACTTCAGAAGCTTGCCACTTAAAATGGAGATGGCTCAATGTTTTTAAAACATATTAAGTTTGATTTTATCCATCCCTGCGTGCTTCAATCTATCTGATTATCCATCCCAGTCTCTTCATTTTTAACTGTTAATACCTATCTATCTATCTATCTATCTATCTATTGATTCCAGTCTGTTAAATCAAGGTAATTTTGATCTTGTAATGAAATCAAACATACCTGCAGAGGTCTTTATTGGATTGGTGATGCAATGTTTTACGAATTAAGATTTTTGTCACCAAACTAATATGTTATCAATATCAGAGGATATATCCACACAGCAGGGCAGAATTTTGATTACTAATCTCTCAGCAGACTGATTGATTGATTTTAACGGCATGTCAACCCGTCGAGTGTTATTTTATGCCGGGAGGTTAGAGAATGCCGTTTATTTACATTTGTAGATAGTTGTTTCTTAAGAATCTTTTTTTTACACACAACCCTATCGAATTCGAATAATTTTTAAACAGAACAACTTATAAAAGATTCAACCAATTAGTTTCAGAGTAGACTTGAGGGAAATAGCAATGAAAGGGTACTCAACACTCCCTAGAGCTTCAGAACTCAAGTTTCACTATCACCTGCAGTTCAATTTTATACTCAGGATGTTGGTTTGATGTTGGGGCCGGTATCTTATCTGCACAGATGTTGGTTTGGTGTTGGGGCCGGTATCTTATCTGCACAGGGTTCCACCAAGGGCATTCTGGGGGCATGCATTTTTACTCTACTTTATTGGCGTTTATTTATTCCTTTAAAATTTTTCACATCAGTGTAAGCTGATGGTTTATTACTGGGGTTTGAGTGTCAGCAAGTCTCCTCAAGTCTCCAGGACTCGTCTTAGGATTGTGGCCGTTCTCAGCAATGCTGCCATTTGTTATTATTATTGATATTATTATTATTATTATTTTTATTCTTTATACATATCTATCTATATATCTATGTTTATAGCTACATATCACACATTATTCCTATCTATTGCTTTGTACCTCTATCTTGGATTTTTTAATGTCTATCTAGCGCATATATATATATATAGAGAGAGAGAGAGAGACAGACAGACAGACAGACAGAGAAGATGCTGAACTATTCTCGGCTCGACCAAGATGGAAAAGAATTAGAGCCACCCGACATACTATTTTGGGGAAATGCTTAAAGAAAATAAAGAAGGGATATGTGAAATGTGGTCAGTTCATTCTTTGTAGGACCGAGAACTTTTTAGCAAAGCTTATATATATATATATATATATATATATATATATATATATATATACTCTGCATGAGATAGAAAGTCACCTTTTGACTTATACTAAATTTAAAACTTGGAGATTAAAAGCGTAAGCATATATTTTTCTTCTTCTGACTCGCTGGAGTGTCTTCTTTTAAAGAAAAATACAAGATCACATTTGTGACGGAAACACAGATAACAACCAAGCTCATCTCTATGAGGGTCGTCTCTTGAGGAGAAAAAAAAACGACCACTGGAAAATTTCCACGACTCTGTCAGGGAACTCTACGCTGTCTGCACAATTTGATTATACACTCACACATATATATATATATATGTGTGTGTGTGTGTGTGTGTGTGTGTGTGTGTATTATACAATCATAAATAATGATTATAAACATTTATTTCTTCTTCTTCTTCTTCTTCTTCTTCTTCTTCCCTGTCGCCTTAATTTTCTCTTATTTTCTATAACATTCCTTTTCTCTTTCTCAATCTATTTTCTTCGTCTTTATTCTAATTATCATTGTTTTGTTCTCTGTGAATGTTCTTTCCAGCAATAACAGGAGCCTCAGTGACAAAATGTTTCATTCTCAGTATTTCAGCAGTCCTGTGTTCTAGGCAACCTCAACACTTCATCCTTCTACATTCTTTCCGGCTGACCCAAAGGCTCCAGCTGTTACTGGTATCATTTTCACCTAATTCCAAAATGTTCTTAGCGATCTGACATAATACAGGTATTTCTCGAGTTTTTAGTTTTGTTCGTGGTTTTATAAGTCTAGTCGAAGTGGAATCAACCTATTGGTGGGTAGTCAAATTATTTAACATGCAAAATAAACAGATGGATGTTCACCAATCGCGCAAAAGCAAAATACTGCGGTATTTGTTGCACGCCCCACTTAAAGGGCAAGTGTGGCACAAGGCCTTTTTTGGTGGGTCTGAGCGCAGGGCCGTAGCCCACACGCGCCCGGCATTTCCCCAAAATGCATACGGCCCCGTCGGCATTTCCCTTATTAAGGGCGCCTCAGGCGCCGGGCGATTAACCCAACCTTCCCGAAGGGAGTAAAAGCCTGGGGGAAGGCCCCCTGAGGCCGAAGGAAATTATCCAGCTGCCGAGACACACCCGGCCAGATCCGCCCCGCAGCCAGCACGGCCGGCCGAAGTGCGACCCGACAACTGAATCAGCAAAATACTGCCCCTTTTCCACCTCAAACTTAGTTTCATATATGCCCATTAAGTCTCGCCACATCACGTGGGCTTATCACGTTCTCCTCCACGAAACAAGTCACACCTCTTGCGTCCTTTTTTTCTGGTTTCTGCGTGTCGGTAGCAGAGAGAGCACACCTGTTTCTTCGAGGTAAGATTGTTTGTGGCATTACTACAAGTATTCTTTACTTTCACTTTTCCATCTATGGAATGGTAAAGTTTTCTAGTAGAGACATCGTTCGGCTTTTTATTAACCAAAACTGTCAAGTCTTCTGGCCGAGATTGGGTGATCTGTTTTTATATCAAATTCCCAAATAATATTGGGTCTCATTTTCCTTGACATATTCTGTTTGGGTATCTGTCATTTGAATCCATCGTCAAACCTTATTAGGTTACTCCTTGATAGTTTTTCAGTTCAGCTTTAGCAAATGGTCTTTCACTGGAGTCTGAGTGACTGCTTGTCTCCTCAGGTCTCCAGGACTCTTCTGAGTATTCTGACTGGTCCCAATAATGCAGTAGTTTGGCTGATGTCCACACGTCTTCTTATTTCCGAGTTTTCCAGTCCTTGTATCCATAGCTTTGTTGACAATACCAAGAGTACCAATTGCATTTGGCATAAACGTCACTTTCATGTTCCATAGTTTTTTCAATTTCCTAGCAAGATCAAGGTACTTATCCTTCTTTTCACTTTCTTTCAGTTTTATTCTGTGGTCAGTCGAGACAGCAGAGTCAACAATTCTGCAAGTTTCCTTTTTTTGTTGATTATTATTATTAGGTCTGGTCGTCTGGTCGAGATTTGGTGATCCGTTTGTATCTCAAAATCCCAGAGATCTTTGTGCGTCTCATTCTCCACGACGGATTCTGGATTTTGCATATACCACTTGTTCGTGTGGTCAAATTTACACTTCTTGCGCAATTCCCAGTAGGTCACCTTCTCCACCCAGTCATGTATACTCTTATACTCTTTTTACGTTAATTTACCGCATTCGATAATTATATGATTGATCGTTTCGTCTCTATCACCACAAAGTCTACAGTTGCAATTTTTTGCATCCTATTTATTTTTATTTTAACGTTTTTATTTCACTTTGAGCTACGTCAGTGTTTTGCGCTGCTATTTGAAGAGGTTCAGCTTCTCTCTTAATGTTTTTCTTTCTTAGCCATATTCTAGTCTTCTCGTGTAAGATTTCACTTGTTTGTCGCTTGAAATTTCCATATAATTTTTTTTTCTTCCCATTTTTTGTTTTCTAGTTATTGTTATTCTGTTGATCCTTGTGTCGTTAGTATTGTTTCTGGTCGCTGTAAGCAATCATTCTTTGCTCTTTTTTATATGATCTTCGAGACGTCTTATCGAGGTATCGATGCTATCTTCAATGATCGCAGGTCTTTTCCCTCCTTTTCTTGACACAAATATTCTATCTCTATCATGCCTGTAATATAAGGCCTTATGTATTGTCATGTGTTTTCTTTTTCTAGTGTCCATTTATTGAAGTTCTTCCTCGTTCACTTCAAGAATGGTCCCAAGTATCTTTTGAGCGGGACAGCTCAAGTGTTTATCCCTTTGATCATATGCTATGTAGTTTGATTTCGAATAGTTTCCTTGTTCTCCTGACGTATTCTTTTTAATTTTTTCTTTCATCCCCGCTTGTTTCCAATTCTTTTTTTTTTAATTTCTAAGGACACCTCTTCCAATATTCCCAAGTATTTGTAAGTTTTCTTTTATCCGAGCGTTCTGATTTTTCTTGTTTTGGTAGTTCTATTCCTTTTGATTATTAACCATTTTCCACTCTTCATTCTAGCATTTTTTCCCGCCAAATTCTATTCCCATATCTTCATTGTATATCCTCACTACTTGTTTTAGGGTTTCCAATCCATTTTTATTTTTGGTAAACAGTTTGATATCGTCCATGTACAATAGATGGTTGATTTGTTTTCTTACGATTTTGTAAGTTTGTATCTGCCCCTGCATTTCCTAAGTATGTGTCTCAGTGGCATCATCACTTTTACAAATAGTATTAGCGATAGCGCATCCCCCGGGAAGATTCCTCTCTGGATTTTCTACTCGGCTTAGCTTTTTTCTCCTACTGTCAGTTCAACTTTATGGCTTCGTCGGGTTATTATTATTAACTTTATTTTTTTTTACACTTTGTGAGATTTTCACACGACTATCAGCTGGTGAGCTTTCACTGGGGTTTGAGTGACAGAAAGTCTTCCCAGATCTCCAGGACTCTTCTCAGTATTTTAACCGATCTCAGCAATGCTCTAATCTGGATTGTCGCGATACTTTCTTCAATCTTCAACTGTTTCAATCCCTGTGAAGATATTTTGGAAAATTGAATGATTATATTTGGCCCAGTCCTTTTTCTCAAAATGTATCTTTACTGCCTTGGCACAATCCCTCGAGTTTCATCCTCATTTTTTTTTATTTTTGCAAATGGCTATAAGAAATGTCATCAAATTATGTGAGAAAGTACAAGTCCCTATCTTTCTCACACACATGTTATAATAATGATTATTCCACCCTCACTTATTTACGTGTTTATAAGTGATGTTACGAAATAGTTATAAGTGGGAAAGATGAAATAAGTAGACCAAGTTCAATTTCTATTGTTTATGTTGCATTTTGAGCAAATACGTTTGAAAATGTTGTGATGCTGACAAAAATAAAAGACACGGGGAACGTAAAAAGGTTAATAGAAAAACATATATATTCAAGTAACATACGATTTAACGATACGAGTTCAAATCCTGGACGAGACTGATTGCATTTCACATTGCACTAATACCCTTGGGAAAGGTATGAATCCAATTATTCTCCCTCTAGCTATGGGTAAATAGTAGGACAGCTTAGGTTCTTCAACCTTGGAGAGGCAACTAGTCTAGGAGAAGGAAAACTCTGAATTCAAATCTGTTAAACTCCGCTTAAAAATTGACCTTGTGTCATATCCTGCCCGAGCGGTTGGGTAAATATTAATAATAATAACTGAAAGAATATGAAAAGAAGAATAAATATCTTGACCTTGCTAGCGAATTGAAAAAACTATGGAACATGAAGGTGACAATTATACCAATTGTAATTGGTGCGTTTGGAATCGTACTGGTTAAAACAGTAGTTAGTTGATTGGAAGCTGAGAGTCCAGTGGGGTAGTGACTATCCGTCCACTACGCAAATGGTATCACTCGTGATTGTGTCACGCTGGTTTGTTTAACTCCATCTAACGCTCACATGGACGTGAATTTATTCTATAAAATGCAAGATAATATAGCAGAGCAGAAAGGGATCTCTAGCTTTGATAATGAAACCAGTTTAGGAGAATTGAAAACACTTATGAGCACATCATTGGTTCGTGTGGCTGGGTAAGGTCCATTACACTCCATTTCTTAGAACCATTGGGGAAGAAAAGAGCCCTGCAGTGGACTGAGAAAAAAGTTTGTATGATGATCTATCAATCTATTTATTTATGTATAAAAAGGTAAAAACGGTAAAAAAATATGTTTTGTGGTTTGTTTATTTTCCAAGACGTTTCGACTTCTAAGTTTTATTTAAACACATATTTGATCAAAATTTTTTATTCAGTTGGGAGTCTTCATCAGGGCTTGTGGATGTTGCTATGGGAAAAACGGAATAATACGTAGCTTCATCTACAATCTCTGATGAAGATTTCTAATCACACACACACACACACACACACACAAATAAAAATGATCTTTTATGGTTATTTCTCATACAAAAATAATTTTGATCGAATATTTTTGTATTCAGACAAAATCTTGAAGTCTAAACGCGTTGGGAAATAAACAAACCATCTAACATATATTTCTTCCGTTTTTACTACATTCATTCGGTCGTATTCACTTCATTTCTTCTCACACACACACACACATATATATATATATATATATAGTGTCATCCACAGAGAGACTGTTAGTTTGTATCACAACTCTTCAGTGTGGCTAGACACGTAGGACGCTTGAAGCTTGGATCGAAACCCGCCCAACTTTACGTTAGACTTAGTATCAGAACGCTCGGCCAACAAGCGTACCACGTCAGCTATGGAATTATAAGGTATTAAGTAGTAGCGTTCATTTCTTTACATTTCACACCTTATTGGATACCAGAGTGCTCAATTCTTTCGAAGAGCTTTGCATTATTTATATATATATATATATATATATATATATATATATATATATATATATATATATATATATATATATATAACACAATGTGATGATATTTTCCCCCTCACTCAACCTATTAACTATTGCTTAAAACTTGTACCTGCTCATGGTTAATGGAATAAGAACAATCCAACCCCGCGGATTATATAAAGGTTTCGGCTGGAAGTTCGACAAGAAACACCTGAAGAAAGCTGAAAGACACATCAATCGAAACGTCATGAATATAACAAAAAAGATAAAGACCATATTTCTAATACTCTAACAGATAAAAATTATCATGCTGCATCTCAAAAATTTAGACAAATAGTATCCATATATTTCATTATGCACGGCTGCTTTCCAATTGAGAACTTTCTTAATTGTTATTTTTTGTGTTTCTATATTTTTGTCAGTCTTCTTCAATTTCTTGGAATTAACTTTTAATGTTATATATTCAATCAGGTGGTGCTCTTTTTTATTTTTATATTTTCTTCTTCTTCTTCTTCTTCTTCTTCTTCTTCTTCTTCTTCTTCTTCTTCTTCTTCTTCTTATTCTTATTCTTCTTATTATTATTATTATTGTTTACTCGTTATAGTTTTTCACATGAGCGTTAGCTGATGGTCTTTCACTGGAATCTGAGTGACAGCAAGTCTCCTCAAGACTCCAGTTCTCTTCTCAGTATCCTGGCCGTTTGCAATAATGTTTTCGTTTGGATGGTCTCCATTTGTCCGCCAACTTCCATATCTTCCAGTCCCTTTAGTAATCCTTTAGTTACTGTTCCAAACGCACCAATTACAATTGGTATATTGTCACCTTCATGTTCCATAGTTTTTTAATTCTCTAGCAAGGTCGAGGTATTTATTCTTCTTTTCATATTCTTTCAGTTATTACTATTATTATTTACTCATTGTTCGTAGGACAACTCTGACCCGGAGTGGTAGCACCTGATATGGTTTTACCAATGGGCCAAATAGAACTGTTTGACATTTAAAGTATATGCTATTAAATGACTTACGTTAAACCGAATTGTCTGAAATAGAACTGTTTGACTATTTAACTGTGGGTAAACAAATGACTGTTTCATTGAATTGTTAGTAATACATAGGAATACTTCAAACTCTTTAAAAGTGTGCCTAAATTGAATTATTGGTTTTAAATAGCAACACTTGTGACCAATTTACTGTGTGCAAACAAATGATTGATATTGAATGGAATTATTCGTGTTAGATAGCAATAATTGAAACTATTTAACTGTAGAAATAATAGCAATATTAGTGTCCAAACAAATGACGTCGAACTCATTTAAAAATGAAAATACCAACAAACTGTGTGCAAACAAATAAATGCTAAATTCCGACTGTTATATAGCACGACTTGAAACCCTTTAACTGTGGACAAATAAAATAAACACAGGTTCATTTAAAAACGTTATCAACAAAATGTGTTTACAAATCATATATTCAATAGACATGCATAGATGATTTGGCATTTAATAACCTATAATGGTTGATATGCCGTAAAAATAGTTACTGTTGCAGGAAATGGACATGGTGATTCGAGTTCAAATCCTGGACGTGGCTGATTGCATTTCACATAGTACTAATACCCTTGGGAAAGGTATGAATCCAATTATTCTACCTCCAACTATAGTTAAATAGTAGAGCAGACTGAGTTCTTCAGCTTTGGTTAGACAACTAGTCTAGGAGAAGGAAAACTTTGAATTATAACCTGTTAAACTCTGCTTAAAAATTGACCTCATGTCATATCCTGCCCGAGAGGAGGGGTTGGTAAATATGCATATGCCGTAAAGATCCAACCAACCAACCAACTAACTTCTCTTATTTTGTTTCTTATTCTTCTTCCATTGTAAACCTTCTTCTTCTTTGTTTTATTTTATTTTATTTATTTTTTGTTCTTGTTCTTTATTTTCCAAGAACCTATTCTCCTCGTTCTTCCAAATCATCTTCTTCCTCTCGAATTCCTTCATTACCCTCCGCTCTGTTTTTGGCGATCGTAACTCATAGACTCGCTTGTAAATTCTTTACTTCCTCCAGTTCTTCTGACTAATACCCTCGTCCTCATTTCAGTTTCAGTTTCTCAACTGAAAATTGGAAACTTTGGAAACAATAAATCAAGCAGCGATGCCAATCTTACTCACAATCAACTCATGAAATTCTATGACGCACACTATTACTGGCTCATCATGAAAACCACAGATAATTTCAATAACATTACCTTCCCTTTTTGCTTATATATATATATATATATATATATATATATATATATATATATATATATATATATATATATATATATATATATATATATATTATACAAAAAGAGAGAAAGAAAGGATAACATAGAAGCACATAGATATATATTTTCGGGTATTTGCATTTAAGCGTTTGCGTCATGTACAGAGATGATGTATTACATAGGTGGCTGGATCATGTCAAGGTTCACAATGAGATTAAGAGCTTTTGCTACTAATGCTTGATAGTTAACGTGTTTATTGGAGAGTGGTTTCCTGTGTGTTCAGTCATTTTTTTCTCTTCCTTACCAATAAACTAGATTGGCAAGTGAGACATTCTATCAGTATACGTATATAGAAAATACAATTAATATGTTTTGGAAGTAACAAAAATTTATTCTCTCTCTGGGTGAGTACATACCCTGTGCAGCAGAAACAAAAGAAATGAAAAAAAGACATTATATATATATATATATATATATATATATATATATATATATATATATATATATATAATGTCTTTTTTTCATTTCTTTTGTTTAATGGCATTTCAAGCATGGCGTCTTATTTTATGCCAAAGCCATCCTAGTCGAATATCAGTTGTGGTACTATTTAACCCATGAATAGAGAAATAAGGGGAATTAAACCTTTCCTAAAGGTATTTATCTGAAAGTGAACGTAATACTCTTATCACTGTTAGCCACTCTGCTTCGGAGACTCTCCCATATATGAGTAAATGTATATCTGTGTGTTTTTGTATATATATGAAGATGGTTGTAAGCCTAACGAAAAAAATGTTAATATTTTACTAATTAGAATATATATATATATATATATATATATATATATATATATATATATATATATACTTGAAATATTTATGTATATTGTTTTTTCTTTCATATATACATATTGTTTTTCCTATGTATACATATATATATATATATATATATATATATATATATAAGAATATATATTCTTTCAGACACACACAAATATTTATTATTTATATATATACATGTGTGTGTGTATGTGTGCGTGTGTGCGTGTGTGTGTGTGTGTGTGTGTGTGTACGAAAGAAAAAAATTTGGAAATGCTTTCATTCTATCGGATTTATATATATATATATATATATATAAGAATATATATTCTTTCAGACACACACAAATATATATTCCTATTTATATATATATATATACATGTGTGTGTGTGTGTGTGTGTGTGTGTGTGTGTGTGTGTGTGTGCGCGTATGTGTGTGTGTGCGAAAGAAAAAAATTTGGAAATGCTTTCATTCTATCGGATTTATATATATATATATATATATAAGAATATATATTCTTTCAGACACACACATATATATATTCCTATTTATATATATATATACATGTGTGTGTGTGTGTGTGTGTGTGTGTGTGTGTGTGTGTGTGTGTGCGCGTATGTGTGTGTGTGCGAAAGAAAAAAATTTGGAAATGCTTTCATTCTATCGGATTTATATATATATATATATATATATATATAAGAATATATATTCTTTCAGACACACACAAATATATATTCCTATTTATATATATATATACATGTGTGTGTGTGTGTGTGTGTGTGTGTGTGTGTGTGTGTGTGTGTGTGTGTGCGCGTATGTGTGTGTGTGCGAAAGAAAAAAATTTGGAAATGCTTTCATTCTATCGGATTTATATATATATATATATATAAGAATATATATTCTTTCAGACACACACAAATATATATTCCTATTTATATATATATATACATGTGTGTGTGTGTGTGTGTGTGTGTGTGTGTGTGTGTGTGCGCGCGTATGTGTGTGTGTGCGAAAGAAAAAAATTTGGAAATGCTTTCATTCTATCGGATTTATATATATATATATATATATATATATAAGAATATATATTCTTTCAGACACACACAAATATATATTCCAATTTATATATACATACATGTGTGTGTGTGTGTGTGTGTGTGTGTGTGTGTGTGTGTGTGTGTGCGTATGTGTGTGTGTGTGCGAAAGAAAAAATTTGGAAATGCTTTCATTCTATCGGATTTATATATATATATATATATATATAATCATGAAGACGTACTGTCAGCTCGGATTTCCCTGACTCCCTCTTACTAGTCATTCCTATTATCCTTATATATAAAACTTATAATATATGCTCAATTTAATTCTAATCTATCAATCTATCTACAGGATGGAACGATAAAATTGTCGTCCTAGAAAAGATGACATGATTCCATTTTCGTTTAATGAAAACCGGTTTTCTTTTTTTGTTGCTGATAATCATCTACTAGTTGGCCACTTCTGTACAAATCCCTAGAGCGATAGGAGCCTTCTATCATGTCTGAAAGTGACACAATGTTCAACGAGCGAAATCGGAGATGCGCCGCTGTACAACTCATACTCTCTACCGATCCAACTTATGACAACAGGACCATTGCCAGCAGGACCTTTGCCAGCACCCTCAAAATGCAAATCTGGATTGCCACGAATAACAGGGACGTACCCAGGGTGATGAAAACAAAGTTTCCGGCTACGGTTATGGTCTTTGGTGTGGTTTCAAGTGTGGGCAACATCATGCCACTTCATATCTTCGAAGTCGGTTTGAAAGTCAACACCAAAGTGTACCTGGATGTGCTGAAGAATGTGGTGATCCCCTGATTCAATCAAGAGGCAGGTGGCAGACCCTGGTTGTGGCAGCAGGATTCAAGGCCGGCCCACAAGTCCAAAGAGACCCAGGCTTGGCTTCAGAAGAAGTGCTACGATTTTGTACCCTTTTCTCACTGGCCCCACTCCTCCTCCGACCTGAACCCGCTGGACTACTTCGTTTGGTCATACGTCGAGAACATCACCAATATGTCCTCCTACAACACCAAAGCCAGCCTGATCGCCGCCATCCACCGAGTATTCGCCGAGCTCCGGCCGGCGCTTGTGGAAAAGGCATGCTCCCAGTTCCGGATCCGTATGGAGGCGGTGATTGAGGCTGAAGGCGGCTACATTGAATAGATGTCAGCTCTACTACATAATCAAGTTACCTGAATTGATTTTTTCAATAAAAGTTTTAAAATAAAGCTGTAGTGTTGTTTTCTTTAGGACGCCAATTTTATCGTTCCACCCTGTATATATATATATATATATATATATTTCATAACTGTTATGAATCTATATCGAGAGAGCAATTTTGAAATGGGTTTTTCTTCCAAGCGCAATAAAACATCCACACACACACACACACACACACACACACACACACACACACACACACACACACACACACACACACACATATATATATATATTGGATTAGCTTTAAATAATGTTTTCATCATAAGTTCTAGAAAAGGAACTTACGATGTATTCTGTATTTAAAGCTTTTCTAAAGTTTAGTACTAACTACAGAATATATATATACATATATATATGTGTGTGTGTGTGTGTGTGTGTGTGTGTTTGTGTGTGTGTGTGTGTGTGTGTGAAAGAAAAACAGTATATGTATATATAAAAAAAAAACAATATTTGGGATAGATATACTTTTCTCTCGTTGGAGCAACAGCAATCCTTATATATAACCATCTTGATTAAAACACGTGAATGCTGTTTCTGGACACAGCTGGAGAAGTAAGGGCGAACTCATAAGAGACATTTTTCCATTGATTCTTTCACATGGATACATCAGCGTCTGCTGACCAGAAAAAAAATTAGTCTTCCGCTCTGTGCAGGTGAAAGATGCCATATACGTGGTGCCTTCAATAAGTTTCCATATTTTTTGGTACTGGCATTTAAAATTGTCGTAGACTCTTGAAAATTCAGTATGTTATTGCTATACATATTATGAGATGACTGACCAATTTTTATGATTTCAGGTTCCAATGAACAGCTACAGCAGCAATTGGAATACACTCTACTAAAGCCTGATTCTCACGGCTGGTGAATTTCAAAAATACAATCTGGACGTGCGGACACTTTAGAAGAACAATATGCAATAAAATCCTATCTTAAAATCGGAAAAATGCCACAGAAACGTATGGAATGCTTCAAACTGCTTTTAGACCATCTTGCATGAATCGAGCATCAGTTTTTGAGTGGCATAAGAGATTCAACAAAGGCTGGGAGTCTGTGATTGGATGATAAGAGGCGTAGGAGGAGTAAGGAAGTCAATACACCAGAGTGAATAGGCCAAAGGGTTAGGGTTAGGGTTACTACGTTGAGGTTTTAAGGGAGTTCAGGAAGAGATTCCGTCGGAAAAGGCCAGCACTATTCAAATCGGGTCAGTGGCACTTCCACCAGGACAATGCACCAGTCCATAACTCCATCCTTGTCACAGATTATTTGACCAAGATGGGCATCAAGACAGTTCCTCACCCTCCCTATGTGACTTTTGCTTATTCCCTAAGCTCAGCGGCTATCGTTATGAGAAAAATGAGGAGATGAAAGAGGCTGTGACGAAGGTCATTGACACGCTCACACAAGAGGACTTCCATGAGGCCTTTCAGAAGTTGTTGGAACGGTACAACAAGTGCATTGCAGCTGGAGGAGATTACTTCGAAGGGGACTAGAGTTTCATGTGTGTACTATCAATAAAAGTGCCCATACAAAAAAAGTCTGGAAACTTATTTAATGATCCACGAAGAATGCCTACCAAGTGCGATAGTCTATAGGGACGGATTGAGAGAAAGAATCAAAGGAACCTGCGTTATCTGGACGCTTTAATGATGATCATGATCATCATTTGTCGAAGACTTTTGGCGGAATAACTATTTTTTTTATTAGCTGTGAAGAGACGAACGGCTCACTATTGTGGAACAAATTCTCTGATCAACTCTTCCTTCAAATCGAACCGCTGAAGAATCAAAATTATTCATAAATATCCCAAGTCTAACACAAACATCCTTGATAAGAATTTAAACTTCTTTTATGAATTTAGTTTATTTGTTAACCGGCATCTCAGTTACTTATCAGTTGATCACTTGATTCATTTTTAAAAAAATTGGTTACGTTAATAACTATAGATTCCATTGCTTTTATCTTAAAACTGTGCTTTTTTGTTTCTCTGTAATCATATACTGGCTCTTCTGGTTTCAAGTATTCCTATCTAGTGCTAATAATTTTTACATAATTATATGGTTTCAAGTAACTACTTTTATTCAGCAATAATAAATTGCTTTCATAGAGTTAAATGGTTTAGTTTAATGGCATATCAATCTCTGTAGGTTATTTAAAGCCAAGCCATTCTCCAAGAAGAACAGTAGTGGTACTATTTAACCCATAGCTGGGAGGATAACGGGGTTCATACCTTTCCCAAGGGTATTTGCCTGAAATTGATCGTAATAGCACGACTGGGGTACGAACTTGCTTACTACGATTCCACAGTCCAGCGCGTTAACCATTACACAACGAAGACACCGCCGTTAACTGGTTTCAAGTAACTGATCATAATAAACTTTTGTAAACAATTATAGCTGCAAATAAATAGTCTTAATGCCTATGGTTTTCACAGTTATATGGTATCAAATATTCTTTTGTTATACAAATAATGTTCAAATAAATAATAAAAATATTCACCCCCCCCAAAAAAAAATTCGTAATATGAGCGCAGGTATAAAAATAATACATAACAGTAGTAATTCATTGTGATGTAAGAAGTTTAGTTTATAAGTCCAAAATATTAACACTGAACTGTCAAGCAGTACACATAGCGTAACAGTTATAGTAATTTACGAATGAATGGGGCACCCAATGAGACTCAAACTCACTCGTGTAGGTTTGCTCGTGAAGCTTGCCAACCATTACACTACCAAAGGTACCCGAGCGTAACAGTTATGGTCATTTATTCCCTAAGCTTCTAAGAGACAATCAACTAGAAGTTGTAGGTTCAACCCTGACTACTGGTGAGTAACAATACAAGAATAGTTTAACTCTTCTACCCGTTTATGGTTATTGGAATCAGAGCAAACGACCCCCAGCGGATTAAATAAAGGACGTGTTTCGAAGTTCCGTAAAATGGTTCAACCTGAGAAATCAGTTTAAAAATGATTTCCCCAGGTTGAATCATTTCCATACCCAGATAAACAAGGGACACCCGAAGAAGGCCGGAGGATACAGTGACCGAAACGTTGTGTTACAACTGAGAACAGCAGTTCGAAAAATAACACACAAAATATTGCATATCAAGCTTCATCTCAAAAATTCAGACAGTTAATATGTACTTTATATATTAAATAAAAGTTGGCGACCGTAGTCAAGAGTGAGCCGATGGGTCCCTTTTCAATAGATACTATACCGAATTGTAGGGTAGGGCGCTTCTACATTCCCTAGATGTCACTACTTTAGCCGAACCTTTTGATGCAGAGTGTTGAGAAGGCGGCATCAAGTACCATTTTGTGAATTTATGGTATGACTCGACTTGAGATTGAACCCCGGACCATTGGCGAGTACTATACTCAGTAGACCAACATCTCAATAGTTATGCTAAACTGAAGGTTCGAAGAATATATCTTCTGAAATGTGTTAATAATCACAGCCTCTTATTTTCTAAGTTTTATTTAGTCCAGGCATAGATATCTCAGGTTGTTGTTCCTTTGAAGCTCTAATATTTGTCACTGCCTCCCACCAGACAGAACTTGACACAAGGTCAAAAGCCCGAAGGCTGATTAAAGTGGGAATAAAGGGGAGGGGAAAGGTCGGGAACGAACCGAGACTCGAACCCTGCTAGTCATTGACCCACTAAGTGCAATGTGGGTCTAATGAATCAAGCAGTATCACGGACCTAAATCTAGGTCCGGGCACGTATGCCAGAATATAGTTTGAACTAGACCGTGAGGTCTAGTTCTATACAAGGGGTCTGAAAAGCAGCTCGCCCACCCGAAGGTTTCCCAGCCGAAGCTGGGGGCCTATTCAGCCCCGAATCTGCTCTTGATTTCGATCGCCCATCCGGCACGAATGCCAGACGGCCCAGCCAAAAGGCCGAGAAGCGATTCTTCAAAAGAGTCACCCGTTGATTTAGTGGAAATTGGTGATTTCAGCTTTATTGATTGTTGGTTTACAAATGACAGAATCGAATACTATGGAAAGTTTCAGAAATAATGAAAGCTATGGCACTCAAAACTTCAGATAAGAATGAATTGCCGAGATATATATATCGGGGAAAATGAGTTAAAAATACACCAAGACGAATGGAATAAAGATACGAAATAGAGACGGACTTGAGCAAGGACCTCAAGCGAACTTATTCAGCCCACCCCCAACTACTGAACAATTTTTCTCGTTCCAGTTTCTCTGTAGTTTTTTTTTCAGTCTTACTCTTGTCACCTCTCCATCCACCTCCTCCTTCTCCTTCTCCCCCCCCCCCCGCTGTCACTGACGTTATAGTCGTGATTCCCAACCCTCACTGGCTCGAGGTCGTGAACAGTTGACAGTATCACAAAAACACAGATTCAATTTGGGTCGCATCGCCGTGCTGTCACACAAACAGAAATACTGTACATGGATCTCAAAGAAGACACGTGTTTGTCAAGTGTTTTGTCACATGACGAACGTACATATTCTACCCAGGAGTCTTTTCTTTATACATTCACTGATCTTTCATTATTATTATTATTATTATTATTATTATTGATGTTTCTGTTGATGATTATGATAATCAATCATCATGATGTCTTGGTTGTTGTTTTAGTGTTTTTTGTCTTCTGCCTTTAATTTTTTTTTTTTTTTTCATCTTTCGTTCATCTTAATTTTCTTTTTCATTTTTATCCTTTTATTTTCTTAAATCTTTCTTCTCTTTATTCACTTCTTCTCCCTTGTTATTTCTTCTTCTTCTTCTTCTTCTTCTTCTTCTTCTTCTTCTTCTTCTTCTTCTTCTATTGATTCACATACGCCTCTTTTTAATTTTCATTTCTTTTTTACTTGAATTTTCATTTCTTCGCCTTCATTTTTTATTTTTATTTATATTTCTAGTGTTTCTGGTTTTCAATTGCTGGTTTTCTGGTTGGGAATGGGTGATTCGTTTAGATTAAAAAAAAACACAGAATTATTATAGCTCTCATTTTCTTGAACAGATTATGGTTGATGCATATACCATTTATTTGTAGGATCAAATTTTAATCTCTTGCACGATTCCCAGTAGGTCACCTTTCATATCCAATTGTATCTAGTCTGGTTATCAATTTATGCAAGTTTGCTGCATTTGATTGTTATTATGAATCTTTTTCACACCAGAGTTAGCCGATGGTTTCTCAATGAAGTTTGAATGAAGTCTCCTCAAGTCTCCAGGACTCTTCTCAGTATTCTGGCCGATCTCAACAATGCCTTAGTTTGAGTGGTCTCCACTTGTCATCTTATTTTGAAGTACTCCAGTCGCTATACCAATATTTTGGTGAAAAAGAGCACCTATTACAATTGTTATCACCGTCACTTTCATGTTCAGCAGTTTTTTTCCCGTTTCCAAGCAAGGTCTTGGTACTTATCTTTCTTTTCGCTTTCTTTTAATTTTTCGCAGTGGTCTGTCGGGACAGCAAAGTCCACAGTTCGGTTTGATCTCTCTTTTTTTGTTGTTGACTTTTACTAGGTCTGGTAGTCTGGCCTAGATTAGCTGATCCGTTTGTATCTCAAAATCCCAGAGAATTATTATTATCATATTTACCAACCCCTCCGCTCGGGCAGGATATGACACAAGGTCAATTTTTAAGCGGAGTTTAACAGGCTAGAATTCCGAATTTTTCTTTCTGCTAGACTAGTTACCTCACCAAGGCTGAAGAACCCAGTCTGCCCTACTATTTACCCATAGCTGGAGGGAGAATAATTGGATTCATACCTTTCCCAAGGGTATTAGTGCTATGTGAAATGCAATCAGTCTCGTCCAGGATTTGAATTCGAGTCGCCGTGTCCATTTCCTACGACGATAACCATTACTCCACAGGCACCTCCTGAGAATTATAATTATTATGCTTTTTATTATTATTCATGAAAGTTTTTCACACCAGCGTTAAATGATGGTCTTTCACTGGAGTCTTCTCAGTATTCTGGCTGATCTCCACAATACAATAGCTTTTATGGTCTCGGCTCATCCTTCGATTTTCCAACTTCCCCAATCCTTTAGGGATCTTCTGAGTGCTCCAGATAGAATTGGTATCACCGTTACTTTTTAATTCCAGGGTTTTTTTTATTTCTCAAGCAGGATCCAAGTATTTGCCAATCATTTTGTTTTCTTTGATGTTAACTCTATTGTCCGCCTATTATGATTATATTTACCATTAGAGTTTTTCACATCAGCGTTAGCTGATGGTCTTTCCCTGGAGATTGAGTGACAGCAAGTATCCTAAAGTCTCCAGGACTCTTCTCAGTATTCTGGCCGTTTTCAATAATGCTGTTGTTTGGATGGTCTCCACTCGGCCGCAAACTTCTAAATCTTCCAGGCCCTTTAATAACCCTTTAGTTACCGTGCCAAAATCCCCAATCACAATTGGTATAATTGTCACCTGCATGTTCCACAGTTTTTTTCAATTCCCTAGTAAGGTCGAGGTACTTATCCTTCTTTTCACATTCTTTCAGTTTTATTCTGTGGTCAGCCGGAACAGCAAAGTCAACAATTTTGCAGATTTTTTTTTTTTTTTTTTGTTGATTATTATTAGGTCTGGTCTTCTGGCCGAGATTAGGTGATCCGTGTGTATGCCGAAGTCCCATAGGAGTTTAATCATTATTATTATTATTGTTTTACAGCAAGTCCCCTCAAGTCTCCAGGACTCGTCTCAGGATTCTGGCTGTTCTCAGCAATGCTGTCGTTTGGATAGTCTCTACCCGTCCGCCAACTTCCAAGTCCTCCAGGCCTTTTAATAACCCTTTAGTTATTGTGTCTAAAGCACCAATCACAATTGGCACAATCGTTACTTTCATGTTCCACAGCTTTTTCAATTCTCTAGCAAGGTCGAGGTACTTATCTTTCTTTTCACTTTCCTTCAGAATTATTCTGTGGTCCGCCAGGACAGCAAAGTCGACAATTTTATAAATTTTCTTTTTATTATTATTATTATTAGTCACATGTACTTCTTCGTTTTCACATCTTCTTCACTCCTTTTTTCACACTTTTTTTCCCCATTAATTGACCTCTTCATCTATTCCCTTTGCACGTGCACGAGTTTATTTCTTTACCTTTTTTATTTTCCATCTATTTTCAGAAATTAGATTTCACCAGCTAAATGCTCTTATTAGCAAGTCTGGTCAAACAAGATCTACATACATAAGTGTGTGGTTGTATGCATGAGCTTGTGTGTGTGTGTGTGTGTGTGTGTGTGTGTGTGTGTGTGTGTGTGTGTGTGTGTGTGTGTGTGCAATAAAGGAGAAGGTGAGGATATAAAATAAGTGAGAAATAGATGAAAAAAAAATTGCGATATAAGACAAAAGAAAATCGACAAGATTTGGAAAAGAAGAGAAGTCTACCATTTTCGGCGATGTTGGATTGCCACAAAAAAAACAAAAAACAAAAAAACAAAAAACAAGAAACAAAAAAACAAAAAACAAAAAACATGCATGTTTAGAATTTTACTTCAGGATACATCTTGCAATAAGCATTATTGTTAATATTTGATATTATCCTATATATATATATATATATATATATATATATATATATATAAAGTTTGTGCGTATGTGTCGAGTGGTGAAAAGATAAGCATAGATTCATATTGAACTAGAGCTTCGGGTCTTGTGAATCCATGACAAGCAAGGTCTCCTGACTTCATGCCAGTAGACTTAGCAATGGCTTGCATAGTTTCACAGTGAGCCTATAACCTGTACAGACCATCAGCAAACGCCTACACAAACTCATCATCCCGAATCCCCCCAATAAAAAGGCCCTGTGTCAAATCTTGTCCGGTGTGAAGCAGGGATAAATACCATATATAGTAATATTATGAGTGTGTAGTCTTTTGTGAACCAGTTACCAACAGCAGTCACTGGATTATATTGAAAAATGGCTAGGTCAATCATATCCAAACAGCAGCCCACGGGACTCATGTGGCCGGCAGAGCTTTCTGAGTGGTCAGCCAATGACTTCAATATTTTATAGACTAGATCATTTTTATGAAAGAAAATAAAAATCAACTTTTCCCAATTTCTTTGCCAGATGTTTACGCGTGTACTCTTCTCTTGAGAAAATAGTTGCGGTACCTGCAACGAAAAACTACCTTGCACATTTTTTTTAGTAATGCAACCTGCCTGATGCTGAGTCATGTCTCCATATGTGGCCCGCTTCTCGAAAAAAGTTGCCAATGGCTGGGCTTGGTTCTTCTTTAAATAAAATCACCTGTCAAAAAGATTTTGCGGTTCACACCTATAATTGAATTTTTAGTCACGCATAGGTCGTAATGAACACACACACACACACACACACATACACACACACACACACACACACACACACAATATATATATATATATATATAGAGAGAGAGAGAGAGAAAGAGAGAGAGAGAGAAGGGTGGGGACAAAGATAAAGACAAAGGCAGGGAGACGGAGAAATTTCTGTTCGCTACGACCCAACAGAACAGGAAATTTGACCAGGAAATTTTTTTTTCCCAAACTTAGTTTCCACTGTCTGTTTTAAATAATCCATTGACTGCTGTTGGCAACTGACTCACAGAGGGGTTACTCACAAAGGATATTATTCAAAAAGTATTGGACAATATATTTTCATCATTTCATATATTTTACGGATTATTGTGTCATTTCGTTATTTTTTCCTTCCACTGTTTTCTCATTCTACCTTTTCTTCATCCGGCGTTTTTTTCATTTTCTTTCACTTTTTTCCCCTTTATATTTCCGGTTGTTCCCGTGGTCGTTTCTTCTTCTTCTTCTTCTTCTTCTTCTTCTTCTTCTTCTTCTTCTTCTTCTTCTTCTTCTTCTTCTTCTAAGGCGATAGATCCAGTAAGCGAATTCACATATCAATAAGGACTCAATATGGTTTTTCATATTGTTTTGAATTTTGACCACCTAAATGCAAAGGTTGAAGAGTTCAGTCTGCCCTATTATTTACCCTTAGCTGGTGGGAGAATATTTGGATGCATACTTTTCTTAATATTATTAACTGTATTTACAATGCAAACAGCCTTGTCCAGGTTTTGAACTCGGTTCACCGTATATATATATATATATATATATATACACATATATATATATATATATATATACACATATATATATATATGTGTGTGTGTGTGTGTGTGTGTGTGTGTGTGTGTGTGTGTGCCTGGGTTCAATCCCAGGTTGCATCATACCAAAGACCTAAAAATGGTAATTGATACCTCTTTGCTTAACACTCAGCAATATAAGGTACGTATCAAGGGTAAAATGGAGCAATCCAGGGAAAGGAGTAGCGCTCTCCCCTACATCTGTAATGGAGCTTTTTGGTCGCCCTCAACTACTGTCACCAACTTAATTTATATATATATATATATATATATATATAGATAGATAGATATTCTATATGGAGAGAGAGAGAGAGAGAGAGAGAGAGAGAGAGAGAGGAGGGGGACTGAGTGAAAAAAGACTGAGAGAAAAATAGGGAATCAGGGGAGAATTGGAGATGGAGAAGTTTTTTTTTCTGTTTTCCTTAAACTCTAAATTGGATGGAAAGGAAACGAAAAACAATATTAACGATGGACATTGAATTCCACCAATCACGCTCCGACTTCATCCAATGTTTGTACATCTTTCGCTTTAAAATATCTGAAAATGATTCATTAGAATTCTAATACAAAAACCTCTGAACGACTTGGGAATAAGTGTTCATATTTATAAACTTTCTTTTGATATATTAAATCTTAACATATGAATTCGATATATGCGTATTTGCTTTTTTAAGGTAGATTTTATGATATTAAAAAATAAAACAATTGTTAGTAACAATTCAAGTATTGCCGTAGTATTTTAGTTACAGCGAGAGAACATTCTAATTATTGGTTGGCTTGGACAGGTGCTGCCGCGAATTCGTCATGGGAAGAGCTGCTTTGCTAAAAATTAATTTCGTGACTCGTGTTGTAAAACTAAGCGTACATTTTTATGAGGAGTTGGGTTTCACTGAGACGAATCTATTTATCCCAACAACGTCAGCATGACACACATCAAATCCTGAGGACATTGGTGGGTTGATAGAACATTATTAATGTGTAGATAGTTTCGAAACTACACTTCGTCTCTAAAGTCACTCGTTGATACTTGAAATATTTCAAATAAAATGCTCGTCCTTATCTTTATTATTCATGTATAATGTATAATATTTTCCTGATTTTTCAGCCAAAAAGTTAGATGTACGTATTATGCACGAAAACTAAATAATGAACATTTTTGCCTGCCTCATGCTTCGATCTATTCGAAGGCAGAATGGCCGAAAGTAAGTTATATCTTTAGTCCTAACTAATGTGTTTTACGCTGTTACAGAGAAATATCCCCTGGATATAATATTCTTTCTCTTAATGTCAGCTGATTTTTGCTGCAGGCTTGTTGCATTTTTGCGGGAATATGTCTGCGTGTTTGCTCTAGCATTTAGTTTAGTTTAGTTTATTTAATGCCAAATCTATTCTCCGAGAAGAACAGTAGTGGTACTATTTAACCCATAGCTGGGAGGATAACGAGGTTCATACCTTTCCCAAGGGTATTTGCCCGAAAGTGAACGTAATAGCGCGACTGGAGTACGAACTCGCTTACTACGATTCCGCAGTCCATCGCATTAACCATTACACCACGAGGACACCCCCGTGTTTGCTCTAAATATTCTGTAAATTTTATGATTTAAGACCTAATGTAAACTATATAAATCCTTATTTTTTGTCAAAATTATTTAATACTTATTTTTAGTCAATTATTTAATTCATATTTTAAGTCAAAAGTCACGTTAAAACAACCTTCTGGCGTTTTCATGTAATGTAGAATGATCACCCATTTCTGAAACAAACATACAAAAAAGAACCCTCCCCCCACACACACACCAAAAGTAAAAAAAAATAAATAAATAAAATAAAGGGACCGATCTGGTTACCTGTCTTTTTCAACGCTAACTGTTACGGAAATGGATGATAATTCTATATTGAATTGAAACGTGAAAGTGAGTCTCCTTATAAAATGTATTATAATTTTTTGAAAGATAAAAAAAAATATTGCGATGAGTTTTAGGGTATAATTTGTTCAAATCACACTCACAAATGATTTGAAAAATGTTTTCTTGGTTAGGTTTGGTTTGGTTTAATGGCATATCAACCTTTGTAGGTTATTTGATGCCAAAGCCATTCTCCTAGAAGAACAGTAGTGGTACTATTTAACCCATAGCTGGGAGGATAAGGGGGTACATACATTTATCAAGGGTATTTGTCCGAAAGTGAACGTAATAGCGTGACTGGAGTACGAACTCGCGTACTACGATTCCACAGTCCATCGTTTTAACCATTACACCACGAGGACCCCCCCCCCATTTTCTTGGTTAGTTTGAACAGGTGCACGTATAGAATTTAATCGGATCTAAATTTCTGGATTTTAGTTTTTATTGTTTAATGGCATATCAACCTTTTGGGGTTATTTGATGCCAAATCCTTTGTAGAAGATGGAGAGTGATACTATTTAATCTATAGCAGGAGGTTAAGGGAGTTCATCACTTTCTCAAGAGTATTTGTCCGAAAGTGAACGTAATAGCGCGACTGGAGTTCGAACACGCTTACTACGATTCCGCAATCCGACGCTTTAACCATTATACCACGAGGCACCCCACTTTCCCCATTTTAACTGATCTTGTTGATAAATGGCAACGGTGAGTAATATACAATTACTCCAGCCACGAATGCATCCAATCTTAATCAGATAAAGATTGTTTTGCTAATCCTCACGTTATCAGGTATCGAATAGAACTAAGCTTATGCTTTCGAGGTGCTGATGGTGAAACGGTTATAGTTGTAGGAAATGGACACGACGACCCGACTTCAATTCCTGAACGAGGTTGTTTAAATTTCACTTTGCAGTGAATAGTTGAGTTGACTAGTTTCTTTAAACTTGATAAAGCAACCAGTCGAGAAAGAAAACTTTAAAATTCAAATAACTGAAAGAATTCCCCTTCTTTCGTATCGTACTCGTGGCGAGAGTTGGGTGGATTAATACATCTAATGGTTGTTAGAAATTCACCTGTTCAATTAAAGTGCGCTAGGTGGCGTCGTCAGTTATGCTTTTTGGCTGGATCATTGGGGGATTTTGGGTCTTTCAACACACACCGCTCACCAGCTCGATCCAACTTGGGAGAATCATTCCCCAGTGCGCACCACCCAAAAATCTCAACACAGGCAGATAAACTGACTTATATCGAGTTTTGCCAATGTAGACTTTGGTTTCTGTGCACTGGATTGGCTATTGCTGTAGCCAATCAGTGTACAGTGGTTGTTTTAAACTTGTATACGTGGTGTTGACACATTTTTAGCTCTATTTTAGGCGGCTCTGGTGGTGTAATGGTTAGCAAGCTCGACTAGCAAACCTACACGAGTGAGTTCGAGTCTCATTGGGTGCCCCTTTCATATGGCCTTGTGCCACATCTAAGCAAAAAGCTTAGTAAATTTCCATTTTTAGCTCTATTTAGAGAATTTGGCAACATACTGTTACAAGCAGGCGTTCCTTATGTAACGGTTATTATCGTAGGAAATAGAGACGTTGACTCGAGTTCAATTCCTGGACAACGCGGTTTGCATTTCACATAAATACATACAATTAAAAGATAAATAACTAGAAACTGCTTTTCCCCTCTGATGTACGGGGAATTTTCTCAAGTTAAGTCTCTCTGGCTTGGCAATCATGAGACTATTTAACACTGACAAGAGGGCAGATAAAAAACGCTATTCACCAGGAAAAACAACAGAGAGAGAGAGAGAGGGTGTTCTCGACCTCAGAATAAACTTGAAACCTAAGCATCTGAAAATTAACATTGACAAACAAACAAACGTTCATATGAAAGAATTTGATTGATTGATTTTTTATGGCATGCCAACCCATATTGGGTTATTTTATACGTAGTGGTTAAGAAATCATGTTTATTGTACTTTCAAATTTTCCTTTTTGGGTGTTGTTTCTTAAAATATTTTTCATACGGTTCAATTGGATACGAATTATTTTTAAAGATCTATCTATGCCATAGATGAGACCCTAAAGCGTTATAACCATCCCCTCTACCAAGTGGAACTTAGAGTAATGGCAATGAATTGGAAATCTATACTCCTCAAAGTTTCAGAACTGGAGCTTCACCATCTGACCATCTGATATAATTTAGTGTTAAGCATAATACAATTTATTTGACGGGGCTCCTACCCCTCTGCAGGGATAGATTCAGGATATTCTTAGGTCAACCGACAGGGCGGTTGTAATATTGATGTACCCTTACTGTGAAATACTGAAGAATTCTTTTATCACTGACGTTGGAATATATAAAAAGACTCCGTGGCTGTTTCTTGTGAATGTGGAGGGATAGAGATGAATAACTTATATTAGACTGCAATACGGAAATAAACAGCTGAAAAAATTTGATTAGAAAAAGTATTTTAAACATACATTTATCAAAATATCTTTCTGGATATGAAAGGCTCATGGTAACGTATTTTTTTGTTTGTATTTTTTCTTTTCTTTTTTTCTTAATTTAAAAAAAATATTCCTTAAACATCAGATTTGTGAAATAGTTGGGATTATCTTCTTTCCTTTCACAAAATGATTTAACCTCAATTTCCAGTCTCACTGTCTCTGTCTCTGTTCCTGTCTCTGTCTCTCTGTTTCTCTCTTTGAGACAGCAACTGAAATTTCTAGGTTTCTGTTTATATCCAATGCAGCCTACGCAGCCTATACTACAAAAGTTGACACGCTGACAACATTTCAGTTCTGCGTTTTCCAATGTAAACATTTATTCACAAAGTGTCATCTGTCATCAGGTGACGTTCGCCTAATTTTTTTTTCCATGTTAATACTTACGTTTACCAAACTATGTATCTCATCACAACTGATTCACACATCACATCTGCTGCTAGATTTTAGGAAGACCAAGCGGTTATATTGCTTGTATTGTATATATATATATATATATATATATATATATATATATATATATATATATATATATATATCTATTGTATATAGTTAGGTAGAAAGTACTTGGGAAATAACTAATTATGGAAGGTTTATCAACCAATTCCAGCCGAATATCATAAGATCAATACGGCAATTTGAAAGGATTAACAAAAAATATGCAGACAAAAAATGTCTCTTATATTCAATCAAATATGTATTAATGAAGAAATGCTGCCAAAACATACATAATTTAAACTCCATGATCCTGCTGCTCATAAATATAACAGCACTTTGGAATACGGACATGATCTCGTGAAGAGACAAATTACACTCTGTAAGAATAAACAGAGCAGACGCTTTTCTTCTTACAAAATAGTAATGTACAAACAAAAGTTACATCGCATTTGTAATACATCCTCTACCGATGATGGCCCAAAGTTGGGCAGAAAGTACTCGGGGAAATAACTAATTATGGAAGATTTATCAAAAAATTCCAGCCGAATATAATAAGATCAATACGGTAATTCGAGTGGATTAACAAAAATATGTAGACAAAAATGTATATCATATTCAACCAAATATATATATATATATATATATATATATATATATATATATATATATATATATATATATTCTATCACTGCTATTGAGCACTATATATTTATAAACATAGTAAATTATACACGCATATATATATATATATATATATATATATATATATATATATATATATATATATATATGCGTGTAAAAAAGATAAAACGGAAAAAAACATATTTGATGGTTTGTTTATTTGCCAATACGTTTCGACTTCAATCGTTTTTTTGAATGCAAAACTGTTTTAGCGAAAATATTTTAGTATGAGAAATAATTATGATAGATAAATTTTGATTTAATTAGAAGTCTTCATCTGGGCTTGTAGATCTTGCTATGTGATAAAATTGATTAATACTGGTTGATATGTTCAAATTGCGTCATGTCATGCGATGGATTTTTTAAAAAATTAAAAACCGTTTCGTGATTTGAGAAACGGATTTGTGACGTTTTATTGCTTAGAATGTTTAGAGAAAGGGGAGCTAATTTATAATGTGTATTTTCAATTCTTTTAATATTATTTTTCCTTTAGATGGTGAAATTTTGAAAAACAAACTTGTTGTTGCTTCAATTCTGTTTTTATTTTTGTCATGAATGAAGGCAAATATGGAAAAAGAGTTATGGATGTGTTCAAATTTTTCGTTTAAATATTTGGGGGAGCAGCTTCTTAGGGATCTCAGGTACAAGACCTATGAGAATGCCGTTTATTGTTTTATCGCTGTGGTTTTAATGTATGAAGACGTTTTTGTTGTTTATCTTGTGATAAACTTTGAATTCTAATTTATTGTTGTTGTTAATTAGTTAGATGTTCAGAAAAAGTAAGGAATTATTTTTTTCAGCTTCGTATGGGAAATTAATGGTTGGTTCAACTTGGTTGAGTTTTTATACAATTTGAGGAATATTATCATATTTACCAACTCCTCTGCTCGGGTAGGATAAGACACAAGGTCAATTTTTAACATGTTTGAATTCCGTGTTGTCCTTCTCCTGGACTAATTGCCTCACCAAGGCTGAAGAACCTAATCTGTCCTACTATTTACCCATAGCTGGAGGGAGAATAATTGGATTTCCCAATGGTATTAGTGCTATGTGAAATGCAGTAAGTCTTGTCCAGGATTTGAACTCGTGTCGCCGTGTTGCATACTCATATGCAGATGCATGCAGAAACATATTCGACACAATAAAGACAAGTGGACACAGTTCTTTAGAAAAATATACCTCTCACTTTATTGAAAGGGTTGTGTGTGAGAGGGAGTTGGTGACTGAACAGAACAGCAACATATTGACCCCCCCTGTTCCTCCGGCCATAGCAGTACGTCTTTTTCGTTCTCCTGGGCTGCTCAACCGGGGGTTTGGGGGCCCAGCCTCTCTGCTGAGAGCTGGTTCCCACAGCTCTATCTGGAACACTGACTTCAAGATCTGAACTCCAACTGCCTGGCTTCCTGTCTCACCCGGGTTATATCATTGTTTTACGTCCACCCAATTCAACCCGTCGACAGTCAAGGTTATCCCCTGATCTCTTCGACCGGATTCACTTGTTATTTAAACAGGTGCATTTCTCATTTGACAGCTTGGCCGGGTCGGAGGTCAATATGCAACAGCTGTGTCCATTTCCTACGACGATAACCATTACACCTCGGGAACCTCCTCGAGGAATATTGTATTGTTTGAAATAAATAATTAAAATGTCGATGTATCTAATGTATTGGATATTATTAAGTAGGACGTGTTTGAAAGGTTGGGATTCCAAAAATTCTAGGTAGAGACAAGCTAGAACTCCACTTAAAGGGGATCCCATGGGGTGGCCAAGTTTTTGTTGGTTGTAAGTATTATATTTGAAGAAGCATTGGTTGGTGCATAATTCAATTATTTTAATGAGCTTACAGACAGATAATGGGTGAGGGTTTCTGATTTTTTCTAGATGGATTTTCAGTTGGAGGATACATTTTTAACGAGTATGTTTGTATATAAAGATTGAATGTCAAGACTAGCAATGAGTTTATTTTCCATGTTTGTCTTTATCATTTTGTTGAGGAGGTCGCCAGAATTTTTAAATGTGAAGGGTTAATTGTGCCTAATAGAGGTGTTAATATTTTTGTTATGCGTTTTGCAATGTTATGGGAGGGGGCGGTGTTTATAGCGGAGGTTATTGGGCATAGAGGGATGTTGTTTTTGTGTGTGTTTAGGGAGTCCGTAGATTGTAGAGATAGTTGGGTGGTAATTTATTAATACGGACCATAGTTTGTCTTCGTTTGAGGGTTATTTTTCATAGGATTTGTTGAAGATTTCTATGTTTTATTGATTTTTTAAGGGAGGTAGGGATGTAGGTGCTTTGGTCGTTAAGTAGGGTCATTTATTTTTTTATAGTAAACTACGGTGTCTAAGATGGCAATAGCTCCACCATTGTCAGGGGATGTTATAATGATTTTTTTGGTTAGGTTTGTGAGGGTGGTCATGTATCTTCTTGGTAGATTTCTATGGGTGTGGTGATTAGTGGTAGGTGCGATTAAGCCTTGTATGTATCCTCTGTTGAAATCTGAGTCAGTGGGTCTGTAGTTTGTGTTTATGATGACAAGTAGTTCATTTTTTTTATTCGTAATCCTTTGGCAAATTTTAGTCCGAATTTTAGGACTTCTGATTCGTATTGTTTTAAATGTGTTGTTGAAAGGTTTAGAATGAGATGGGTGTGTCCGATATCTTCCCATCTGCTGTTCCTTCATAGGGATAGTAATTTGTTTTTTGATTGGATATATGTATGTTGTTTATGTGTAAAATATCTTTCCTCAATTTTTCGGCTGTTCTCTGTGTCATGTGTTTATTCATCCGGGGATATCTTCCCAGTTTATTTGCTTCTTCGAAAGTTGCAACGTCTTGGAATTTAAGGTTCCTGATAGATGATTCCATGAAGGATACGATATAGTCTAGGAAGATTTGTTGTGAATATCTATGGAGTTTTTGAGTTTTTGATAAGACACAATAGGTTTTTTTCCTGAGAGCCATTAGAATCTGCTCCCCCAGATATCGAACTAAGAATTTGAACATATCCATAACTCTCTTTCCTAACTACAAAATCTCGAATCTTTCATTTATCGTGCCAAAATAAGCCATAAATATCCTGAAACATTCACTCCACAATATGAATAAAAATGAACCTTACTTAAATACCGACCCTATAAAGAGACACGTAATTTTATCCCCTAATTGAAAAAAACTTAAATCACTTAAGCATGAAAACCACTACCCGAACAGTACAAACAATAAAACAAATAGTAAAGAACAACTCAAAAAACACGGATTCACTATCTAACGTAGGTGTTTACAAAATCCGCTGCCAAAATTGAAATAAATCTTACACAGGAGAAACAAGCAGAAATTCAAACAAAAGAATCTATGACTATAAAAAATCTATCAAAAAGACTTTATAACTAGTAACACACTCTTTAGTTTCTCATAAGATTTTAAGTAACCAGAATTTTGAATTTCAAAATTCAGCCATATTTGCCTTCATTCATGACAAAAATAAAAGCAGAATTGAAGTAACGACAAGTTTGTTTTTTTCAAAATTTCACCATCTAAAGGAAAAATAATATTAAAAGAATTGAAAATACACACTATAAATTAGCTCCCCTTTCTCTAAACATTCTAAGCAATAAAACGTTACAAATCCGTTTCTCAAAACACGAAACGGCTTTTAATTTTTTTTAAATTCCATCGCATGACATGACGCAATTTGAACATATCAATCAGTATTAATCCATTTTATCACATAGCAAGAGCTAAAAGCCCAGACAAAGACTTCTAATTAAATCAAAATTCATCTATCATAATTATTTCTCATACTAAAATATTTTCGATAAAACAGTTTTGCATTCAAAAAAAGATTGAAGTCGAAACGCGTTGGCAAATAAACAAACCATCAAATATACAATGGCAGCCATAATGTTCAGAACGGCAACGTTTCGTCAGAAAAAGTAGGTATAACTTTTTATCTAAGTTGTTCTATTCTATTATTTTCATAGACAATAAATACGATATTACTTGTTATTCTTTGAAATTCTGGTGTTATTTGAGATAATTATAAAAAAAAAAGTATTGAATGATTTAGTAGTTTACTGCAAAACCCAGGATGGCCAAAATTATCAGAACGATTGAAAAAAATCAACAAAATACTCAAATATTACAGAAAATACAGAAATTATTAGGTTTCGAATGAAGGATAATCTAAGTATTGGGGCTATTGCAGAGATTGTAAACAAGTCAAAAACTGTTGTTCACTGTATTCTTAAGGTCCACAATGATTATGGTTCGTCTGAAGCAAGAAAGTCAACAGGTTGACCTTCTTGCTTCAGACGAATAACGACCAAGAGAGAAGATCGTGCAATGGTAAAGTTGGTTAAAAAGGACCGATTTAAAACTACTGCTGCTGTTTCTCGAGAAATGAGCATTCAACTGGGAAAACCTTTATCTAGGAAGACTGTGTCTCGTTGTTTAGTTGAACAATAACTTTTAGCTAGAGCACCTGTAGTGAAGCCACTGATATCCCCCAAGAATAAAAAGTGTCGTCTTGCTTTTGCAAACAAATATGTGCTCTGAAATCTCTGAATCCAATCCAGTTAAACTCCGCTTAAAATTGAACTTGTGTCACATTCTGATCGTGTGGAGGGGTAGATTTGCTAACTTTCTTTATTCGTCTGATCGTTCTCTCTTCTCGTTTTTCTTCTTTTTCTTCCTTTTTCTTTCCTTTCATTTTCTTCCTCTTTCCTTCCCTTCTTTTTCTTCCTTTTTCCCTCCCTTCTTTTTTTTCCTTTTTTCCTTCCCTTCATTTTCTTTCTTTTACCTTCCCTTCTTTTTCTTCCTTCACTTATTTTTCTTCCTTTTTCCTTCCCTTCTTTTTCTTCCTTTTCCATTCCCTTTTCCTTTTTACACCCTTGTTCTTCCTTTATATATATATGTGTGTGTGTGTGTGTGTGTGTGCTGTATCCTAACAAAAGGTTACTGAATGATAAATAACCAAAACGAAAGTTTGAAATGAAATGGAAATCTTTGTACTATTAACAAAATAAAATACTCGCCAGCGGCGTGAAGAAGAGAACCGTAGCTAGCTGTGTACTACTTAATCAGCATATTAACCCGCCTTACAATAGTGTCCAACGTATTTATGAAGAATGGGACAAACCTATTAATGTTCATAGGTACGGCATGTAACAATATATATATATATAAGGAAAACTGTATTTGCTGATTTCACTCCGAAAATAGCGTGTTAGCCCTCTGATGAGGCGGCAAATTTAAAAATCTTGTCAAAATAAATCTATAATGGCACTATGGCTGTGGTTGAGTTTTCTTCCATTTTCATTTCATATATATATATATATATATATATATATATATATATATGTTAAAAGTTGCTTTAGCCAATGTCACTTTGAAATTAATCATGGCTTTTCGAAGAGGCAAGGCTATTTGTGCATACAAACAGGAATATGATTTTTTAAAATATGAATTTCTTCCTCCACGTACATAAGAATTCATGAATATATATAAATACATAATGATACGGATATTCAATAAGTTTAGGGCCATGGGACTCGACGGAATATATGCTAATCTTTAAAATGACTCCTATAAAAAATTGATTTCGGAATACTTTTACTTGGGTTCAAAGACTGGTTATTTGTAGCCTGATCAAAATCCTAAGCCGTGTAGAGTCTCTCTCTCTCTCTCTCTCTCTCTCTCTCTCTCTCTCTCTCTCTCTATGTATAAATTTTTCATTGGTTGGATGAGAAAAAAAAAGTAAATACTTTAAAATGAATCGGCCCAAAAGAGAATTCGCTTTGAGGTTATTTATTTTTCTTCAAAACTGTAGAAACACTTATTGAAGAAAAATAACTAACCAAAAAGTAAATTCTCTTGTGGATCTATTCATTTCAAAGTATAAATGTGTGTGTGTGTGTGTTTGTGTGTGTGTGTGTGATAGCAATTTGTTAGGGAGACAATTACCAGAAAGTTCGATCTTTGAGAGTGATTCACAATAGGGCATCATTAAACCAACTTGTCTCAAAAAATATCTATTTCGATCAAATGCACTTGTTGAGTGAGTTTTCTGATTAATAGAATGTTAACGGCATGTCAACTTGTTTTGGTTTATTTGATGCCTCGTAGTTAAGGAATTGCGTTCAATTTAACAACGTATCTACATTTTCGTGGATTTGTTTCTTAATGTTTAATCGAATACGAATAAATTTTGAACATCTCTCTCTGATACATAAGTACGAACCTAACAGGTATTGCAACTCCGAGTCAAAGTTGACCTGGGAGTAATGAAAGATTATATGGTGGTGCAGGGCTAATTTGGTTGGTTATTTGGTTAAAGTTTCGTAGGTTGTGGTTGTTGTTGGTGGTGGTAGTTGACGGTTGTCGTAATTTCTGTCTCTATTGTTCTTCTCTTCCTACCCCATTCATCTTGTTGGTGTCTGTAGAAGGCCCGAAGAGATTTAAGGAAGTAAGTAAGGTAGGAAAGAAACAAGGATGCCCTTTAACTCAAAATTTTATTTCTGGATTCAACGACCATTTTTTGGACGAGGAAATTCTACCTGAAACCAATATATATATAGTCACGTTTCCCAGAGAGGGTGTTAAAGTACATTAAGCGTCATTTTCGGTAGTTTTATGAAGTTGAGGCTGGTCGTATTGTCTGGGTAGTGATTTTCAATGGAGGTCGCGGCTAGCAGGAAACTCTGTGGTTTTTCGCCTAGCCAGATATTTGTGCAGACACATGCACTGCCTGCCAGCAGCTAAGAGGAAGAGGTCCAGTCAGTCTGAGGGGTACCGCTGAATTAAGACAGGGTTTCTCTTTAGCGCCCGGAAGGCTCTTTGTTAAGGCGTGTGCCGCTCCTACTTCCGGTCAGGGGTTTTTCTGGGAACGGCTACTGTTTTTGAATTTATTTTATTTTATTTATTTGTTTTATTTTATTCTTTATTTCTTATTCAACCTTACAAGTTTTCCGCACTCCTCAGATTTCTGAAAATGGAACATCATCATCAGGGGCAGTCAGCTATTCGTGAGACAAAGGAATGTTACTTGCAATGCATTGTTACTGCGTTAGATTATCAAAACTTCAAATGATATTATCTATACGCCATATACATTCTTGCCTTAAATAGCAAATGCCTTAAAGATACAAGGAGACATTTTATAAAACAGACCTTATTTCTTCACGACAGGTTATTTCATGCAGTTTTTTTTTGTTTCTCGTACTTGTTTTTATTTGTTTTGTCTCTTTGTAATTTGCTTTGTCTTTTTTTGTTGTTGTTTTTTTTTTCTGATTACGTAAGAAAACGTGATTTCTCGAATGAAACATTCACGATCAGATGAATCGTGGGATTTTTAAAAGATTGTTTTTACTTTTTGACATTTTTTTTCGACCTTGACAAATTAATTTGCTCGCGATTTAGCCGGTCACGATCCGATTTTCTTAAGGAAATCACACTCGATACAATGTCTCGCATTTGTTCACGTGTTTCCGTTTGATAAACGAGACCTGATATTTGACGGAATGACACTTTTTGAGCATTTGAAGATTCCATGAATCTTATGCTGTCAAATAAGCGATTGAGTTTCAATGAATGAATATATATATATATATATATATATATGTGTGTGTGTGTGTGTGTGTGTGTGTGTGTTCATGCAGCATTTCTATCACGAGAAGGTTGTGAGACAAGATTGATTTTTACGCTGAGTACTACTAGTTTGAATTCAGATTTTTCTTTTTCATATTCTAAGCGGGATTGCCTTACAAAGGTTAAAGAACCCAGTCTGCCCAACTATCTATCCATAGCTAGAAGAAAAACATATGGATTCATGCCTTTCTCAAGAGCATTACTGGGGAGAATTCCCGTTGAGTAGTGGCTAGCAACATCATAGTAAGCTAGTTTAAACTTCAGTCGCGCTATTAAATATGGTTGGTTGGGTTTTATGGTATATCAACCTATGTTGGTTATTTAACGCCAAATCCATTTTTATGAAAATAGTTCTATTTCAAACAATTCAGTTTAGCATTAGTACGTAGTTTAAATGTAAGAACAGTTTAATTGAAAAAAAAATTTCTATTTCAAGTTATTCAGTTTAGTCAAGCAGTTCTAATTCAGCTTATTCAGTTTAGTATAAGTAAAGATTTTGTTTACACACAGTTAAATGTCAAAATAGTTCTATATTAAACAATTCAGCTTAGTATAAGTACAGTTTTAATGTCAAAACAGTTCCATTTCAAATAATTCAGTTTAACGTCAGCACGCAGTTTAAATGTAAGTACGGATAATTTTCAAAAACAATCCTATTTCAAGCTATTCAGTTTAGTCAAACAATTCAGTTTCGCATAAGCATGCCGATTGTTCTATCTAACCCATAGATAGGGCCCTATCAGGTGCTACCATTCCGGTCCAGAACCTGGGAGCAATGGCAATGAAGGGGTGTTCTGCAGTACCCAAAGCCCCACCATCACTGGAACTTCACCATCAGATTGTTTAGTGTCATATCCAGGATTTTTATTGGTAGCGTGGGGGTGGTTTTTTTTACCCCTCTGCAGAGGTGCTGTTGGGGTAGCTATTACATTTATTTTCGGTTTAAAACCTTTTGGAAAGATATGAACCCCCACCCTTGTCCTCTCAGCTATGCGTAAAATAGTACCACTACAGTTCTTCTACAAGAATCAAATTAGCATTAAATAAATCACGAAGGTTGATATGCCATTAAACGAAGAGATCAAACCGAGGGCAATAGTGCAAAGAAGCCTAAACAGGATCGTCCAGGATTTGAACTTGTTTTTCATATTCCAAATTCTGTGACGATGATCGTTACGATGTGATGTGCGAGTAAATATGTGTATTCGTGTGTGTGTGTGTGTGTGTGTGTGTGCATTTACCCAACCCCTCAGCACGTGTAGGATGTGAAACAACGCCAATTCTTAAAACGAAATTGAACATGTTAAATTTCAGAGTTTTCCTTCTCCAAGACTGGTTGCCATATCAGTGTTAAAGAGCCCACTCTACCCTGCTATTTACCCATAGAAGAGTTTGATGCATACTTTTCCCAACAGTATTATTACTATGTAAAATGCAAACAGACTCGTCTAGGAATTGAACTCATGTCCATTTTCTTCAAAGATAACCCACATTCCTAGGTTCGTATGAGGTGCATACGATAAGTTTCCATACTTTTTTCGAATGGGCACTTTTATTGAAACTCTAGTCGCCTTCGAAGTAATCTCCTCTGGCTGCAATGCTCTCGTTGTACCGTTCCAACAACTTCTGCCAGGCCCCATGGAAGTCCTCTTGTGTGAGCGTATCAATGACCTTCGTCACAGCCTCTTTCATCTTCTCAATTGTCTCATAACGACAGCCTATGAGCTTAGGGAATACCCAAAAGTCACAGGGAGCAAGGTCTGGACTATAGGGACGGTGAGGAACTGTCTTGATGTCCATCTTGGTCAAATAGTCTGTGACAAGGATGGAGTTGTGGACTGGTGTATTATCCTGCTGAAAATGCCACTGACCCGATTTGAAAAGTGCTGGCCTCTTCCGAGGGAATATCTTCCTGAACTCCCTTAAAACTTCAACAGAGTAACCCTAACCCTAACCCTTTGGCCAATCAACTCTGTTGTATTGACTTCCTTACTCCCCCCACACCTCACATCCTCCCTCACAGACTCCCTGCCTTCCTTGATTCTCTTCTGCCACTCAAAAACTGATACTCGATTTATGCAAGATGCTTCAAAAGCAGTCTGAAGCATTCCATACGTTTCTGTGGCACTTTTTTCATGTTTAAAACAGAATTTTATTGCATATCTTTCTTCTAAAGTGTCAAATTGCATTTTTGAAATTCACCAGCTGTGGCTAACACCCCTCGAGACACCAACTATACGGCCATTTGCCTCCCATCACGAAAACTATACAAGTTAGACGAACCAGACACGCAGGACACTGCTGGGGAAGCAAGGAGGAGCTCATAAGTGATTTACTCCTATGGACCCCCACATATGGCCAAGCAAAAGCAGGACGACCAGCTCGAACTTACATACAGCAGCTATGTGAGGACACAGGATGTAACCTTGAAAACCTGCCAGAGGCGATGAATGATAGGGAGAAGTGGCGAGAGAGGGTCAGGGATATCCGTGTTGGCGGCACGACATGATGATGATTCCAATTCCTGCTGTAGCTGTTCATTTGAAACTGTAATCATAAAAATTGGTCAGTCATCTCATAAGATGTATAATAATAACATACTGAATTTTCAAGAATCTACGACAATTTTAAATGCGATAAACGTCTGGAAACTTATTGTATGCACCTTGTATATACTCATGTGTGTCTCTTCTTCGTGGATGTGTGTGTGTGTGTGTGTGTGTAGTTTTATATATTCTTCTCTGAGAGTGTCTCAATACAAACTTCAGCATGTCTATGTTATGAATAGTATATGTATTTACTTTATTTGGTTTTAATTTACTTAGGATTTTGCTTAGATGTGGCACAAGGCCGAATAAATGGGGGCACCCAATGAGACTCAAACACACTCGTGAAGGTTTGCTAGTCTAGCTTGCCAACCATTACACCATTTAAGGTTCCCCTGCTTGACAACTAGTAATTTACTAAGCTTTTTGCTTAGATGTGGCACAAGGCCGAATAAATGTGGGCACCCAATGAGACTCAAACTCACTCGTGAAGGTTTGCTAGTCTAGCTTGCCAACCATTACACCATTCGAGGTACCCATGTTCGATAACTAGTAATTTACTAAGGTTTTTGCTTAGATGTGGCTCAAGACCGAATAAATGGGGGCACCCAGTGAGACTCAAACTCATTCGTGAAGGTTTGCTAGTCTAGCTTGCCAACCATTACACCATTCGAGGTACCCATGTTCGATAACTAGTAATTTACTAAGGTTTTTGCTTAGATGTGGCTCAAGACCGAATAAATGGGGGCACCCAGTGAGACTCAAACTCATTCGTGAAGGTATGCTAGTCTAGCTTGCCAACCATTACACCATTCGAGGTGTCCATGTTCGATAACTAGTAATTTACTAAGGTTTTTGCTTAGATGTGGCTCAAGATCGAATAAATGGGGGCATCCAGTGAGACTCAAACTCATTCGTGAAGGTTTGCAAGTCTAGCTTGCCAACCATTACACCATTCGAGGTACCCATGTTCGATAACTAGTAATTTACTAAGGTTTTTGCTTAGATGTGGCTCAAGACCGAATAAATGGGGGCACCCAGTGAGACTCAAACTCATTCGTGAAGGTTTGCTAGTCTAGCTTGCCAACCATTACACCATTCGAGGTGCCCATGTTCGATAACTAGTAATTTACTAAGGTTTTTGCTTAGATGTGGCTCAAGACCGAATAAATGGGGGCACCCAGTGAGACTCAAACTCATTCGTGAAGGTTTGCTAGTCTAGCTTTCTAACCATTACACTACTCGAGGCGCCCATGGTTTATTTAGTTGTGTCTATGTAACAGTGGGTGTTTAATGATAAACGTGCGTTTTATCGACATGATAATTTTTAGTGTCTACCTACACCTTCCCACCACCAACCCTATTTTATCATAATAGATAATTATCAAGCTTTGTAGATAAGTACAAGGAAAATTGCAGTTGGATTTGATTTAGAAGATTTTTTAGCGCCAATATTCCAAGTAAGAAGTGCCTGAACAACTTTGAAAACTTGCATTTTACTCAGACTCAGACTCAACTAGGAATAGGTTTGTTTGATTTGATGATATTTAGATATTTAATAAAATTAGTTTAATCCGGCTCAACGGTTGGTGACGATAGAGAGAATAGACTTTACTAATCTTCTAAATGACGACTTTGAAAATCATAATTCGAAATACTATTACCGGGATTCAAAGACTACTTACTTCTAGCCTGATTAACGAAAGCTTTATTATTGCGGGAAGAAACTGCAAGGGTCATAATGAGGCTGTAATAAATATCTTTATGTCCCTGCTGAATTTGGGAGGAGATGATCAGGATGAGATAGATACGAGGGTGAGTCGAAAGTTTTCCAATATTCTGGTAACGTGAAGCGCATTTTAATAGCTCCGTATGTTTTTGCCGAGGTCATGGAGGTGACGAATCACACTGGACTGGGAGATGCCGAGATAATCGGCATTCAAACCTGTTAAACTCTACTTGACCTTGTTTCATATCTTGTTCGTAGGGAGAGGTTGGTGTATATATATATGTGTGTGTGTGTGTGTGTGTTTGCAGGGGACTGAAAAAATGGGTACACTGTTGTCCCAAAAGAAAACACGTAAATATTCATTGCATTTATTGGACAAACAAAGTATTACATATCTATGCAGTATAATGTACACATGGAGCCTTAATCCATCAGATATTTGAACTGTTCTGTTTCCCACTGTTGTTTTAAAATTCAGATGGAAAATATTTATTTTTATCAAAAGAATTAAAAGTTACGATAAAAATATCATCTAAGTAAGTATAAATTCTTTATTAAGTATAATAACACTGAAAATATAAAAAATGAGACTTAGTGGTTGAGTGTTCGCCAATGGCCCAGGAGATTAAGGTTCAATCTCAAGTCGTGTCATACCAAAAACTCAAAAAATGGGACTTGATACCTCCTTGCTTAACACTCAGCATTATAAGGTACGTTTCAAGGGTAAAGTGGAGCAATCCAGGGAAAGGAGCAGCGTCCTCCCCGACACATTGGTGTAGTAGCTATTGAAAAGGGAGCTTTCGAGTAGCCCTTGATTACGGTCGCCTATTTACTTTAATTAGTATAGTATAGATGTGATTCCTACAGTTTGCCTACTTTTGCACCTCTAGTATATATATATATATATATATCGTGAATGTGCATAAGTGGGAGAAAGGTACGGAGACAGAGACAGAGACAGCGAGAGGGATCTTTCTGATTGAGAGAGAGGAGTAATTTTAAACCGCCCCAGATTCCGGAGATAGAGACGGGCGAAGAAGTGATCTAAAAAGAGGTAGATGGTCAGGTGGACAGAAAAGTCGGCGAAAAGAGCCAAAAACAAAATATCACTGTTACAAATGACACACAATTCTTAGATTCTACCTTTCTAAACCACTGAAAGAGTCCCGTGCTGAGGAGGTTCTGTCGTTGTTGATTCCTAACCACCATCAGACGACCAGCCCACTAGTTGTCTGTTTGCTTCTTCCAACCACTCGACGCTTTCGCTTGGTGTCAGAAGCCACATAAAAATAATGATCAGGAGTCTCTACCAACAGGCAGCACCTACCACCGCGTCTAAAAGCGGCAAGTGTGTATTTACCCAACCCCTCCGCCGAGGTCAGGATTTAACAACAAAAAGTCAAACATAAAGCTGATTAAAGATGTTTCCTTCTCCTAGACTGGTTGCTTAATCAAGGCTAAATAACTCAATCTGCTCAACGATTTACAGATAGTTGGATGTAGGGCAGTGAAGAGATGAATTCATGCTTTTTCCAATGGGATTAGCACAGAGGGAAACGCAAACTTGGAGTTGAACTCGGATCACCGTCTCCATTTCCTACCAGTTAATTGCCCACTATTTGCGGTGCCCTAAAAGGTGTATGCCAACGGAACTAAGCAATTTTTACCACCACTTTTAAAAGGGTATCCCTCATTAAAACGATCTGAGTGATGGTGTGAGTAGATAGGTTCTCCACCCCAATAATCTCCCATCGGTAACAAGTAACGCCAGTAAGAGAGACAGATTTTATGTTTTATTTTATTTAAGTGTCTGATATATTATGATAAATATACAGACTGTTTTAAACAAAATAATATTATTTTAGATTTACAGAAAATTTCAGAAAAGTTTATATCATTTTGTAATCAAATCAGTGGACCAATTCTGGTTGAAATGATCTCTAACGTTGGTTAGATCTAGTGACATACACAAAGAGTGTGAGTTCAATACCCGGTGAAGGCATTGGAGAACTTTCAGAGGGGAAATTAACAGGAAATAACTGATAACTGACATCCATTAAACATGGCTCGTAGAACTAGAACAGTCTGCCAGGTAAGCGAAATAAAGGTTCGACATTCCAACCACCTTAAGAAGGCCGGAGCATACAACGGCCGAAACGTTGTCATAAACATTGTGACAAAGATGAGGACAATAGTCCGAAAAATGTAAATTTGCTTTTGAAAAAAAAATCAACATTTATTAACAGTTAGATTTATTCAAAATTTTTGGTTCGATTTTTCTGAGATTTCTTTTGTAAAGTTTGAAAATTTCGCCATTTTTCGTTCTAATTTTCTACTTCTGCATTTTCAATGTTCTTTCATGATTTTTCAATATTCTGGTTTGTCGGCTTTTCCAATCTCCTAATAAATATGATTAAGTTATTAATTTTGTGGTTTTTGGCGATCTGCTTCGAAGCGAGATTGTGCCAAGAAGATAGAATAAAATGTTCCCCTTTTGGTTTGGATTGAATTTCAGCCAGGCCATATTTATCAATCAATCGACAGACATTTTTTTTTTCTTTTCTATTTATTTCTATGGGAAAACGTATCCAGACATTTGCAAATATATGGACTCAAAAATTGATCATGCAA
>OY757918.1:22726530-22784030 GCA_963585895.1 Sepioteuthis lessoniana
TATTTACCCATAGCTGGAGGGAGAATAAGGGGGTTCATACCTTTCCCAAGGGTATTTGCCCGAAAGTGAACGTAATAGCGCGACTGGAGTACGAACTCGCGTACTACGATTCCGCAGTTCATCGCTTTAACCATTACACCACGAGGACACCCAGTGCCTGGAGGAGGTAGTGCTCTCAATTCAAGTGAATGGCGACTGGAACACCCTACGTCTGGCAACAGAACTCTGCACCATGCTACACAAGTAGAACCCAGAAATGGTTGTAAGAAAATTTCTGTACCCACATTACCACTGACGTCTGGCTGCCTAATTCCACAGATTCCGATCTCCTTGATAATTATGTGTTGCACAAGGTTGAGTGAGAGACCAAAAAGACTCTGAACAATACCACAGATCGGCTCATTGGGCTAGAGAGTAGAGTGTTCACCAATGGTTTGGGAGAACTGGGTTCAATTCCAGGTCGTCGTTCCAAAGACTTTAAAAATGGTACTTGCTACCTCCTTTCTTAAAACTCAGCAATATAAGGTACGTATCAAGGGTAAAGTGGCGCAATCCTCGGAAAGGAGTAGCACCCTCCCCTACACCTTGGTGTAGTAGCTATTGAAAAGGGAGCCTTCTGGTCGCGCTCGACTATGGTCGCCCTCAACTATGGTCGCTAACTTTATACCAATTTAAACAAGGAGACCGCCGGAAAGACTTGCAGAAGATTACGAAGACGTCTGAAGTGCGTTGTTGAAGTCAATTGTGATGTTTTTAATAGATTAGATTTGTAGAATTTTTAGATATCTTTATATATTTTTAGTAAATATATCTGATAAATTGAGATATCAGTGTTATTTTCATTTTTCATATTTTAGAGAACAATTTACACATTGCACTCTGTATATAAGTTGTGTATCAAAAGACATTCTGAATTCAAGTGTATCGTTGTAAATGAAGATATAGAGAGATTCTTCTCGAATTAGGAATGAAATGATGGCATTCTATGACTTCTCAGGAGAGTCTACCGGTAATCAGGCAGTTTTTGTCTTTTCTGTTGAAGATCACGAGGGAATAAGAAGTCACAGAATCTGACAAAGAAAGAAAACAAGACCTCTCCGACAGACAAATAATTAAAACCAACCGAATAAAAGAATAGAAAGTATAAAAGAATTCTATAAAAAGTAAATAAACGAAACAAAAACAAAAAACCAACCATAAATACGTTTATATGTAAACTTTTCATAATCTCCACAAGTTTTAGAAATGCGAAAGTAGTACGGAAATGTTACTGCAACGCTTTGTGAGCAGTGTCAGATCTCTGTATTTCGAAGGAGTCAACATTAAAAGAAACAGGCCAAATGATGTATTAATACACCTGATATTTCATACGTTTGAACATTGCCTAGAGTTTCCTCAAAAAAATGTATTGTGTATTGAGCCTTTTTGGCTGCTGAGGTGTTTTTCAATAGAGGTCATTTGTTGTAGCTGTAAAGGCCAAGGGTAATGACTGATTTTCAAAGCAAGAAGATGTGCTTATTCCAACACTGACGATCGATGCCAGAACTTTTCAATTCGTCAATCGACAAGAGTTGACTGAGGTCGAATGATGGGAATCTACAATGATATTCATATATTGTCTCTCTCTCTCTCTATATATATATACATATATATATAGAGAGAATATATATGAATATTATATATATATATATATATATATATATATATATATATATATATATATATATATCATACAACGCGTGAAAGCACTTGCGGTACCCTGTCCTCATCAGCCACTAACCAGGGGTGATAACACAGTTTCGGTAGCTCGTGGCAGTACCGCCTTGAGCTACCGAAACTGTGTTATCACCCCTAGTTGGCGGCTGATGAGGACAGGGTACCGCAAGTGCTTTCACACGTTGTTGAAAAAAAAAAATAGAGAGAGAGAGGGAAAGACAGGGGAATTCATTTATATGTATATATCTTCATAATACAGATATCCTCTAAGATATAGACAACCTCTCTCTCACACACACGCACACACACATTAATGATCATGTCATATTCTGTATTTGTAAATAGTGCTCAATATCGGTGATAGATTATTTATATCTAACTTAAGTAAGCGTATACATAGAGCCAACGGTGCTTCATGGCTCATTTCTTCGCTCATTGATCCATCAGACCAATGCATATATCATCATCATCATCATCATGTCGCGCCGCTAGCACGGATATCCCTGACCCTCTCTCGCCACTTTTCCCTCTCGTTCATCGCCTCTGGCAGGTCTTCAGGGCTACATCCCGTATCCTCACATAGCTGCTGTATGTATGTTCGAGCTGGTCGTCCTGCTTTTGCCCTGCCATATGTGGGGGTCCATAGGAATACATTACTAATGAGATCGTCCCTGCTTCTCCAGCAGTGTCCTGCATGTCTGGTTCGTCTAACTTGGATAGTTTTCGTGATGGGAGGCAGGTGTCCGTATAGTTGGTGCCTTGTGGGGTGTTGCCGCCAGGACTTGTTCAATAATGCTCGCAGCATTCTTGTGTAATTTCCGTCAAGCGACTTCTCCAGCCGTTTAGTTAGCATCCAAGTAATGTATCTATACAGCAGTATCTATACGACCACTGCCTGGAAGAAACTTCGTTTCATTTTATCGGTCAGGTCTGATTTCCATCTTTTTTGGTTGATGAGACGCTGCTTCCTAGGTAAGTGAATTTGTCTACTAGTTTCAGAGAGGTTCCCTCTAGTGTGGAGATGTCGCCTATTTGATTATAGCACATATATTCCGTTTTGTGTGCATTGACATGGAGGCCAATGCCTGCGGCGGCTCGTTTCAAACTATGATAAATATTATAAATGCTTACGTAAAAACTCCATTATTTTAATAAAAACACTTGTTTAGGTATTACTTAGGCAAAGCAGAAACATATTGGATCAGACTAAAAAGAATTAAAAAGAAAAGGTAAATAATGTCTTCCAAGAATACTTAATTAATTACTTACGCAATTATAATATTATCAATGCTACTGTGTATCAGTGGTGAAGTTTTGACATGTTTGGAATATCCAAATAAATATACTAGGCTACATCAAGGTGCCCGTGGTGTAATGGTTATCGTCGCAGGAAGTGGACACAGCGACATGAGTTCAAAACCTGGACGAGACTGATTGCATTTCACATAGCACTAATACCCTTGGGAAAGGTATGAATCCAATTATTCTCCCTCCAGCTATGGGTAAATAGTAGGACAGACTAGGTTCTTCAGCCTTGGTGAGGCAACTAGTCTAGGAGAAGGAAAACTCTGAATTCAAACCTGTTAAACTCCGCTTAAAAATTGACCTACTATTTACCCATAGCTGGAGGGAGAATAATTGGATTCATACCTTTCCCAAGGGTATTAGTGCTATGTGAAATGCAATCAGTCTCGTCCAGGATTTGAACTCGTGTCGCCGTGTCCATATCCTGCGACGATAACCATTACACCACGGGCACCTCCTTGTTTGGTACGGGCGTCTTAGAGTTGGGCACACATTCCATTGTACACCGACCAGTCACACACGTGACACGGTCAGAAGGGGTCGAGCATTTTATTACCATTGCTCCGAGCAGAATACACGTGTTGCCGGACAGAGCTGCGATTTTAGACTTTGCGAAGGGGGCATTCTTTGAGGCGAACAGAGGTAAGACTCACACACTGTATCTGTATTTGCCCGAATTATTGATCTGTGTGAAAGGGATTACAGAAGTTGTTTTCTATTTTGTTTTTAGTTTTACGGTCAAAGAAGGGTCAAAGAAAGGTTTAAAGAAGGAACGAATTGACAACTTCTTTACCAGTCGAGCCTTTTACCTCATTTTTTGCCTCATGGTGTTACCGTTACACTATATATATATGATTATTAAGGCTTGATGAAAAAATAGTAAAATAATCATATATATATATATATATATATATGTATAGCAAGAGAGAGAGACAGAGATAGAGACAGAGGGTGATTTCCAGATTTTAATGTACACTGAATAGGATTGTAAATAAAATTTAAAAAATATTAACAATAAAATTGTATTCCATTAATAAGTAGCTTAAAGAACCTGGACAGTGATATGGTTAACGAGTAGCCTAACAAAGGAGACTATTTGTTTTTGACGATCTACTTTCTCGAGTCATTCGTAAAATGGGAATAGCGCGTGATAAGTGATACTTATCACGCTTGATATCTACCAACAAGTAATATAATCAAATGTCTCTGGGGTCTGCTATTTATCTCACTGTTTTTGTCTCTGTCTCTCCCTAACCCGTTTTGACTGACACGAAACAGGAAAATTCCAATTACAATTACAGAGCTTCACGTATCTCACTGTCACAATTTTTTCAAAAGTTGGATTTCCGGACTTTGATTTATTCTTTTTTTTTTATCCGTGACAAAAGCCGAATCATAATTGTATTCGTTTCGCTTCTTTCTTTTTTTTTTTTCTGTCCAAATACTTACAAGGGTCGTCCAAAAAACTTCTTTGCCTCAACGAAAAGCAAATCTGAATATTTCTATTGTAGTAACACACTACTACTTCTTATCGAGAAAAAGAAATTCGGATTTTTCTGGTTTTATAAAAAGTAGTGGAGGTTTTGAAGTCCTTGTGGTAGTAATTAACGAAGCTCTTTGCTTCGATGAGGCACAAGGCCGAATGAATGGGGCACCCAATGAGACTCGAACTCACTCGTGTAGGTTTGCTAGTCAAGCTTGCTAACCGTTACACCACCAAAGGAGTCCTTGTGGTATAATGGTTAAAACGCTGAACTGGAGGATTATACAGTCGCGCTATCATGTTCACTTTCCGACAAATACCCTTGGGAAAGGTATATACCTCTTTATCCTCCCAGCTATGGGTTAAATAGCATCACTGCTGTTCTTCTATAAGGATGGTTTTGGCATTAAATAACCCGCGAAGGTTGATATACTATTAAAAGTAAAGAAACTAGACTAAGTAGTGATTATATTTACCCAACCCCTCCGCTCGGGCAGGATATGACACAAGGTCAATTTCTTAAGCGAAGTTTAACAGGTTTGAATTCAGAGTTTTCCTTCTCCTAGACTAGTTGCCTAACCAAGGCTGAAGAACCTAGTCTGCCCTACTATTTAGGAGGGAGAATAATTGGATTCATACCTTTCCCAAGGGTATTAGTGCTATGTGAAATGCAATCAGTCAGGTCCAGGATTTGAACTCGTGTCGCCGTGTCCATATCCTGCGACGATAACCATTACACCACAGACACCTCATATCAAAGAAACTAGACTAAGTAGTGATAGTGAGTTGCCATAACAAAAATGTTCAGCTATGCATTTCTTTCTGGGTGAAGCTTAGAATTGTTTTTGCCAACTAACCTCGTGCATAATTAAATAGATAGATATGAACAGGCTGATATGATGGTCGTTCAAAAAGTCCTAAGCCTCACACAGGAAGAAGAACACAGGTGATCATTATTGTTGTCTCAAGTAATTTTTCTAGTTTTTTAAGATGAGGTACGTTCTTGGTGAGGCTTGGAACTTTTCGAATGACTCTCGTACTCGTTCATTCGTTGAGGAGTGATGCATATAAAAATTAACATAACTTGCTGAGTTGATATGAATCCAAATGAAAGAAAGTGTTTTCACGCTAATGAAGGCAAGAAGGAGATGATATACCACAGAAATTATGATTAATTCAGACTACGTAGATAATCCATGGCTTCTTGCAAATACGACTGTTGGAGTCGAATTCGAAATGCTATAACCTTTTCGTAAAAAATCTGTAAAATTTATATTTTTAGAGTGACCTTTCATGGCACCAGATTGTCCTCTTCTTAATCGGGCAGAGAACGTTTCTGCATCCTCTTCAGAGTTTTTCCCAACCCCTTTTCTACCGGTAGTTTGTTTGTTTAGTGGGTAGAGTGTTCACCAATGGTCCAGGAGACCTGGGTTCAATCCCAGGTCGCGTCATACCAAAGACTTTAAAAATGGTACTTGATACCTCCTTGCTTAGCACTCAGCAATATAAGGTATGTATCAAGAGTAAAGTGGAACAATCCAGGGAAAGGAGTAGCGCCCTCCCCTACACTTCGGTGTTGTAGCTATTGAAAAGGGAGCCGTCTGGTCGCCCTTGACTATGGTCGCCAACTTTACTTATGGTTTGGTTTGGCTTTATGGTACATCAACCATTGTAGGTTATTTAATGCCAAATCCATTTTTATTTATATAAACACTTCTATTTCAAACAATTCAGTTTAGTATAAGTATGTTTTTTGTTTTCACGCAGTTAAATGCCAAAACAGTTCTATTTCAAACAATTCAGTTTAACATAAGGACACAGATTCATTGTCAAACATATTCCCATTTCAAACAATTCAATTTAGCTTAAGTACACAGTTAAATGTCAAGCAGTTCTATTTGATAAATAAATAGGACCCTATCAGGTGCTACCACTGCAAGCCAGAGTAAACCTGGAAGCGATGGCAATAAAGGGTTACTCTGTATTCCCCAAAGCTCCAGCATTACTGGAACCTAACCATCAGATTTGTATAGTGTCATATTCAGGACACTCGTTAGGGGAGTTTTACCCTTCTGCAGAGAAGCAGTCAGTGAATTCAACATTCCCTGCCGATTGGGCCACATAGAATATAAAGTAAATTCTTCCAAGCAATTAGCCGTGTGAGTACTACTGTATGGTTGAATCACTTTGACTTTACCGAAGCTCTAGGAGAAAAAGCTTGATAGAAACTGAATAAGAATTTTGCCTGCTGTTTTGAACGAATCCTGGAAACACCATCTGTATGGTCACCTACCTCCAATCTCACAAAACATCCAATGAGACAAGCAAGATATGCTAAGTTGTTCGAGAAGTTAGGTCGAACTCATAAGCGACGTTCTTCGGTGGATTTATATACGTAGACATGTCGGCCGACCAGGAAAGACTTTCTTTCATCAACTTCGCACAAAAACTGGATGCCGTCAAGCGGAATTGCTACCCAAAAACGATAGCCATCAGAGACAGGTTGCGAGGGAGCGTCAAAGGAATAGGTTCAGTTGACACTCCTTGATAAAGATGATGATGATGATCTATCTCTCTATCGAGGTGGGTGTGGGCGGCGTTTGCAACACTTCGCTCCTTAACCTGAATCGAGTTGACATTAACAATCGCTATATGGACAGCGGACGAGGATTTGGACGCTGGTCAGTTTTCTATCTCGTTCTGTCTAACTGCCAACTCCTTACCCGGCTCTCTCTTACTTTCACTGGTCTTTCCAACTTCCAACAGAATCTGTTGAATAGATGGGAAGAGAAAACTGCTTTTCTCGTGTGAACCTCTCAGAAATAAAATACACTTTCAAAAATAAGATCTTTATATCCTGACCTATGACCGTTCTATCACCGAAGACTTCAGTTTATTACAGACATTAAAAAATTACTCTTTCATTCCTAACGAGAAATTCTTCTCTTTCTATTTTATCATCTATTCAAAATCTGCCGACATACTTTACTTTTTTTTTTTTTACTACTTCTTTGATGCTACTGCACACACGTCCATATAGATACGTAAATTGATACACGCTACGGTTATACACAAACACAGCCATACAGATATGATCAAATATATATATATATATATATATATATAGTATTATTCTGTCCAGTTAAACCAGAGTTGGGAGTAATTCATTCAGGACAAGAAAATCATTCAAAAGCTGAACATATATTTTTCTTCGTGTTTTTGGTTTACATCAGAAATACAAAACAGGATGGAAATAAATTTATAATCCTAAAGTAACCGGTCTTTATTTTTTTTTCTTTAAAGAAAAAAAAAATATAATCCAATATGCTACTGTATTAAGCATACATACTTAAAGAGGCACTCCTTGTGTAACGGTTATCTTCGTTGGAAATGAAATCGGTGAGCAAGTTCGAATCTTAGAAGCTGTTTGCATTTAACTTAGTGCTAATGCCATTAGAAAAGTGACGATTCCATCTGTTTCCACTCCAGCTATGGGTAAATAGGGCAGACTTGGTTTTTTTAGCCTTGGTACGGCAACCTGTCTAAGAGAAAGAAAACTCTGAATTTAAACAAGATAGACTCCAATAAAAACTGACCTTGTGTCACATCCTGTTTGTGGCAGAATATTTGGGTAAATGGATATTCCTATAGATATACTCGTATCTACTTGCCCAGTCGGCTGGGACTGTATAATACACCGACTGCTTCTCTGCAGAGGGGTAAGACACCTCCAATGAGTATCCTGGATATGACACAACACAATCTGATAGTGAAATTCCAGTAAATGCTAGAGCTTTGGGGAATGCAAAGTACCCCTTATTTGCCATTGCTTCCAAGTCCACTCTGGCCCGAAGTGGTTGCACCTGACAGGGTCCTATCTATGGGTCAAATAGAACTAAACTGTGTACTTAAGCTAAACTGAATTGCTTGAAATAGAACTGTTTTAACATTTAAATTGCGTACTTATGCTAAACTGAATTATTTGAAATAGAACTGTTTTGACAATTAACTGTGTGTAAACAAAACTATACTTATACTGAACTGAATTGTTAGAATTAGAATTGTTTGACTGAACTGAATAGCTTGAAATAAAATGATTTTGACAATTAAACTGTACTCATGCTAAACTGGATTTTTTGAAATAGAACTGTTTATTTGTATAAAACTGGATTTGGCATTAAATAACCTATAAAGGTTGATATGTCATAAAACACAAACAAAAAACAAACAAACACTTGTATCTACAAGTATATGAGAAAAAGAACTTATAATGTTACAAAGGTGTATCTCTGAGAAACAGTTGTCATTGGTTGATACCCATCTCCTTTCCAAGTATCTGGCTGTACTTGATAAATCGGTATGAATGTAAAGTGCTTTTTAAAAGGAAATTGGATTTTCTAACAGATGGTGTTTATTAAAGGACTAAAAGGAAATAAAGTGCATAAGAATATTGCAGATAAAATCTTAATACAACGAATGTCACTTCTGTCACTATTTCTTGGCTATTTTGGGAGTGAGTTTGATATGAGGTAAATGTAATTCCTGTCTCTATAGCAAAAAAAAAAAAAAAAAAAAAAAAAAAAAACGAGGACGTTACACAATAGAAAAAAAAAAAAGAAACTGTCCTCTGTCAGGTCAGTCGTAGACAGAAGTAGCGATGATATATTTGATCAGCTATTCGATCGGTTCGGACGCTAACCAAAAGTCAATATGGCTGTCATATTTGTGTGAGCGTGTGTGTGTGTGTTTCACATTTGACAATGTCGGCTAACAAACCTGTGGTTTCTTTTCTTTTTTTTTTTTTTTTTGTTATTCTTGTTAGGTAAATTTGTCTGTTGTACAAATATTTTCCTGAGAGACTTCTTTTACAAATTTATTTTTCTTTCCTCAAAAGTTAATGACTCAAAATCTACCTACAATCGTATATTTTTATGAGGTCGATGTAAAAATAAAAGAAGTGACTTGCATCATCTTCTGTAGAATATTTAGGGAATCTTAAAAGTTTAGTTTTTGCGCTATCAATCAACTCTTATACATTGTTTAACCTTCACAACACGAGCGGCTGGTATTTGGGCCGCTACTTAAAAGTACACAAATCCGATAGGCCAGAATTCCGGCCGGATAATCCGATTTCTAAAATGTAAAGTAAATTTCTTTTGACTTTGTTTTATTCGGCACCGTGAGCAAAGTGCTAACAAAACAAAAACATTCCCTATTATCAAGCGTTCCCTATTTTCATTGAGGTGTTCGCTTAGTGACTGTGTATCTAGATAGGTGCAAAACCCTCTCCACCAATCCCCAAAAAATGGGTGCCCTAGGTAGGTCACTGTGTGGTAGCTGGAAATATATGCTTCACGGACGTTTTGAAGAAGTGACATGGCCGGCTTATAGAGATGCATATTTGCATACACACACATGAGCTTACGCAAAAAGAAGCACACAGAAAACACACAGAATGAATTAAACCGGCTAGTAGTCGTCGACGAGTGATTTTACTCCCGGACGCTGCTCCGTGCGAGCTATCGACGCTCCAGTTCGACTACGACCAACTTCGTCCAGTACCCCTTCATTTACATAACTTTGAGGTCGATTTGGAGTCATAGTGGTTGTACTAGATTCCTATCGATCGGGCAAATAGATCTATTTAAAGACGATTCGTATCCTATAGAACTGTGGACAAAAATAGATCTGTTCAAAAATTATTTGTATTCGATTGAAACGAGTGCAGAAAAAACTCTCTTGAGAAACAGCTACACAAAAAATATAAATATAAACATACAATGAATGTGATTCCTAAATCTCTTGGCATAAAATAACCTTAGGCAAGCTGATATGCCATTATAATCAATCAATCTCTCTTAAGAAACTACTACACAAAAAATATAAATATGATCATACAATGAATGTGATTCCCTAACCTCTTGGCATAAAATAACCTTAGACAAGCTGATATGCCATTATAATCAATCAATCTATCTTAAGAAACAACTATACAAAAATATAAATATGGACCTACAATGAATGTGATTCCCTAACCTCTAGGCATAAAATAACCTTAGGCAAGCTGATATGCCATTATAATCAATCAATCTATCTTAAGAAACAACTATACAAAAATATAAATATGGACATACAATGAATGTGATTCCCTAACCTCTAGGCATAAAATAACCTTAGGCAAGCTGATATGCCATTATAATCAATCAATCTATCTTAAGAAACAACTACACAAAAAATATAAATATGAACATACAATGAACGCGATTTTATGACTTCTCTCGTGTCATATCCTGGTCAACCTTTTTTGGATGACAGTCTTGCTCCTATGCAGGTTTTAGCATGTTCGACGCTCCGCCGACGGCTTATATATAGTAAGATTCATAGTAGATATCTTATAACGAATTTACTGATCGTGGTTGCAGCGAGACTCTGCAGTACCTAATTGGTTTGTTTGAATAGGCGCATTGGACTTGAAAAGATCCTTGGTCAAGGAATTGACAGATTAATTCTGTTGTCTGATAAGTCTTCTTGTTGCAAACGAAACACAGAAATCGATCAAGAATCTCCGATTGAGCATTTTCTCCTGTCCTGTCGACTTCAGAATATCAATTGCTTCGTTCCATTGTACTTCCATTGTCTTCTCAACGATTCCAAAAACCCGAAAAGAGTGAAACATTCCTAAAATTCTTCAAATCAAAACTAGAAAAGATTTTGGAATGCATGAATTACCTGCAGAGGGCAGGGGACATAAAAACATATAAAACCAGGAAAAAAGTTCCATGACCGAATTATGATTCTATTAAATTATATGAATAAAAGATTTTGGCCCAAGGCAACAACAATTTATCTCAGCTCAATAATATATTTCTACATACAAATGAGATTTGTGGTTATCGTCGTGGGAAATGGATCGGTAATCCAAGTTAGAATCCTGTACAAAGCTATTTGTGTTTCACTTCATGCTTGTGTAAATAGATAAGCGTGAAGTTAGATAAGTTTTAACTTAATAATTGGTCTTAGAGAAGGAAAACTGAATCTAAGCCTGTGTTTTGCTTTAAAATTGGCCTTGTGTCACATCCTGCTAATTGAGAAGGTATTAATTAGATACATACTACTGGATCATTGTTCCTACTTTATTATGCTGGATTATATATATATATATATATATATTGTAAACATCTGTGATAATTTGGCTACTTACGTTTTTTATAAGGAGGTCTAAACTGGAAACATACGCTTATGTTAGAAAAAAATCAATAAATATATCCTTAAAAATACAAACCTCTTCTTGGCCTACTCATTTTAATATATATATATATAGAGAGAGAGAGAGAAAGAGAGAGAGAGAAAGACAGAGAAGTGAAACATGCGTTTAAATCCCTTTACCGACAACGAGTTTCCTCGAGGCTGTGCATAAAAATCAGCCAGGTTTCGATCCCAGCTTCGAGAATCTCGCGTGTCTAACCACATTGAAGAGTTGTGATACAACGAAACTGTCAGTAAATGACTTTTTATACACACACACACACACACACACACACATATATATATATATATATATATATATAATTTCCAATCTTTTGTTATATGATTAATCAGCTTTCTATGAGAACAAATTCTATAATCTGATCCGATAATAAACTATCTCTCCTCATAGGTGGTGAGGTGTGACATATCTGAACATGCAAACAAGAACAAAAATTGCCCAGTCCCTGCGACCAGCATCAAATTCCCTGAACGGTTTGATAGGAGAGAAACCAATCTAAAAGAAAGAAAACTCTGAATTCAAGCGTGCATTACTCTGCTTAAAAATTGACCTTGTGTCACTTCCTGCCTGTACTGGAGAGGATTGATTGATTGACTTTAACGCTATATCAACCAGCCTAAGATCCTTTTAAGCCTAGATATGAGGGAATCGCGTTCACTATAGCTTCCTGTCTCCTGTTTGACATCTCCACCCTCACTGGTAGCTCCTTAAAAGTAGTGGGCAAATTCGCCTACTTCTGAAGCAGCGTCTCATCGACGGAAAATGACATCAATACGTGACTCGCAAAGGCATAATCAGCTATCGATTGGCGATCGGTCATATGGAAGTCAGACCGAACTGAAAAAACAAAATGCAATATTTTCAAAGCAGCGGTCACGTCCATACTACTGTATGGATGCACCACATGGATGCTTACTAAACGCATGGAGAAAAAGTTTGCATTAAATGCAACGAGCCATATTGAATAAATCCTGGAAGCAACACCCCACAAAATAGCAGCTACTCGGTCACCAACCTCCCATCTCTAAAACCATTTAAATCAGAAGAACAAGACATGAAAGACACTGCTGGAGAAGTAAGGGCGCGCTTATAAGCGACATTTTCCCGTGGACTCCGTCACTCAGACAAGCAGGTGTTGGACGTCCGGCTAGAACTTATCTACAACAGCTCTGTAAAGACACAGGATGTAGTCTACTGGATCTGCCCAATGCGATGGACGATAGAGACGAGTGGAGAACGAGAGTGAGGGAAATCCATGCTCGCAGCATGATATGATGATGATGATGATTGCTTCTTATTTACATATTTTCTTTGCCCAATCGGCTGGAGCAATAGAATACATTGACTACTTCTCTGTAGAGGGGTAAGACCTCCCCAAAAGTGTGTCCTGGATATGAAACTAAATGATCTGATGGCGAGGCTCCTGTAATGCTGGAACTTTGGGGAACGCGGAGCACCTCTTCATTGACATCTCTCACATGTCCACTCTGGCACAGAGTGGTAGCAACTGATAGGGTCCAATGTTTGGGTCAAATAGAAATAAAGTGTGTACTTATGTTAAACCAAATTGTTTGAAATAAGACTGTTTTTGACATTAAAAAAGTATATTTATACGAAACTGAATTGTTTGAAATAGAACTGTTAATATTTACAAAAATGGAATTTGCATTAGATTACCAACAATGGTTGATAGGTTATTAAATCAAACCAAAAAACAGTTGGATGTTTCTCTAATATCAAGGAAATATCAAGGGACTCCTCATTGTTGAACAAGGGTTAATAAACATCAATGAACTCCTTATTTTTTTAACAAGAGTTAATAAATTAGTCATTTCATTTATAATGAGTACGACCATAACTGGGTGTTTTAATTTTGTGTTTCTATGTCAGACATAAGCCTACTCTTAGCTGTTCAACTATCCAGTTGGTGAAGCTTAGAATATATTCAATAAGTCCCCTTAGAAAGGATTAAGATTTCCTTCCCTTTAAAAAGATTGTGTCCAGGTTATGAGACTCTACTGCATCTGATGGTGAGGCTCCACATATGAAAAGTTGGGAAATGTTGAGAACAGCTTCATAGCCATCACTCCCAGACCCACTTTGACGCGGAATGGTAGTACCTGTTAGGGTTCCATCTATTGGATCAAATATATATGTTTGAATATCATTCAAATCCAATTGTGTCGTGTAAAAAAGTTCTAAGAAACAACTACGCAAAAAATATTGATATGAGCGTTTGAAGGAACTCAATATCTTCAACTAAAGGCATAACATAACCCTAAACAGATCGTCAAAGAGATAAATACGTATTAGAATTAAGAAACAGATTCGAAACACTACAAGAAAAGACGGAAAAAAGTACACCAAACGACGAATATGAAAATTTCGTCAATGCACACCTCGAGGCAGCAGCAAAATACATTCCAACAAAAATTAAAACTAAATATAGAGTCCTATCGGAAACTTTAGCGGTGAGAGAAAAACGTGCACTAGTGAAAACAGCCTCCAAAAACTATCGAAAAAACCCAACAAACACAAATGCCTTAAAACTAAAAACGGCACAATATCAATTAGCAGGCATATATATAAAGGAACAGACAGAATACATTCAAAATCAGATAGATAAGATTAGAGACTCGGTGGAAGATAGACAATCTAGAATAGCCTGGCAAACAATAAACGAAGTGAGCAGAAGAAAGAACACAGCCAAAGCAAAACTTAAAGCAGCAAACCAACAAGAATATATGTGCTATAACCAAACGGGGGACATCTCCACTCTAGAAGGAACCCCTCTTAAACTAGTAGACAAATCAAAATCCGATAGATAGATGAATGAAGGGATGCATACTCCCCTTCCCTAAAAAGCGCGGCCATGTGTGGGGATCCATAAGAGTACATCTCTTATGAGTTCATCTCTGCTTCTCCAGCAGTGTCCTGCATGTCTGGTTCGTCTAACTTGAATAGTTTTCGTGATAGGGGGCAGGTGGCCGTATAGCTGGTGTCTTGTGGGGTGTTGCCGCCAGGACTTGTTTAATATTGCTCACAGCATTCTTGTGTAATTGCCGTCTAGCTTCTTCTCCAGCCGTTTTGTTAGCGTCCAAGTGGTGCATCCATACAGCAGTTTGGATGATACTACAACAATGTGCATAAAAGGGGTATTACAAATAGGAATTTTTCTTTGTAGTTATTTAGTTTTTGAATGTTCTCCACTAATTTCGACTTTTGGTCATTGTCAGAAAAAAAGTTTTTCTGAAGATAATTTTTTCGAACTTTTTTAAGAAGACTTTTTGAAAAGATATTGCTGTATCGTGGTAAGGAAGAGGTACACATTGAAAGAAAGAGTTGGTTATTTATTAACTGAAGTGGTACAGTCCAACAAATATTATAAGTCTCGCATTGTGATTGTTACGTCCGAAGTTGGTCTTACTAACACCGAGATCTTGCAGAAGTCTCCTGCTTAAGAAACACGACGTCTTTTATACCTCCGCAATACCGGAAGTCACGTGGTACGAGCCACTGTACAGCACATGTACAACTACAAAAAGGAGGGACGTAAAATGAACGTGTGACATTGCATATGCATTCGTTGTCTTCAACTGACCTTTATAAGATCTCTGCTATTGTGGACACTTTGCACTGAACTTTACATTTTGAAAAATATGTTTTTTAGCATCGGGAGGAGTGTTTCAAATGAGCTATAACTATTTTCGTCTGATATTTAGCGGAAGCATTTGTTTATTGTGTGCTTATTTATCAACCTATGTCTCTCATATTTCGAATCGGAGTTTTGAGGATAGTCTAGTCTGGTGATAAAGCCATTTAGAGCCAGTGTTTAGAGATATCTCATAAGCTTATTGTTGAGAGTGTGCGTGTAACTACATCAAGAGATGTTTCATGTGATCCATTCATCATGTACAGTTGACGTTGTATTTGATGGAAACTCTCATTCAGAATAATCATGGTTCACATTAAGAATTTTAAAATCCAGGGTCTGGTCGCAAGCATATCATGTGACCAGGTGACCAGACCCTGGATTTTAAAATGCTCGATAGATTGAAAGGATTTGTACTCCGGATGTAGTAAAAGTAAAGTTAGCGACCATAGTCGAGGGTGACCCGAAGGCTCCCTTTTCGATAGCTACTACACCAAGGTGTAGGGGAGGGCGCTACTCCATTCCCTGGATTGCTCCACTTTACCCTTGAACCGTACCTTATAATGCTGACCGTTAAGCAAGGTGGTATCAAGTTCCATTTTTAAAGTCTTTGGTATGACTCGACCTGGGATTGAACCCAGGTCTCCCGGGCCATTGGCGAACACTCTAACCGCTGGGCCAATGTCCCGGTTATTTCAGACAATTATTAAACAACCTTCATTTATATTGGCAATATCTCCTTCGTGGACAAGAAAAGGCTAATAAAAAAAATCTAAAACATTGTCTGTCATCTTTATCAACGATACTGTTGTATGGATGCACTACTTGGACGCTAACTAAATGGCTGGAGAAGAAGCTAGACGGTAATTACACAAGAATGTTGCGAGCAATATTGAACAGGTCCTGGCGGCAACACCCCACAAGGCACCAACTATACGGCCACCTGCCTCCCATCACGAAAACTATCCAAGTTAGACGAACCAGACATGCAGGACACTGCTGGAAAGCAGGGACAAGCTCATAAGTGATGTGCTCCAATGGACCCCCACATATGGCCGGGCAAAAGCAGGACGACCAGCTCGAACATACATACAGCAACTATGTGAGAATACGGGATGTAGCCCTGAAGACCTGCCTGAAGCGATGAACGATAGGGAGAAGTGGCGAGAGAGGGTAAGGGATATCCGTGCCTGTGGCACGACATGATGATGATGATGATATATATATATATATATAGTCGGTCATCCACAGACAGATTGTTTTGTTAGGCTAGGTTTATAGAATACACCGACTGCATATCTGCAGAGGATTATGACTCAACGAGTGACCTGGATATGACACTAAACAATCTGATGGTGAGGTTCCAGTAAAGCTGGAGATTTGGGAAATGCAGAGTATCTCTTTTTTGTCATTACTCCCAGGTCCACTCTAGACAAGAGTGGTAGCACCTGATAGGGTCCTATCTATGGATCAAATAGAACTAAACTGCGTACTTATGCTAAACTGAATTATTTAAATATATCTATTTTGAACAGTTCAGTTTAGCATAACAGTTTCAATGTCAAAAATAGTTCTATTTCAAACAATTCAGTTTAGCGTGATTAAACAGTTTAGTTCTATTTGACACATAGATAGGACCCCATCAGGTGCTACCACTCCGAGCCAAAGTGGACCTGGGTGCGATGGCAATGAAGGGGTACTCTGCATTCCCCAAAGCTCCAGCATCACTGGAACCTCACCATAAGATTGCTTAGTGTCATTACCAGGACACTCATTGGGGGTATCTTATTCCCCTGCAGAGAATCAGGCAGTGAATTCTACAGCCCAAGCCGACAGAGCATCCAAAGCCAGTTTATACGCATATATCAGATATATATGATTTCTTAACATAAGTCAACAAAGTTAAATGGTTCCAAGTATTGCTATGTATCTCTAACAATTCAATTAAACATCAGTCATTTGTTTACCCACAGTTAAATGATCAAACAGTTCTATTTCAAACAATTCAGTTTAGCATAAGCCATTTGTTTGCACTCAGTTTCAATGTCAAAATTAGACTGTAGGTTACATTTTAAACGAGTCACATTTCATTTGTTTGCGCACAGTTAAATAGTTTCAAGTATTGCTATCTAACGCTAGCACTTCAGTTTAACATCGGCCATTTATTCTCACAGTTAAATGGTTAAACAGTTCTGTTTGACCCATCGATAGGACCCTATCAGGTGCTAGCACTCCTCAACTTAGTGGACCTGGGAGCAAAGGCATTGCCGGGGTGCCCAGCCTTCCCCAAATCTCCATCATTACTAGAGCCTTACTACCAGATTGTTAAGTGTCATATCTAGGACACTCATCGGCGGGGTGTCTTATCCCTCTGCAGAGATGTAGTCGATGTATTCTACAGCCCCTCCCCCACCTACTTGGCATTTGAATTAACTGATTATATGACACTGAACGAGAACACGAAGAGAATTTACGCGCAAATTCAATGTACATGATCTCAATCATGAATTATTAATTCGGTGATATTAATTCTAATTGTATAATGAGATGACAACTTTACTGGAAAGTCAAGGTGATGCTCTTCGTAATTCAAGTTCGAACACCTGATTAAAAAAAAAATAAAAACTGGTTATCCATACTGGTAAATTAAGGAATCCTCAGTAATGTGAAATAAATCCTAATCTTGGATCTTTTCCACGGATTTACAATCTCAGTATAAGATCCATACTAGTGTTGTTTTTTTTTGTTTAATGGCATATCAACCTTTGTAGGCTGTTTAATGCCAAACCCATATGTCTAGAAGAACAGTAGTGGTACTATTTAACCCATTGATAGGAGGATAAGGGGGTTCATATATTTCCCAAGGGTATTTGCCCGAAAGTGAACGTAATAGCACGACTGGAGTTCGAACTCGCTTACTACGATTCTGTTGTCCATCGTTTTAACCACTACACTACAAGGACACCCACTGTTATCGGTTCGGTTTGGTTTGGTTTGCTTTCTTTCTTAATGGCATATCGATCTTCCTGGGTTATTGAATGCCAGATCTATCCTTATAGAACAGCCGTGGTACAATTTATTTATGGCTTAGAGGATAAAAGGGTTTATATCTTTCCCAAGAGTGGAGGTGATGGCACGACTAGAATTCGAACCCGTCTACTACAATGTTCCAGTCCATCACATTAGCCACAACGCTACGCGAACTTTCCTTCTGCTGTTGTTGCTATAAGCCTCTATTATTGAGATCAGTTCGGTATTTCTTTGTTTTATGTTATATCAACTTTTCTGGATTACTTAATGCCAAACCTATCATTTTAGAAGACCAACAGTGATACTAATTAATCCATAGCTGGTGGAATAAGGGGTTATCTACCTTTCTAAAGCGCATTTATCTGAAAGTAGGCAAAATAGCGCGACTTGAGTGACTCCTTGTTAATGCACACAAAACTGAATTTATGTGCTTTAATCAGAAAGGCGACATCTCCACACTAGACGGAACCTCCCTGAAACTGGTTGACAAATTCACCTACCTAGGAAGCAGCGTCTCATCAACCGAAAAAGACATCGACACACGGCTAACGAAAGCATAGACACCTATCATTCGATAATACGGAAATCAGACCTGACCGATAAAATGAAATGCAGTTTCTTCCAGGCTGCGGTCGTGTCCATACTGCTAGATGGATGCACTATTTGGACGCTGACTAAACGGTTGGAGAAGAAGCTAGACGGCAATTATACAAGAATGTTAAGAGCAATATTGAACAAGTCCTGGCAGCAACACCCCACAAGGCGCCAACTATACGGTCACCTACCACCTATCACGAAAACTATACAAGCTAGACGAAGCAGACATGCCGGACACAGCTGGAGAAGCAAGGACGAGATCGTAAGTGATGTACTCCTGCGAACCCCTGCATATGGCCAATCAAAAGCAGGACGGCCAGCTCGAACATACATACAGCAGCTATGTGATGATACGGGATGTAACCCTGAACACCTGCCGGAGGTGATGAACGATAGGGAGACGTGGAGAGCACGACATGATGATGATGATGATGATGATGATTACAAAGTCACAATCCAGCACATTAGCCACTACACCACAGGAACTTCCACTCTACTGTTATTGACACATGCAACAAATTTTATTGGAATGGCTTTTGTTTTCTAAGTTATTGACGGTATTCGACCCCCAAATTGTGGATACTTATCCTATTTCTTTGTGACGTGGTTGGGATTGCAAAGACTTTCCATGCAGTCTCTAGTCTTTCATTGTATAGTCACCGCGCTTTCTCTGAAAATCGTTGGCAAGTTATATTATATACAGATTTTACGAATATACTGTTTCAAATAAAACAACTGCTGTGGGGTCAACGAAAAATTCAGGAAAGGATGACGATGGTGTAAGGTGTGATTTTGGAGTTAATACATCATTACCCCTAACTCAGACTACCTCAACTGTATCTTTGCCCCATTCGACTGGGGCTGTAGAATACACCGACAGCATCTCTGCCGAGGGGTAAGACTCCCCTAACGAGTGTCCTGGATATGGCACTAAACAATCGGATGGTTAGGCTCCACTGATGCTGGGGCTTAGGGAATGCTGAGTACCCCTTCATTGCTATCGCTCCCAAGTTCATTCTGGCCCGGAATGGTAGCGCCTGATTGGGTCCTATCTATGGGTCAAATAGAAGTAAACAGTTTCTTTTACTAAACTGAATTGTTTAAAATAGAACTATTAATATTTATAAAAATGGATTTGGCATTAAATAACCTTCAAGGATTGATATGCCATTAAACTAAATTTAAATTCAACGGTATCTTACATAACCACTTAACTGTTAGTTTTCCTTCACATAATGAGAATGGCAGATCAATTTGAAGATACTTTATTTAACCATTTGTTTCATTTTATTGATATATAATGACTGCACTACTTCCTCTAGAAAAATTATGGAATTAGCCCACTTAGCGAATGTTCCACTGTTTTTTACTAATTTATTTAGAAGTAAATAAAAGTAATAACAAATAAAACAGGAAACTTACGAGGTGCCTTCAATAAGTTTCCAGACTTTTTTCATATTGGCATTTAAAATTGTCGTAGACTCTTGAAAATTCACTATGTTATTGCTGTACATCTTATAAGATGACTGACCAACTTTTATGATTTCACGTTCAAATGAACAGCTACAGCAGCAATTGGAATACACCCTACTAAAGCTTGATTGTCACAGCTGTTGAATTTCAAAAATGCAATCTGACACTTTAGAAGAACGATATGCAATAAAATTCTGTTTTAAACTTGGAAAAAATTCCGCAGAAACCTATGGAATACTTCAGACCGCTTTTCAACCATCTTGCACGAATCGAGCATCAGTTTTTGAGTGGCAGAAGAGATTCGAGGAAGGCAGGGAATCTGTGAGGGATGATGAGAGGTGAGGGAGGAGTAAGGAAATTAATACACCAGAGTTGATTGGCCAAAGGGTTAGGGTTAGGGTTACTATGTTGAGGTTTTAAGGGAGTTCAAGAGAGATTTCGTCGGAAGAGGCTAACACTCTTCAAATCGGGTCAGTGGCATTTCCACCAGGACAATGCCCCAGTCCACAACTCCATCCTTATCACAGACTATTTGACCAAGATGGGCATCAACACAGTTCAACACCCTCCATATAGTCCAGACGTTGCTCCCTGTGACTTTTGGTTATTTTCTTAGCTCAGAGGCTGTCGTTATAAGACAATTGAGGAGATGAAAGAGGCTGCGACGAAGGTCATTGACACGCTCACACAAGAAGACTTCCATAGGGCCTTGCAGAAGTTGTTGGAACGGTACAACAAGTGCATTGCAGCCGGAGGAGATTACTTCGAAGGAGACTAGAGTTTCATGTGTGTACTATCAATAAAAGTGCCCATACGAAAAAAGTCTGGAAACTTATTTTATGCACCTCGTAATTCCTTCAATAGCGGAACATTCTGCTGATATAGATTGTGGCTTAAACGAACTAGATTAAATTATCAGAATTAATGGTATTTTGATCTCGTTTCTTTAAAAAATATTTTTTGAACCAACCATTGTAGGTTATTTAATGCCAAATCCTGTTTATACGTATATCATCATTATCATTGTAGGTTATTTAATGCCAAATCCTGTTTATACGTATATCATCTTCATCATTAGTTCTGCTAGCACGGATTTCCCTAACTCTCTCTCTCACTCTCTGTCTCTATCATTTATCACTCCCGGCAGGTTTTCTAGCCTAAATCCTGTGTCCGTAGAGAGCTGTACATAAGTTCTAGTTGGTCGTGCAACACTTGCACGTCCGTGTGAAGGGGTCCATAAGAGAACGTCGTTTATGAGTTTGTTCTTACTTCTCCAGCAGTGTCCCGCATGACTTGTTCGTCTAATTCGGATGGTTTTAGAGATGGGAGGTAGATGGCCACACCGCTGCTGCTTTGTGCAATGTAGCTTCCAGGATTTTTTCATTATGACGCGTAGCATTCTTGTGCAATTCCCGACTAACTTTTGCTAAAGTAGATAAATATGATTTGTAAACACATTTTGTTGATAAAACTTTTGAATGAACCTAAGCTAAATGGTTTCAATTTTTGCTATCGAACACTAATAATTCTATTAAATATTAATCATTTGTTTTCATACAGTGAAGTGGTTACAAGTACTGCTATTTAACACTAATTATTCTATATAACACTATTCCTTCATTTGCACACTGTCAAAGGGTTCCAAAAATAACTCTGTAATACTTAAAATTCAATTTAGGCACACAGTTATAGACTTTCACGAATTGCTATTTAGAACTAATAATCTTATTAACATTACTCATTTGTTAGCTCATACTTAAATTGTTAATAGTATTGCAATGTATCACAAACAATGCAATTAAACATCAATCATCAGTTAAATGGTCAAACAATTCTATTTACAATAATTCGATTTAATATAAGTCATTTGTTTGGACTCAGTTTTAATGATGATGATGATGATGATTTATCTAACACTTTCGCCACAGGTAGGATGTGACACAAGATCAATTTTAAAACGGAGTCTAGCTGGTTTGACTTCAGAGTTATCCTTCTTCTAGACAGGTTACCTAACCAAGGCTAAAGAACCCTATCTGTTCCACTATTTGCCTAAAGCTTGGGGTAGACGACATTGATTCATGTCTTTCCCAAAAGGCATTAGCACGAAGTCAAATGCAAACTGCTTCATCCAGGATTTGAATTTGGTTCGTCAATTCCATTTCTCACAAAAATAACCACGTGATCAAGACTTTCGATTAGGTGCCTTGACAATGAAGACTCAATCATCGATCTAGTCTATTTTTACACTGAATATTTCGAATCCCACGTAATTTGCTTGGGAAATTTAAAGGCCATGTTTGTATTTGTCTTGAAATGTTTGAGGCAAAAAATTTCTTACCTCTGTCTGTATACAGTGATTAAAAAAATATGTCTATTCATTTTAAATGCCAACCAGTGAATTATTTTGAGGATCGGCGAATATATCGTGAAAAAAAGAAGCAAAAGGAACGGCTTTGTATCGACAATAACTTTATCTACTACTTTTTGTTCGGTATTGATTTAATGTTTCGAAAATATATCAGGAAATGAATTATTTTTAACAGAAAAAAACAAAGCAAAGATAGATTTATACAACGATATAAAAAAAAATTCGATTGACGGAAGAGACTGAAATAGAAAGTGAAATTAATAGAGTTGAACCGACAAAAATGGGAGAAGGAGAAGATATGGACAGGAGGGGGACGAAGAAACAGAGATGAACAAACGAAAACACAGAGAGAGAGAGAGAGAGAGAGAGAGAGAGAGAGAGAGAGAGAGAGAGAGAGTGGAAGAGACGAAATGAAATATGAATATGAAGAGACATGAAATAGAAACAGAGATAGATATGAAGAGGAAAAGAGATAAAAAGGAACAGTTTGATATCGACAGAGACAGAAATATGTAAAGTGATATATATGGGGGGGGGGACAAAGTGAAAAGAGAGAGGGGGGAGAATGTGCCAAGAGAAAATAATAAACAATTTGAGAGAGAGAGAGAGAGAGAGAGAGAGAGAGAGAGAGAGAGAGAGATATGAAAATAGACTATAATACATAGAAGAATCGACAAATAGGGAAGGAAAAGAGACGATAAACAGTTTAACATGGAGAGAGAGAGAGAGAGAGAAAGAAAGAGAGAGAGAGAGAGAGAGCGAGAATGGATTAATATATATATATATATATGTATTTATGAAATATATGATCGGTAAAGGAATGAGGGGAAACACAAATGTTATACTATGGATTGATTTATTTAATGACATGTCAACACGTCAAGGGTCATAATATGTTTATTGTACACGCATATAAAATTTTTGTGTTTTTGTTTCTTAAGAGGTTTTTATAAGATGAGCCTATCGAATACGAATAATTTTTAAACATACTTAGTTGATCCATAGATAGGATCCAAACAAGTAGGACAACTCAGTGTCAAGGTGGACCTGGGAGTAATGGCAATGAATTTGTACTCGTCTCTTCATAACTATACAGAACCCACGATCAGAGGTAGTTTTGTTTCATACTTAGGGCGCTAAATTTTTTGGAGTGTCTTTCCACTCTAAAGAGAGATACGCTCAACATATTATAAGCTCCGCTGAGATATGCGAAATACCATATATATGAGCAAATAGAAATAGAATGTGAGAACGATATATATACAAAAGTAGTCACACACATTTATATATTTAGAGAGAGAGAGAGAGAGAGAGAGAGAGAGAGAGAGAGAGAGAGAGAGATACCAAAAGGAGAGATGCAAATATATATATATATATATATATATATGTGTGTGTGTGTGTGTGTGTGCCAACCTCTTTGCACGAGCAGGATGCCACACTAGGTCAAATTTTTATGCGGAATTTTACAGGGATTGAATTCAGAATTTTTCTTCTCCTAAACTGGTTGACCTACCCAAACTAAACAGCTCAATCTGCCATATTATTTACCCACACCTAGAGTAAGAATACAGGGTGGAACGATAAAATTATCGGCCTAGGAAAGACGACATGATTCAATTTCCGTTTAATGAAAACCGGTTTTCTTTTTTTTTTTTTCTTTTTCTTTTTGCAGACCATCTAGTAGTTGGCTAGTTGTGTACAAATCCCAACAGCGATAGGAGCCTTCTATCATGTTTGAAAGTGACACAATGTTCAACGATCGAGATCAGAGATGCGCCACTGTACAACTCATGCTCTCTACCGATCCAAGTTATGACAACAGGACCATTGCCAGCACCCTCAAAATGCAAATCCGGACGGTTCAACGCTTGAGGGCAGAGCTCAACGCATCGGACAACTCTTAGGAGGTGGTGGAGTGGAAGCCCAAGGCTGAGGACACCGCCAGGAAGACCCGGACCAAGGAGTTCATCGAAAAGGTCCAGGCAATCATTGATGAAATTCCCGAGCGGCCAATTCGGTAGGTTGCCAAAGATTAAGACGTCTCACACACAACTGTGAATACATGTGTGAAGGAGGACTTGAAGTGTAGGCCCTACAGGCGCCAGACAAGCCAAGCTTGGCTTCAGAAGGAGTGCTACGACTTTGAACCCTTCTCACACTGGCCCCCTTCCTCCCCCGACCTGAACCCACTGGACTACTTCGTTTGGTCATACGTCGAGAATATCACCAATATGACATCTCACAACACCAAAGCCAGCCTGATCGCCGCTATCCGCCGAGTATTCGCCGAGCTCCCGCCGGCGCTTGTGGAAAAGGCATGCTCCCAATTCCGGATCCGTATCGAGGCGGTGATTGAGGCTGAAGGCGGCTACATTAAATATATGTCAGCTTTACAACATAATCAAGTTACCTGAATTGATTTTTTCAATAATTTTTTTGAAAATTAAACTGTAGTGTTGTTTTCTTTAAGACGACAATTTTATCATTCCACCCTGTAGTTGGCTGCAAACCTTCCCAGGAGTATTAGCAGTATGTGAAGTACAAATAGCCTCATCCAGATTTGAACTCGGATATATATATATATATATATATATATATATATATATATATTCATCCTCATTATCATCAATTCATTGATTCCCTCTGTCTCTCTCTCTCTCTCTCTGTCTCTCTCTCTGTCTCTCTTTCTCTCCCCATCCGTCCCTATTGTTTGGTCGGCCAACACTGGTATGACCATGTATAGGAGTTTATAGGAGAACGCTTCTAATGCGTTATGGGTGTATTAACAAAATTATACGTATATTTGGTGAGAATATCTAAAAGATTAATTATTAATGTCAAAATGTCTTTAATTGTGCGTTTACCTTTTTCTTTTTTCTCGAGAGAAACAATATTGAATTTCTGCCAGATCAATATTTGCCTATTCGGCTGGGAGTATAGAATACACCAAATGCACCTCCGCCGAGGGAAAAGACCACACACACACACCAAGTGTCCTGGATATGACACTAAACAATCTGATGATGAGGTTTCAGTAATGCTGGAGCTTTGGGAGAAGCGGAGTATTCCTTCATTGCCATCGCTCCCAGGTCCACTCTCGCCCGACGTGGTATCACCTGATAGGGTCCTATCTGTGGGGCAAATAGAAGTAAACTGTTTACTTGTGTTAAACTGAATTCCTCGAAATAGAACTGTTTTGACATCTAAGCCGCTTACTTATGCAAAACTGAATGACTTAAAATAAAACTGTTTTTGTCATTGAAACTGTACTTACACTAAACTGAATTGTTTGAATTAGAACTGTTTAACTAAACTAAATAGCTTGAAATGGAAATATTTTTGACGATTAAACTGAGTAATTAAACTGAATCGTTTGAAATAGAAGTAATTATTTGTATAAAAGTGGATTTGGCATTAAATAACCTACAAAGGTTGATATGCCATAAAACCAACCAACCAACCAACCAACCAAATGAATTGTATTTTGTGTCTTATGCTTGAACATTATGCCTCCTAAACGCTATATCGTCTATGTAAGATTAAGGAATAAAGCGTTTCTTGCCAAAAGGAAATAAAAACTTGAGGAAATGTATAAGGAATTATATACAGGCAATTTTTTCACAGTAGACGATGAACGCCTTTGGGAATTTTAGTCCATATATATATATATATATATATATATAAGTTAGGCGGGTTTTGGTCGCAGCTTGAAGTGTCCAACGAGTCTAGCTGCACTAAAGAGTTGTGATACAAGAAAACAGTGTGTCTGCGGATGACAATATATACGCTCTCCTCTCGGGTTGAGCAGTCTGAAGAAGGAATTAACGACTGCCACCCGCGTAATGCAAAGCTCTTCTAACGAATTGAGCACTCCGGTATCCGAAAGCGCCAAATTTAAACAAACGATGCAAAATGCGTTAAATTCCTGTTCAGCTCCATTTTAAAATCTATTTGACGTAATTAGGGTCAAGGTTGTATAAAGGAATTTTCCTTATAATCTAGATAATCTTTTAAAAGTGTTGGGGTACAGATTCTTTGGGCTCTAAGGTCAAAACTGATTATATCTCCATCATTAAAAAATAACTATAGCAGATACGTTATTCTTTTTTGAAAAAATTAAATAAAAAAATTGAATTGAATTAAATTACTTTTTTTTAAAAAGAGTTCTATTTCACAATGTATTGAACGTAATCGTTACATACATTTTGAAATTGAACGCTTTTAATGAAAACAGATTACTATAAATTTTTTAGTCTTCTTTAAGTTTTTGTTTCATTTTCTCATTAAAAAAATTTTTCCAATGAGATATATCATCCCCTATTAACATCATCCTAGACGTAGTTTGGTTTGGTTTGGTTTCTTTTGTTTAATGGCATATCAACCTTTGTAGGTTATTTAATGCCAAAGCTATTCTCCTAGAAGAACAGTAGTGGTACTATTTAACCCATAGCTGGGAGGATAAAAGGGTTCATACCTTTCCCAAGGATATTTAATAGGGCGACTGGAGTACGAACTCGCTTACTGCGATTCCGCAGTCCATCGCTTTAACCATTACACCACGAGGACACCCCCTAGACATAGTTTGACAGAAAAAAAGAAACTATCCATTGTAAGATATGAAACAAGATATTCAAAGGATATATTTATCTTAGAATCATATGCCAGGGTTGGCATATTATTCATAAATAAATATATCCTTTGAATTTCATGTTTTTCATATCTAATAATGTCGGATTTGTTTCCATTTTTCAAATATATATATATATATATATATATATATATAGGTATCAAACAATAACTGATGTTTGTACAACAGCATTGTTTCGAACAAGCTTTCATCAGATGATGACTGGGTTCAGGCATGGTTTCGGGGCCGAAGCATCATTACCACTAGCCCAGAGCGCCCAAGCAGTATATCACGGCATGACCAGACTTTGTCAGATTGTCGTCACTCTATGGGATTGCCATATCCACGCTGATGCAGTTAGAGCCTTTTCCATGCAGTTCATCTTGTCTGATGGAAGTCCAAGATTAGTCAAGAATGCAGAGATTGAGTTGGCAATGAAACCTCTGCATCTGACTTCGATATTAAATACATTTGTTATCCTGCAATTTTTGATACATTGTTCTCACAGATCCTCATATTTTGCCAACTTACGCTGATGTGCCCAGTCGAAATTTTCTTAAAAGGGGACTTTTAACTTGATAACGAAAACTTTTTTTGCTTTAACGGATAAAATGACAATATCTGGATGCTTTGTTGTTAATATTATTTCAGTTGCAAATATGAAGTTATGTTTTAAATCGGTTGTGACGTGCCAGTCCGTGCAGCTCTCAAGCAATGATCGTTTACGCATATCTTTACGTGCAAGTTTCGAAATATTTCCTTCTTTAACGAGGTAAATTACTCTATTGCTGATAATAAATATATGCCTTATAATAGATTCCGTTTTTCTAAATATTGTGATACATTCAATGTACCAACTAAACATCATGTTATTTTCTACAAAATTTGTTACAAATAAATCTGAATAAAAACGAAAATTCACGCAAAATAGTAAAGATCTTATCTTTTTTATTTAAAAAGAATCGATTTTGTATTGATCAAAAAAAAAAAGTAGGAAATTTTATGAGGGATTATTCAAATCTTAACATGTAAAAAGGGCAGATAATTCTGATTGGTTTTAGTGATAATAGATTTTCTTTTTCAGTTATTATAATAACATTTGCTTTTAAGATTTTCTTTTGGTAACATGAGGTATTGATCCATGTCACGCGAGACGAATATCGTCCGGTTGACTAGGCTAAGAAGACATTGATACGCTGACTGAACAGAGACGCACTGAAGCAAAGTACCCCCTGGGGCCCGTATGGCACTCCCTTTATTTGGTGGGAAGATTTTAATGAAATACCCTTAATGGCGTTGATTAGTACTTGAAAAGCAACAAATTTAAAAATTAGCAGAGAAAACGTTATCATATTTTAACTTTTCGAGCTTTTGCAGAAGCAAAGTTACTCATAACTCGGTCAAAGTCTATCTTCTCCACAGTTTTATTTTCAATTGAAATTAGGGACAAATTGGATAAGCGATCTTGTGACATACTCGATCTCAAGTATTTATTAATGAGCTTCGGTTTTGAGAAGCTTCTCTCTGCAGTAGCAACAGAAACTTTCAGTGACAAAAACAGCAATCATAATATTTGGCAATATTTCTTGAACTTTCCTTTGATAAATCCATTTCAGTCACTTGATAGCCGATGATTTGGTCATCATGATCATGTCACGTTCCACTTTAGAAGTTGCCGCTTAAAAATCCCAAAGTCGAAGAACTTCCAAAGGCAGTCTAGATACGTCAAAGTCAGCACCGTTGAAGTTGAAGAACTTCCAAAGGCAGCCTAGATACGCCTAAGTCATCACCGTATTTGCTACAAAGAATTTTAAATTTTCGCTCCAGCTCACCTTCAGTATCTTCCAGAATGGCTTGCGATGACAATCTAGCGAAGACAGTTTGCAAATTCAACATGGAATCAAATTATGCTTCCAGTTCATTTTCAAGTCGATCGTGGTCTTCGTATAGATTTCTTTTTACTTCCTGGACAAGTGTTTGACATTTATCATCTTCCTTTTCTCCAAGTACCTTTCTCTTTCTACTAATCTGATTTTCGGTTGGAATTTCCATTTCCTCGCATTTTTTTTTTTTACTTTGATTAACCGCTTGTGGCACCAGCCTGTTCCTGTTTCGATTAAAGAAAAGTTTGGTCGTATCGATGTGGGTTACTCACACATCCAAACCAATACCAGGATCTTGAAGTTTCTTTTGGATGCGATTTATTTGTCCCAGAATCTCTTCCCACTAAACAAACATGACACGAAAGAGAAGACTTCAATTGAAAGCAAAATGATTTGGTCATCCCCTCTCTTTTAAAGATTTTCTGAAGAGGTTAATGAATTGAGTGCTTGAATTACTCCTTGAAAATCGGTTTTCACTGCATGAATAGCTTCGTAACGTGCACTCCAACGGGTGATTACAAAACGTTTTATCATGGCCTTCACCAGCGAAGATAAAACTTCCCACCTGTAATTGGAAGAGGAGAAAAACGTTTACTTTCTCAATCACTCTGAAAAATGTAATGGCATTTGCATTCACAGCTGACGTCATGAACACCGCATAAATTCAGACAAAGATTAGAACAGTCAGAAATTTTGCTTTTTCATTTATGTTTCGTAGAAGACGTAGAACCCCACAATGAACTCCAGCCATTCGAACTGAATGGTCAAATCCTATTCTTCTACATTTATTGAAATCAAGTTTCCTGTTATCCAGTCGATCCAAAATCATCTTCGGCGTTAAATAACCTACAAAGGTTGATATGCCATAAAACCCACCAAACTAAACCAAACCAAACCAAACTAAACTGAATAACTCGAAATAAAAATGTTTTTTTTTTTTACAATTAAACCGTACTTACATTTAAAACTGTGTGCTTTTGCTAAACTGAATTGTTTTAAATTGAACTATTTTTTACATTGAAACTGTATTTACACTAAACTGAAATGTTATAGATAACTGAATAGTTTGAAATAGAAATGTTTTTGACAATTAAACTGTGTACTCATGCTAAACAGAATTGTTTTAAATAGAACTGATTATTTACATAAAAATAGATTTGGCGTTAAATAACCTACAAAGGTTGATATGCCATAAAACCAAACCAAACCAAAATCATCTTCTTAATATCATAAGCGGTCTTCCCATACTAAGTGATAAAAACAAGAAATGATTCCCCCCACCTCCGCTTCTTTGACTTCAACAATGACATATCGACAAATGAAATTTATCTGATCAGTATTAGAAATGTCTGGCGTGCTGTCTAGTATGATCGCAAAAATTGGCTTTTCGAATTCCTTCCAGTATATTTTCCTACACGTTGTTTCCCAAGATATGAATGAAACCATTTTAGATTTTGGTGACAAGTACCGCTGGTTATCATTGACTTCTTTCAAGTAATACTTCCAAAGAACAGGATCATACTTGCTCATAAGTTCAACAAGTTTTATAAAGTTACCTTTATTGGAACTATGTACATCTACTCGATGACATCTAAAAGACAGGTTCTGTTTCGTTAGAAAGTTCACGACATCAAGTAACCGAGTTAAAACCAGTCACTAAATCTGTATTTCATAGTTTGTTCTTGTAATTTACAGTCAAAGGTTTTACCTTTATCAAAGGTCATTTCCAACATCTCCTATTCATTCAGAGCTCTCTGGGGGTCAAGTAAGTTATCATGTTCAGTCATTTTTTAATAAAGCTTCCAGAACTTTTGAAATTCTGGATTTCTTGCTTGAATTGATTTGCGTTGCCATATCTCCAGGAAGAAGGGACAGCAGAAACAATAAAGTGATTTTTTCATCTTTGAGTACCACAACCATGATCTTAAAACAATCTATCTATTCTCAATAGTTTTGTAAAACCCAAGTAGCATTACTCTCGGACTTTTTTCCCCGGTCTTATAGTCGGGGCAAACGGTTCATCTTTGTTTTAAAACGTTTTAGGTCCCAATGTTACAAGATCAGCAAGCAGTTGCCCTGAACAAGTTCGTGGCCAAAATCCAATGTCTTCGTACACAGTAATCTTTGTTCTATTTCTTTATTTCCAGTAACTTCATCAGTTCCTTCTTCATATTCATATCTGTCCTTACCGAATGCACTGGAGCTCTCATCCTTTAGCACATCGTTACAGTTACCTTCAAGTTCCTTATCAACGTTAATTCCTGCAGGAGATTCCTCTTTGGCTTTTATTTCTTTATTTGTCTCTACTATATTCGCATTTTCTCTATGTTCCTCCCCTCCTAGTTCTGATGTACATTCAACATCCCCATCTTTGCATTTTACTTTTGTTACATATTTATTCTGTGGGAAAATAAGTAAAGATGCTGCAAATTTTCTATTCTCACCATTTCTCGTAGCTTTCAACTTACAGTAAGCTGTACCACTCAGTTTATATCGTTCACTCATTCTAATCGATGAAAGAATAGAAAAAGAAACAAATAGTAAAAGAGCGTACTCAACGGCAAAGGGAATTTTTATTTATTGCTCTAAGATACAATTTGGCACAAGGCTGAAAGTGGGATTGTAAAAAAGTTTGTTAAATTTTTAACAATCCCAAATTTAGCTGGAAACATTCATGACCAATTCGGATATTTTAATGGCGTAGGGAAGTATTGCTTAAAAATAGAAGAAAATAATTACAGGAGTTTATCAAATACAACCAATGATTGTTTAAATCTTTTCTTAAATTCAATTTTTAAAATTTACTATCCTTTTCTTATCTCTTTTATTTCAGTCTTATATTCAATGTAATAATCTAAAATTCAATCCATAGTAATAGTCGTAATAAAAATAACTGAACATTAAAATTTTATTAGAAATCTTCACCTCTGATACTTCCATTAAACATTAACTTACTTCCCAGAGAACTGACTGAATTTCTTATGCAAAGTAATGACCCCCTTATTATTTTGCCGGTGTATACTTAAAAAAAAAAACTTACGGCGTTATGAAAGATAGTAATGAAACTAAACAAATAAGGACAGAAATATTTGATAACGATTTATTTATTTCCATTTTTTCAGCCGGTAATTTGAAAAATATTCCTATGTAAGAATAAAGTTTTAAAACAACCCCCCGCCCGAAAAAAAAAAAAAAAACAATAACCATTAAAAGCCAATATTAAATAATTATACTTCTGATTCAATTTTTTGTGTTTTGTTTTTTATTTTATTTATTTATTTATTTATTTTTAAGAAACAAATCTTTAGTCTTTATTTGTGTTTTTACAATTCGATGAAAAAAAAAGTTTCGATCAATTGAAGAATCTCTTTCTCTACGATGTGCTTGGGGGAAGGGGTTCTACAGTTGAGTTGGAATGGAGATTCTACAGTTGATCTTAGATTTTACATCTAAATAATCTTGACTTATCTTTTTATTACCAACTTAAGATTCTTAGTTTGTAATACAAATATTAAAAGTTAATCTTGTAATATGCACTAGATTTGATTTTTTTGAAAATGTTTAGTTTAAAAATTTATAAAAAAATCTTAAATTAATATAGAATTTATGTTTCGTTTTTAAGTAGAGGAATTATATTGTGAAATGTCCTGTGTTTCCGTATGCCATGCGTAAGCGTTCGCCGGATTTTCTGGTCATGGTAAGTCAATTCACAATATAATTCCTCAACGTAAAAAAGAAAAATATACATCTATATCCTTGCCCTTGAGGCCATAATAATTACTCGGATACGTATTTCCAATCCTCTTGGGAAGATGTGGCCCGGAAGGTGACCGTGTCCTCTGTAAAGAGTACAAATGTAACTTACTAGACACATTCAGGTTAATTAGCCGCGCAATTACAATGACTAGTTGTTTTGGCATCACTCCTGTGCGCAATGGAGTGTTGGCTCAGTTGTAGAGATTCGGCTCTCCAATATGTGGTCGATGGTTTGTTCTCTATTGGTGGAGATCATGGTATACACTGCTGATGAAACCTAATAATGTCGAAAAAGCTTTCCTGTGTTTCCGTATGTCGTGCGTAAGTGTTTGCCGGATTTTCTGATGATGGTGATTGAGTTCTTAACGCAAAATGTTGTTATTTTCACATAATAATTCTAAAATAGTGATTTTATGGGAGATCTATTGAAATCTCTGAACAGCGTGATATTCATACAGTTTTTGAGCTTTAAAATTTGCAAGTTTACTAAAATCTTTCGAAATGTAACCAAACATTAAATCGTGTATATTTCTGGTTCTACTTTACGACGAATGTTTTTCTATAGCATATCCAGATATGAATACGTGAAATAGACATATTCATACGTGTCGGCAAAACATTCATAATGTCCATAACGCACATATAGTTAACACAGGAATCCCGAAACACAAAAAACACTTACGACTTCTTGGTTCAGGTACGAAACTTTTTATTACCTTTGAGTTAAAAGGTTTTTCGACATGAGGAGAGAGAGGCACAATCTTTCTATGTTGACTTTTCCATCTGCCCCCCCCACACACACACACACCACGCGCGGCATCTGCCGTGAGGCCTCGACGAACTCCAAAAGTCAACCGTCTTCTTCGGATGCTAGAACTCGACTCTGCTAACTTTTTTTTCAAATCCCCAAGATCCTCCGCGCACGCTTCCAGTGCATGATGTCATTTACATCCCGCCGTCATAGTTTCTATCTGGGGTTTCAATTGTGACATCTCTGAATGACAGGTCCGCTCCGCGAGCGTGTGAACACCTGCGCTCATGTTTGCACCTAACTAACCCATGCGCTAAGCGAAAGGTTCTCAGCCTAACTAAACCGAAAGTCAAAATATATTAAACGAAATCCCTCGGCCATTATTAAATTTCTTTATTAATAAAAAAAATTCTCCAATCTTTTTCTCCGAAAAAAAAAAAACAATTGAAAAGAAAAAATAGCATTCATTTTTAACAAGTTCCAATGATCTACATTTGATCAGTCTTGGGGTATTCTTCAACTGATCCAAAGTTTTATATCAACGTTTACCTAAAATAAAAAAAGAAAAGAAACAAAAAAAAAACCCCAAAAAACAAAGCAAATAACTGGTTATCTTCAAGATACGCACTCCCTAATTTTTCAGCTTTTTTTAAAAAAGGTCGCCTTTAAATTAGCAGCTGGAATCAGCCTCATAGGCTCTTTTGATATGTTTGCTTTTCATCTGAATTTTTAGATAATTTTCTTTAACAATAAATTGATTTGGGCTTTTTTCAATAAATATTTATCAATGTGTTTTTTTAAATGATAAGATTTAAATTTTTTTTCAACAATGAGCTGAAAACTTTTTAACAATGAATTGAAAACAAATCAAACATTATTTCAGAATTTTCCGAAAAAAGCAGATCAAAAGAACGTACGATGCTGGATCTTGCTGCTACTATGGAGAGAACATACCTTGAAAAATAATCTGAAAATTTTGGGATTACGAAAATAAGTCTAACCTTTAAATATTTATGCAGCTTTATTTTTGCCTCAATTGTTAAAAGGCAAACACAATATGAATGTCATTGTCATGGGAAATAAGATCGGCAACCCGAATTTAAATCCTGGATGAGACTGCATTCATTTTTCGTTAATACCCTTGGAAAAGGCATGGATCCATGTATTCTTCCCTATGTCTCCAGAACAAACTGGGTTCTTCAACGTCGGTGAGACACCCAGGGTGCGAGAAAAAAATTCTGGGTTCAAACCAGCTTTGCTCTGTTTAAATAATTGACCTTGTGTCATATACTTCTCAAGGCAGAGAACTTGGGTAAATACTTACGTAGGTGTATCAATTTGATTTTTGTTTTCAGAGTTTCAATGCTGAAGAGTTTGGTAACACCTAATAATAACATATTCGATTGTACAATGTTCCACTAGAAATAAGAAAATGCTGGTATCTCTAATTTAGAGGAAAATTAGCTGTTTATAAAAAAAGGTACATATATGTATGTGTGTACGTATGCTTACACACACACACACATATGTATGTATGTATGTATGTATACAAAGGAAAAGATATAATATGACAAAAAGAGAAAAAATACTTAAGAAAAAATACGATTGGCTTTCTAACAAAAGCATCGAAAAATGGTTAAAATATAAGAATATAAATCTTTTCAAAATGTCTGTTTAGAAGAGAGGTTAAAAAAAAGCGGGAAATCGTTTGCTTGGTGATTAAAACGTCTGCAATTTGACAGCCAACTTTTGTCGTTCGTCTTAGTCACATGACTTAGCCCGGCCAACAAACATCAAGTATCATACACTTGAATGTTTTTTTTTTGTTCTTTCTTTTACAAACAGTTGCATTTTATGCTACGATGTAAAGAAAGAAAAAATATTGAATTGTAAAAAAAAAAAAATCGAAAACGGGAAGGAATAGCGAAGAAAGAGACTTGATTTTATTCCAAAATAGATAAATAAATAAATAAACAAATAAAATCGCAGAGGAAACTTTCGACAGCTTCGACGAAAATGTTGAAGTCGTATGAATAACAATTAACGGAACCTATTGATTTTGCGTTTTTCCTTGTTCGTTTCAATTATTATTGTTACTCTAAGACTTGAAAAGTCTGCCAGGGTCGGGATTTTTTAGATACTTTTTTTTTTGTTTGCTATTTTGTCTTAATTATTCAGTTGCCTTTATATTTAAAACAGTTTTATTTTCTTTTATTTATTGACTTACTTATTATATATACAATTTTCTACGACGGGTATCCAGATTCTTTTTTGTCTACCTTTATTTCTTTTTATCTTTCTTTATTTCTAAAGTTTCTAGTCTCTTTGCTTAAGCATATATATATATATATATATATATATATATATATATATATATATATATATATATATATATAATATTTTAGAGGCATTTTTATTTGCTTTTCTATATTTTTAAGAATGTTTTTGGCCTTTATTTTGCTTTGTTGACAACTTGTATAGCCTTGATCATTTCTTCTTCTTCTTCTTCTTCTTCTTCTTCTTCTTCTTCTTCTTCTTCTTCTTCTTCTTCTTCTTCAATATGTTCTTATCATTCTGCCATCCTTTTTATCTATCAATTCATATTTACCAACCCCTCCGATCGGCAGGATATGACACAAGGTCAATTTTTAAGCGGAGTTTAGCAGGTTTGAATTCAGAGTTTTTCTTCTCCTAGACTAGTTGCCTCACTAAGGCTGAAGAACCCAGTCTGCCCTACTATTTACCCATAGCTGGAGGGAGAATAATTCGATTCATACCTTTCCCAAGAATATTAGTGCTATCTATCTATCTATCAGGCATCTTTTTCTATCTATATATCTAGCTAGCTAGCTAGCTTCATACATTTATTGCTTCTTTATAGGAACATTCTATTCTTAGGTAATTTCTTCATAGTGCTATTTTCATTCTTTTGCAATTTTTTTCTTTTATTTCTTTCTTTACAAATCAATTAGTCTTTTCTTTTCTCTGATTCTGACCCTTTCATCGACTAGCTCTCTCTCTCTCTCTCTCTCTCTCTCTCTCTCTCTCTCTCTCTCTCTCTCTCTCTTTGATTGTAGTTTCTTGTTTCTTTCTCTTTGTGCGGGAGACCTCTTTAGTTTCGTTTCTTTCCACATCGTTCTGTTGTCTCTTGACTTATTTACTTACTTATTTATATATTCGGAATTTGATTAATGGGAAGAAAAACGACTCGGAAAAATAAAACACAGGAAAATAAATCGTTTTATCTTCCATTGTATACGACGGCCATATTTGATTATGCCTTGAATTGTCTGATCGATCCACTATTGTTGTCACAGCGCCATCTTTCTGAGAGTGTCTAAGTCGAGGGGGAGAATAAGGTATGCCGTTATAAATGCAGTCTGGATGTAAAGAGAGTTATGCACAGTTATCTCACCTTATTTTCTCATCGCTTTCCTTTATTATCGCTTCTTAGTCAAAACTCTTTCTCATTGTCGGGCAAAAGGCTACATAAAAGGAAGGTCGATTTGATATGTGGGCCAATCTTTTAAATAGGGAGAAACTACTTTCCTACCATGGAAATCTTCATTAAAATGCTTCTTTCTTTGTTAGTGCTTAAATACCGAACACTGACAACATTAGAGGATACCGAACTATCTCAACATATATATATATAGTTTGTTAGTTAAGTTGGCCGACCGTAGTTGAGGGTGAGCCAAAAGCTTTTTTTTAATAGCTTCTACACCAGAGTTATACGGAAGGACGTTACCTCTTTCTCTGGATTGTTACACTTACCCTTGATCCGTGTCTTATAATGCTGAGTGTTAAGAAAGGAAGCATCAAGTACCATTTTTTGAGTTTTTGGTATGATACGACCTGGGATTAAACACCGGTCTCCCGGACAATTGGCAAAAACTTAAATCATTATGCCTATATATATATATATATATATAGGTAATATTCGGTCAGGTTAAAAAGTTTGGAGTAATTCCCTCAGGACAAGAAAATCATTCAAGAGCTGAACATTTAAATTTTCCTGGTAGAGAGCTCAATGTAATTTATAACAGAGCAATATTTCTTTAAGAAAAAAAACAAAGACCGGTTAATTCATGATTATAAATTTATTTCGATCCCGTATTTTCAGTTTCTGGTGTGAACCAAAAACTTAAATTTACATTTAATTAATTATCCATTGGGTCTGAAGAAGTCCTGTATTAATTTTTTTTCTTCATGTTTTTGGTTCACACCAGAAACTGAAAATACGGCATCGAAATAAATTTATAATCATGAATTAACCGGTCCTTGGTTTTTTTCTTAAATATATATATATATATATATATATATATATAAATTAAAAAATTGTGTTTTATTTTATCGGTGACATCAAACTAGGACACTTTACTTAAAGAGAACTCGACGTAATTCAAAGAAAAATTGTAAACGCGAAAGCTGCCGGACTTGATGTAATACCAACAGAAGTATGTAAGACAAGGAAATTCGACGACCTGCTGCTCCGATACTGCAATGCCGTATATAACCAGAACACGATAGAGTGATGAACAAATGGATGTATCTTTTCTTTCTCTTCGAAGAGTGACCTCGGAATTGTCTAGAATTACCGGGGTATAAGCCTTACTTCCATAGTGATTAAGATTTATAATGCCCTGCGACTCAACTGCGTCAAACCAGAAATCGAGAATATTTTTGGAAGAATCAAAATGGTTTTCAGAGAAACCGATCAACAACTTCACAGATTCTAACAATCTGTCGAATCTTAGCAGTTCGTACAAATAAAAAAAAAAAAAAAAAAAAAACTCGAGGCGACACTCTTATTTGTAGATTTCTCCAAAGCATTTGACTCAATACACAGAGGGAAGTTGGAGCAAATACTTGTAGCCTGAGGTCGCCCCAAAGAAACTGTCGCAGCCATAATGACGCTCTATAAAACACGAAAGGAAGAGTTCACTCACCGGAAGGAGACACAGACCTCTTGGAAATTGTTGCTGGTATTCTGCAAGGGGATAAATTAGCCCTATACCTGTTCATAATCTGCTAAGACTACGTACTTCGAATGCCCATAGATCTAATCAAAGAAAATGGTTTTACAGTAAAAAAGACAAGAATCAGACGATACCCAACACAAGCGATTACGGACGCTAACTACGCAGATGACATAGCGCTTTTGACTAATACACTAACCCAAGCCGAATGTTTATTGCAGAGTCTGGAGCAGGCAGTGGTGACATTGGTCTCCATGACAATGCAGACAAAATGGAGAACGTATTTTAATGAAAAAGGAAACAAATCCACACTAAATATTGGTTTTCTGAAATTAGTGGACCAGTCCACCTACCACAGAAACAGCGTCTCATTTACAGAAAATGACGTCAGTATTCGACTAGCGAAGGCATTGACTACAATAGATAGGCTATCGATCATATGGAAGTCAAACAAACATATATAATATATATATGTATATATATTTGTGTGTGTGTGTGTGTGTGTGTGTGTGCGTGCATATAAGTATAAATGTACGTATATATATATATATATATATATATATATGTATATATATATATATATATATATATGTGTGTGTGTGTGCGTGTGTTGTGTGTGTGTGTGTGTGTTTATACATTGAAAACTCACTTGATAATGATGCTGGAAAGGGACGATCGAAACACGTTGGTCATCCAATCTTTTCACGTTTATTTCGAGATGTTACATGCAATCTCGGACTTGTCCCAGAAAGAAGATGAGCTGTGGCGTTGTCTTGTCAATGGGGGAAAAATAAACGCACCTTCTTTAAGAAGCCGTTGCATTTCTCAAAATGATTAAATCCCAACAAGTCGACTTAACTTTTCGAAAATCAGATTTCAAAAGTTTAAAATCTGTGTGTCTAATTCCACGTGATTGGTTCTAGCCAATCAACGAGTGCCCACTAGATTTCCATTCTTCCCAGGCTTTTGCTTCGGCTTTCACGATCACTGACCTTGATCATGCTTGTTATATTAGCTATCTAAAGGACTGAGAATGGTCGGAGTCATAACGTTTGGGCACATTCACAGCGGTAAGATTTCCACCACACCCACCGAAAATAGAATGTCCTGGATATGAAACTAAAATGTATTTGATGTTGAGACTCCAATCCTGAATATCTCATGAGAATAGAGTATCACTTCATTGCCGTTACTCCCAGATCAACTCTGATCCCGAGTGTTTGGGTCAGTTCACGTGGTGTAGAGGTTAACGTGCTTGGCTGCAACATCTGAGGAACTGAGCTCGAACTCTAGTGGCACTTTTACGTTCATTTTTGGATTAATATCATTGGATTAATATCACTCAGAATATCCCCGCTGCCCCAGATATGGGTTAAGTGGTACTAGTATTGTTCTTCTACAAGGATAATTTTGGCATTAGATAACCATTAAACAAGGAAGCAAAACTAAAGCGAAATTGCTGTACCTGTAAGGGTCCTACCAATGGGTCAAAAAATATTTTAAAAAAATAATTCGTATGCGATAGAACCGTATACAAAGTATATATATATATATATATATATATATATATATATATATATATATATATATATATAAACGTAAAATGAACACAATTCCCAATCATCTTGGCAAAAATAACTCTAGACGGGTTGACTTGCTCAATTATTATCAATGAAAAATTGTTTCGTTGATGCTATCTGATAATCAAGACGCTGCAACAACAATTTTATCTATCTATCTATCTATCTATCTATCTCATTCTGTTCATATCTATCTATCTATCTATCTTATTCTGTTCATATCTATCTATCTATCTATCTATCTATCTATCTATCTATCTATCTATCTTTTTCTGTTCATATCTATCTATCTATCTATCTATCTATCTATCTATCTATCTATCTCATTCTGTTCATATCTATCTATCTATCTATCTATCAATCTATCTCATTCTGTTCATATCTATCAATTAATCTATCTATCTATCTATCTTCATATATTTTTTGCTTTTTTATGACAATTTTGATCGCAAAACAAGTTTTAGTGAGCATCTCAAGTTCGATACTCAAAACTTGGTGACTCTTATATGTAACTAAGCTTGCCTAAGTGGAGAGGAGAGATGGATAATTGCATATTTCTTAATGACACAAGTGTGGCCGACAACGAATAAAAATCAGGATGGCAAATACTGATTTTGAAGGCAGATGAGTTGCTTCATTTAGAAGTTTTGCACAGTACAATCTTTTGATGCCATTTTAGCCTTTATGTTGAACAGAAGTGAACTTACCATTTACCAACAACATTGTTACCTTCAAATTGGATATTTAACTCATTGCAAACAATTTTCTGAATTACTCTGTTGGTGGAGTTTAAAAGGCATTGACTGTATTCTCCTCCCAAGTGGGTAAGATATCTACCCGCCAAACAGGTGTCTTGGATATGACGCTAAACTGTAATTATTGTTAAGACTCCAGTTCTAAAGATCTGGGGAGGGCATAGTTATCACTTTGTTGCCATTACTTCCAGGTCCACCCTGACACGGAGTGGGTAGGAGCCGTAAAGGTCCTCGTCTATGGGTTAGAATGATCTGCTTAAAAATTGTTCATATCAGATAGGCTCGATAGAAACAAAAAATTATTTTAAGAAACAATTGTTCAAAAAATGTATATAAACAAACGTTGAAGGCAATTCTCTAACCTCTTGGCATAAAATAAACCTCAGTTGTTTAGCATGCCGTTTAGATCAGTTAATCCAATTTAGGGAAACCGATGTGGCGGTACTAAACGTAATTTTTCCTTCTAACGAAATCCGCTACGACAAAATCTTCAAGTAAAAACATTTAATCTGAACCTAAGAGATTAGTCAATTTAAATGTTTCCCCACTTGTAAAAGACTTTACTGTCTATTTGATTTGCGTAAAAGACTGTTTGTTCTATAATCCACTAAAAGAGATTATAACAGTGTTTGTAAATGTCTCTTTATCAATCTTAATCTCTTTCTGTGTATTTTCCCGCCATTTTCTTTCTTTCCGTTTATCTGTCTTTCTTTGCTATTTTATCTGAGTCGGTCTATGCCTTCCTTTCTTTGTTATATGGTCCGTTCAGCTTCCAGGGAAAATATCTAACATCTTTGCTCAGTTGGAAAAGAGATCATTGCTAGCGCTTCCCATCGTTATTCTATTAACCTATGTAATCGATTTTTCTTTGAGGGTGTCCTCGTGGTATAATGGTTAAATCGCTGGACTGCGGAATCGTAGTAAGCGAGCTCGGCCTCCAGTCGCGCTATTACGTTCACTTTTGGACAAATACCCTTGGGTAAAGTATGAATCTCCTTATCCTCCCAGCTATGGGTTAAATAGTACCACGACTGTTCTCCTATAGAGGTAGTTTTGGCATTAAATAACCTACAAAGGTTGATATGCCATTAAACAAAGAAACTAAACCAAACCATTTTTTCTCTTTCGCTTGCTCTTTTTTTTTCATCCTCTCTCTATTTCCCTCTTTATTTTTCTTACTGTCACAGTTTCTATTTTACTCCCTAATCTCTTCCTCTTTCTTTCTTTTTCTTTTCATTCTTTCTCTTCTCTCTTCTTCTTCTTCTTCTTCTTCTTCTTCTTCTTCTTCTTCTTCTTCTTCTCTCTCACACACACACACACTTTTCTTTCATTATTCATTCTTCTTTCACCTTCTCTTCCTTCCTTTCTCCATCTCTTTCTTACCCCCCTCTCTCTCTCTTTAATCCCTATCCTTTGTTTTCTCCCCTTCTCTTTCTTTCCATTTCCTCTCTCCTACTAACTATTATTATTTTCTTTCTTAATATTTTTCTTTTTTTTTTTTTTGTCAGATTTTATATCCTAAATTCTTTTCTCTTTATTTTATTTCGAAACTTTTATCGTTATTTTACCTTCCCCTTACTTTATTGAATTTATTCTTTCTTTCTATTTGACTTACTTTTTCTTTCAAATCATTTTTCTTTGTAACTTTCTTTTATTAATTCGTTGCAAATATATTTTTTTTAAACTTTTTCTAACTTACATTTTTTTTATTCCTTTCTTTTTATAATTTCTGCTTTTCAAAATATTTGAATTTTTTTCTTTTTTTTTTTTTTTCGGAGCGTTCATTAATTTTTTTCTGTCTCCCCACAAATTTGAAACCTTTTCTGCATTCTTAAGTAAATACAATCTTCTTTCTTTCTTTCTTTCTTTCTTTCTTTCTTTCTTTCTTTGTACATTTGTCTATTCCCTCGTTTCTTTCTTTCTTTCACGCTTCTATCTATCTATTCATTATTATTATTTACTCATTTAGAGTTTTTCAAGTCAGTGTTTGCAGTTGGTTTTTCACAGGGGTTTGAGTGACAGCAAGTCTCCTGAAGTCTCTAGGACTCTTCTCAGTATTCTGGACGTTCTCAATAATGCTGTCATTTGGATAGCCTCCACTCGTCCTCCAACTTCCAATTCCTCCAGGCCCTTTAATAATCCTTTTATTATTATTATTATTATTATTGTAAAAAGTAAAACTTGGAATCAACCTGTGAAGGAAAACTAATTTCAAATGCAGAGATTATCTCTGAATTGAAAACAGGGTTGCGTACATATCTTCAGTTTCTTATTGGTTATTTTTCTTTAATTTTTTTTTCTTTCATTCGGTTTTTTCTCTACTATAACCGTCATCATTTCTTCCTTTCTTTCTCCTCTTTCTTTCTTTCTTTCTTTCTTTCTTTCCTGCAATTTTTCCCGTCCTAGCACTTCTTTCCTTCCCCTTTCTTTCTTTCTTTCTTTCTTTCTTTCTTTCTTTGAGTTTCATTCTTATTCTTTGAACTTTCACTCCAATTCCCGCTTCGTGGATCACTTTATCAGTCGTTCGCATCCCACGACATTTATTCTGTCAGTTTAACGACACATTTTCACGTGATCAGTTAGCCTTACGTCATAACGGCTAACACTTGACGACCATGAAGTCCATTTGGTTCGATCATTTGAAATAGCCGATCTTGTTTCGGGTATTATCAAATATTACAAGCAACACAGAACTATTTCACCATTTCCATTTACTACAGATCTTCTGTGGCGCGAGATCTCAATTTCCAGGGTTAGTTCTCTGTTTGCTGTTGAGTAATTTTTCCCTTTGTAAATCTAATTAGGTAAAGGGACTTGGTCTGGAAATAATCGCAATGGCAGCTTAGTTCCCGGCAATGTACTACCTTTGAGACCACATACATTTATTCCAGTATCTCTTTCATTTTTTAAAACAACACGAAAAGCTCTCTTTCGGGATCTCCATCTGCTGCCGCAAAATGATCTTCTTAATTAAAAAAAAAAAAAAAAAACTTTTCCTTTTCAGAGACGATTTTATCCGTGTAAAGGAGGTAAATCAAGACAGTATTGTGTGGGGAACTGAAAGTCTAAAATGACACAGTGCTTTATCAAAATTTCTTCCCCAAGAGAGAAAAATGATCAGAGAAGGTATTCAAGAATTGATACATTCTGCATAACCTGCAGAATACCTGGTTCTCTTCATTCTCTGAATTCAAACCTGTTAAACTCCGCTTAAAAATTGACCTTGTATCATATCCTGTCCGAGCGGAGTTTAACAGGTTTGAATTCAGAGTTTTCCTTCTCCTAGACTAGTTGCCTTACCAAGGCTGAAGAACCTAGTCTGCACTACATAGCTGGAGGGAGAATAATTGGATTCATACATTTCCTAAGGGTATTAGTGCTATGTGAAATGCAGTCAGTCTCGTCCAGGATTTGAACTCGTGTCGCCGTGTCCATTTCCTGCGACGATAACCATTACACTGTGGGCACCTCCCATCTGATTGTTTATTGTCATATCAGGACACGCGCTGGGTGGGGTGTCTTATCTTCCTGCAGAGAAGTCATCGGTGTATTCTGCAGCCCCAGCTGACTGAGCCAGGAGTATTTTGAGGAAAATGAATGCTTCTTTCACCGTTAATGAAGCTGCTTCAGCTTTTCTTGTTTTCGAAAGTCAGTGGAATTTCAGTGCCTCCTTTGAATGCTCATTCTGTCAATCCTTAATTTAATTTAATTGCAATCCACACAGGTTCAGCATTTTTGGCTAATCTGTTTAAGACCTTTTAGAATTTGGATAACTTTTATCGGATTCCTGCTCAAGTTCGAAGAATAATTGTTCATTGAATTACCATGACCAGAAAATTCGGCGAGCACTTACGCACGACATACGGAAACACTGGACGGCTGTTTCGGCCTTATCAGGTCCCATCAACAGTGGTGGAGAGATCACGGTATACACTGCTGATGAGACCTAATATGGTCAAAACAGCTGTCCAGTGTTTCCGTATGTCGTGTGTAAGTGTTCGCCAGATTTTCTGGTCATCATAATTCAATACACAATATGATTTCTCGGCTCAAAAAAAAAAAAGAAAAGAAAATGTACATCTATATCCTTGTCTTTGAGGTCATAAAAATTACGCGGATGCGTACTTCCAATCTTCTTGGGAAGACGTAGCCCTGGAGGTTACCGTGTCATCTGTAGAGTACTGATTTAACTTGCTAGACACATTCAAGTTAGTTGGCCTTGCAATTACCATGACTAGCTAATTTGACGTCTCTCGTGTGCAATATGGACTGGTAGCTCAGTTGTAGAGTTTCGAACCTGTGGTCGCTGGTTCGATCTCCGTTGATGGAGATCACGGTATACAATGCTGATAGAATAAGGTCGAAATAGGTGTCCAGTGTTTCCGTATGTCGTGCATAAGTGTTCGCCGGATTTTCTGGTCATGGTAATTCAATACACAATATAATTCCTCTACTTAAAAAACGAAAAATATACAATTATTTCTTTATTGTAATGACCAACTTATTTATGTTTGTGTGTATATATCTTTTAAAAATTAACATGAAGAAAAGTGATAAAAATATATTAATTCATTGCTAAATTTTCGTAATTCAAGCATTTAACTAAATTTGACAATAAAGAATCAAATTACAGTTTTTTTCTTTTTGTTAATGGATTTCTTTGCAGATTTATCGACGAGAATTTTAACTCATATTTAGTGTAATAAAAACAAACGATAAGAAATCAATAAAATCAAGCAAATATTTGTTAGAATCATTCGTTGATTCTTTTTTAGGAGGGGCAATGTTGGAGATTTATGGACGAACTCATGAGCAACATCCTCTTTTGGGACTTTTTGCACATGGATGCGCCACTATTAAAAATAAAAATAAAATGTACTTCGATGTATTAGTATAAAACAAGTTTTCCAGGATTCATTCGTTGAATTATAAAACCTTTTTTTTAATCTCTCGAATAATGTCCGGAGATAAATGAGGAAGATCCATGCCAACTATATTTTATTTCCTCAGCCCTTCCGTACGTAATGGTTGCAACACTAAAAGAATATCTTAACCGGTTTTCCTTCTAGACTGGTTTCCATACAAATATTAAAGAGCCAGTCTTGCCTACTATTTATCTATGGGTGAAGGAAGAATATTTGAATTTATACCTTTCCCAAAAGTATTAGCTCTATATAAAATTCAAACAGCCTCGTCCAGGTATTGAACTCGGGTCGTCGTGTCAATTTCTTTGGACGATAACCATTAAACTGTAAAAGACTCCAACGCTCCAGGTAAACTAGGATGCATATTCTGTTGTCTAAAACATCAAGAAAAGTCATTAAGATTCTTCCTTTATTTTTCTTTTACGGATCTCCAACTCTTTGTATTTATGCTATTATAAACATAAAAATGCGTTAGCAAATCTAAATCTTTCCAGTAGTTTGAGCATACAAATAGAAAAAAGGTGTTTGCGCAGTAGATTCTTTCGATAATGAAGACTATTTGACTCATAGATAACACCCTTAATCAGATGCTACCACTCTGGGCCAAAGTGGACCTGAAAGCGATGGCAATAAAAGGGTGCTTCGCATCCCCCAAATCTCCAGAGTTAGAAGAGCCTCACCATCAGATTGTTTAGTGACATATCTAGGATGCTCGTTTAGGGGTCTTACCCCTCTGCAGAAAAGCAGTCAATGCATTCTGTAGCCCAAGCCGATTGGGCCACAGAACATTCATTAGACGGGTGGTATTACCTCTCTGCAGAGAAGCATTCGGTGTATTCTGTAGCCCTGACCCTTTGCCCACAGGACACTCATTGGATAGGTGGTCTTACCTCTCTGCAGAAAAGCATTCGGTGTATTCTGTAGCCCTAACCCTTTGCCCACAGGACACTCATTGGAGAGGTGGTCTTACCTCTCTGCAGAGAAGCATTCGGTGTATTCTGTAGCCCTAACCCTTTGCCCATAGGACACTCATTGGAGAGGTGGTCTCACCTCTCTGCAGAGAAGCATAAAGATTAATAGAACAAAAACTAGGAAACAGAAATCGAAAGAAAAACAACTGTATAGATATTTCAAGCAAAAAAACTGACGAAATATAATGCGAGAAGTCTTGGACATTGATACGAAAGGCCAACTTTAGAAAAATAAACCGAATTTCTTCGAATAGCAGCACACAAAAACGCCATAAGAACCAATTATATTATGGATAAAATGTCACAGGACAGCAAGTCTTCGTTATGTGGTGATAGAGGCGAAATGATTAATCACATTATAAGCGAAAGCAGCAAACTATAATAAAAAGAGAACAAGGCGAAACATGAGTGCGTGAGTAAAAGATGGTCCACAAGGAATTCCAAGAAATTTAAGTCTAACCCTACAAACCAATGAGCACAGGTAAAAAAATCATACATAATAGTAGTAATCCTAGTCAAGTAAGAACATTAAGTTTATAAATCCCAAAAATTCACTCTGAATTTTCCAGCAGAACACATAGCGTAACGGTTATAGGGGTCGGTTCCCTAAGCTTCTACGGAGACAATCATCTGAAGGGTGCAGGTTCAATCATAACTGCAGGCGAGTAACAATAAAAGAATACTTAACACTTGTACCCGGTTATGGCTTACGGAATCAAAACAGGTGATCCCCATGGATTCAATAAAGGACGTAGTTCGAAGTTCCGTGAAAGTTCCCGAGTTCGACAAACACCTGAAGAATATATATATATATATATATATATATATATATATATATATATCCTTTTTCCATTGTTTCATCACTCAAAATTCATTTATTAAGATACAATAATCAGCTGGAACATTTGAGAAACTTGGTGACATGGGGAAAGTCAAAAATCAATGCACACACTAACACACACATGCGGTAGTTATTTGTGTATAACACGCACTTTTTCCACATTTAAAAAGAAAATTTCTCGTGTATAATATTCACTGACCCATTGGAACTTCTGGCCGCTAAATTTAACCTGATTTTTATATTTGTTTAGTTTTTTCAGTTTATTTATTTCATCTAATATTTTCGTCATGACTCAAAACAAGAATTCCTATTGTTTACAGTATGTCTTAAACAGTAATTGGAGCAACAGTGTGGAACACATTAGTTTTGACTTAAGAAAAATTATACGTTTTATACATAATTAAATACAGTATATATATATATATATATATATATATTATAACAGTGTTGGTTGTCACTAAATCACTTTGTGGGTTTGTGTCGAACCAAATGCAATATAATATGGAGAGTGCTCAATATTGAGGATAGATATATTATATAATAATAATAAATAAATATATATTATATATATATATATATTTGATTAAATATATCGTCAATTTTTCAGCAGAGTTTAACAGATTTGAATTCAGATGTTTCATTCTCCTAGACTGGTTCTCGAAGCAAGCCTAAAGAATCAAGCCTGGCCTTCTACTAAAGCCAGTTTATGACACTAATTCCCTTTAGTGGACTATTTTTGTTTATGTCTCAAATTCCTTTTGGTGAACGCTAATTCCCTTTATGACGCTAATTCCCTTTAGTGGACTATTTTTGTTTATGTCTCAAATTCCTTTTGGTGAACGCTAATTCCCTTTATGACGCTAATTCCCTTTAGTGGACTATTTTTGTTTATGTCTCAAATTCCTTTTGGTGAACGCTAATTCCCTTTATGACACTAATTCCCTTTAGTGGACTATTTTTTGTTTTTAAAAAAGTATTTCCTAATCCGTCCCACACGGGCAGGATGTGACAAACAGGTCAATTTTTCAGCAGAGTTTAGCAGATTTGAATTCATAGCTTTCCTTCTCCTAGACTGGTTCTCTAAGCAAGTCTAAAATATCAAGTCTGGTCTACTATTTACTCATAGCCGGAAGGAGAATAAACGGATTAATGCCTTTCCTAGGGTATTAGTGCATTGTGAAATGCAAACTATTTCGTTCAGGAATTTTTCAATGATAATAACCATTACGCCACGGGCACTTTTCGTTTTTAATGTTACAGAGAGAGGGAGAGAGAGAGAGAGAGAGAGAGAGAGAGAGAGAAACCACAGTGACGGAACGGTTACTGCTGTGGGAATAGACTTGGTGAGCCACATTCAAATCCTTTAGGAAGTTGTTTTTGTTTCACTTCGCACTGATGACCTTGGGTAAAGCATAGATATATTTTTTTCCTCTCGTTGACATATTTGGGTATAAATAATTGGGTTAGATTAGGTTCTCTAGCAACCAGTCTAGGTAAAAGAAAGTTCTGAATTCGAATCTGCTCTGTTACGCTTAAAAACTAACCTTGTGGAGGGGTCGGGTGTATGCATACATATATACAAGCCCCAGTGGTTATCGTTGAAGAAATCAGCGAACCGAGTTCAAATCCTAGACGAAGCAGTTTGAGTTTCACTGCGCGTCAATTCTTTAAAAAAAAAATGCATGAACCCAGGGTTTCTCCCTAATGCTATCGGTAAGCAGAAGTACAAATTTGATTCTTTGGTCTTATTTTGGCAACCTGTCTAGGAAAAAAAAAGCTCTGAATTCAAACCAGCTGTACCCCGCTTTAAAATTGACCTTTTGTCAGATTCTGCCAGTGATAGAACGATTGGGTAAATATGTACATATACACAGAATTAGAGAGAGATGGAGTGGTGGAAAAGAGAACAGAGAGAGAGAGAGAGAGAGAGAGAGAGTATTAAAGATAAGACGTGGATACTTTTAAGTCGCACCGTTTAAAAAAAATTTGCTTGCGTAAAATTCAGTTGTTATTGCGCATGCGTCACCTCGCTTTCGTTTTATTATCAATGCTGATCAAGCTTCTGCGATAAAAACGTTTTTATAGAAGATTCTTGACAATGTTTAACGGCATGATGCCAATCCTGAACAAGAAAGAGCGTTTTGGTTGATGGGATAGGATAGTCTCCCTTGGCATTGATGCTCTTCGCAAGTCTCGCGAGAGGTAGGCCCCATGAGACTTTGTTGAATCGAAAATGAGGTAAAAGTGGTTTCCCACGGAAAAAGCAGATGCACGGTAAAATAGAACCAGTGAATTCGAGCAGTGAGGGGTCTGAGTGGGATTTTCTGTTTTGTTCAAATCCTTACAAATGTTTTCTATGGTGGGCTTCGTTCTTTGAAAGAAAAGAAACTCTTCTTAATAGTGTGCATAATGAGCGAAACCATTTTAGTAAAGGGGAATGATTCGTCTAGCGATGGCTAGAACAAAATGGCGGTAATATAAGATGAAGAAGATTTTTTTTTTAATTTTTGCCATCTCTCTTTGTTAATTTAATTTCATTGCTTTGTTTTTTGTTTTTTTGTTTGTTTGTTTTTTTGTTTAATGGTATATCAAACTTTATTCAGTTGCGTCTGTTGTTTTAGAATCTCCATTTGTAAATATTCACTTCAATTGTAAAATAAGTTTTGTTCATCTCTTTCTTTCTTTCTTTCCTTCTTTCTTTCTTTCTTTCTTCTCGCCATGCCTTTACTTTCTTTTTCTTTCTCTTTTCTTTGTTTTTTTTTATTCTTAATTCTTTCTTATTTTTTCTTCGATTTTTTTTCCTTTTTCTTTTTTACTTCATTCTCCTTTTTTTTATGACGTGTATAAAATAATTTCTGAAGGTTTTATTTTTTTAAATGGTTTCTTTTGAGTATTTTAGATATTTTAACGGCATATCAACCTGTCCAGTGTTATTTCTACCCAGAGGTTAGCTAATCGACTTCACTGTACTTTCATATTAAGAGATTTTGTATCATAGTTTCTTAAGACTTACTTTTGTACATGGTTGAACCGAATACGAATACCACTCGGGGGTGGGTGAGAGTATGAGTTTGTTTGGGTTTTATGGCATATAAACTTTTGTAGGTTATTCAATGCCAAATCCAAATAAACTGTCCTATTTCAAGCAATTTAGTTTAGCATAAGTACGTAGTTCAAATTTCAAAACAGTTCTATTTCAAGCAATTCAGTTTAGTATAAGTACGTAGTTTAGTTCTATTTTACCCATAGTTAGGACCCTATCAGGTGCTACCACTCTGAGCCAGAGTGGACTTTGGAACGATGGCAATGAAAAGGTCTCCGTATTCCCCAAAGCTCCAGCTTACTGGAGCCTCACCATCAGATTGTTTAGTGTCATATCCAGGAAACTCGTTAGAGGAGTCTTACTCCTCTGTAGAGATGCAATCGGTGTATTTTACAGCTCTAGCCGACTAGGCCAGACAGTATACGGTATTCACTGGTTAAAAAGTTATGGAGAGTATAATGCATTTTTTTTATTTAGGAAAATGTAATTTTACTGTTATAAAAATATAAAACAGACTTATTGACTTCGAAAGAAATTCAAAAGTCAATTTAAAAGATTTCTTAGGGATTAGTTTTACTCGAACCATCAACTTATCGAAACAAAAAGGTAGCAGCTTTAGGGTTTTGCCGGTGCAGTGATCTATTTTAAATCATGACATCTCCTAACCACCTGTTGGGGTTAAAAGATCAAATCCTTGGATAGATTCATCAACATCATGTCACACTGCTAGCACATATCTCCCCGGCCGTCTCTCGCCACATGTCTCTATCGTCCATTGCTCCGGGGAGGTCTTCCAGGCTGCATCCTGTATCGGCACAGAGATGTTGTATATAGGTTCTAGCTGGTCGTTCAACCTTTCCTCGTCCGTGTGAAGGGGTCCACGGAAGTACATCGCTTATGAGTTCCTCCTTACTTCTTCAGCAGTGTCCCTCATGGTTCGTCTTACTTGGATAGTTTTCGTGCCCATACAACTGTTGCTTTGTAGGGTATTCATATTTACCCAACCCCTCCGCTCGGGCAGGATATGACACAAGGTCAATTTTTAAGTGGAGTTTAACAGGTTTGAATTCAAAGTTTTCCTTCTCCTAAATTATTGCCTCACCAAGGCTGAAGAACTTCGTCTGCCCTACTATTTACCCATAGTTGGAGGGAGAATAATTGGATTCATACCTTTTTCAAGGGTATTTAGTGCTATGTGAAATGATATCAGTCTCGTCCAGGATTTGAACTCGTGTCGCCGTGTCCAATTCCTACGACGATAACCATTACACCACGGACACCTCCGCTTTGTAGGGTATTACCTCCAGGATTTGTTCAATACAGGTCACTGCATTCTTTTGTATTTGCTGTCAAGCTGTTTTTCCATAAGTTTAATTAGCGTCCATGTGGTGCATCCATATAAAAGTATCGTCACGGAATTAGGTGATCTTTTAGTATCTCAAATCCTTGAGAATTTCATGCGTCTCATTCTCCAGAACGGATTTTGATTGGTGCATTTACCTATTGGTAGTATCGTGAAATTTCAATTTCTTGCACATTTAAGTAGATCACCTTTACGACCAATCATGTCTAGTCATAGACTCCCGGGAGCGATGGACGATAGAGACGGGTGGTGAGAGACGGTCAGGCAGATCCGTGTTAGTCGTGCGAAAGGATGACGATGATTGTTGTTGCTGTTGTTGGAGACTTTGGGGACAAAATTTTGACGTGCAATATACTTCACAATTCGAACCTGAAATTGATTTATTAAATTGGAGAGAACTTACTTAGTTACTTATAATTTTGGCAATGGTGTTTCTCACGGTGATGAGTGCATTTGGCTTCGAACGTTGCAACGCCTTTGCCGGCGAGTTTGGCTCCACATTGCACGGTTGGAAGTTAGGATTTTTAGATTTCTTGGAGACAGAATTAATGTAGTCTTTTTATCATTACTTCTAGCTTCTGGCCTGAGGCCATTGCTCATCTAGAAGATTTCGTAAAGTGCCAGTCACATTAAAAGCCTGCCCTGTCGTTCCAACGCAATTGCAGCAATAGAACTGGAAGGAGAAAGTAGAAATTTAAAAAAATGATCTTGGAAGAGATTAAAATTAGCAAGACAATGCTTAAACTGTCAACCATCTGTTGGATAAATCTTTGTTATGTGCCATAAAGAGTTTCCGGTCTGATTTATACAGCAGCCGAACGATTGCATTCTGGGAAAAATAAAATTTCTAATTAGAATAGAATATTAGAAAAGTTGCATTTGTTTTTTTGGTTTTTTTTTTAAAGTTGCCTCCCGACTGTGAATACTGAACATCTTTAAATTGACTTGAGACATTGAAGAACAATTTGTAAATTTATGAAGTGTATTATCTTTATTGATGTTTTAATATGTCAAACTTTCCAACACCACCTTTGTTATATCGGCTAGAAAAAAACACAAGAAACCAATTATAGAATAAAAGGTTAAATTTTATATTTCTAGCCGGGAAAATTTCAGCTAGGTGTCTACTTTATACGGTTAAACAAAAATAAAGATTCAGTTTAGCTAACCCAATTCAACATTATGCTTACACTGTATTCAAACCTCTAATTTAAAACATGAATTTCCTTAAACCAGTACACTAAAACATGTGTTGCATAGCCGTAATACATATACAACTATACACATACACATGCGGAAACATAATCAACAACAATGACGAACGAACACGCTTCTTCAGAAAAATATACCTCTCACACTTTATTCGAAAGGGTTGCGAAAGGGTTGTGTGTGAGAGGTAAGTTGGAGACTGAACAGACTGCAACATATTGACCCCAAATTCCTCTGTCTTTAGCAGCACTTCTTTCTCATTCTGCTGGGCTGCTCAACCGGGGGTCCTGAGGACCCAGCCCACTCTGGGAGCTTGTTCTCACTTCAGCATCTTTTCTCCAAATATCTCAACCTGTTTGTGGCACCAGGTTATATAATTGCTTGACTCCCACCTGCTTCTTGTGGGCGTCACATCTGCACCCATTTCAACTCGTCAACAGTCAAGATTATATCCTGATATCTTCGACCGGATGCACCTGTTATTTACACAGGTGCATCTCTTATTTGACAGCTTGGCTGAGGGTCAATATGCAACACATGCTTTAGGGTCCCATTTGAAAATTAGGTAGTTTGCAAAAATCCTGCAAGAGGTATTTTAAATGGTAAACGAGTCTTCCCATAAGTCATATAAAAATCTAATTACATTAATTAAGTTAGCCTACCATCGTCGAAGATGATACGAAAGCTCCCTTTTTAATCACTACTCCATTTTCTGGATTACTTGATCTTGATCCGTACCTTATAATGCTGAGTGTATGGTATATGCGTGAAAATAGTGCTTTCTGGTGTTTTTAAAAACTTTACACTCAAGGAGAACGTATTTGATTGTGCAGGGCGTTTGGCATGTCGAACACTGTGGTTGCTGTTCTTGCTAACAAATTATGTATTTGATATATTTGGCATTGAATAACCAACAATGGTAGATAAAAACCAAAGCAAAACAAGTTACAATTGATGATTCTTTTAATTGATATTTTACTTCATATTTGGCCTTTACGATTTTTTGACGACGTTTATATCAGATTGGGAATTACAGAAACGTATTTTGTATTTTGCTTTTCTTTTTTTCGTCATTCATTCCATAATTCAGTTCTTATTTCAATGGCTCGGTATTTTCTATTTTACAGCCAACTTTCCTTGTATTCTAAATAGCCACATTTGCTTGATCGGACGATTGGCCTAATGAGTAGAATGTTCCCCAATGGTCCGGGAGACCGGGGTTCAATCCCAGGTCGAGTCATACCAAAGACTCAAAAAATGCTACTTGATACGTCCTTGCTCAATACTCATCATTTTAAGGTAAGGATCAAGGGTAAAGTGGAGCAATTCAAGGAATAGAATAGTTCCCTCCTCTACACCTCGGTGTAGTAGCTATTGAAAAGGGAGCCTTCGGGTCACCCTCGACTACGGTCGCCACCAGACCGATAAAATAAAACGGAGTTTCTTCAAAGCAGCGGTCATGCCGATACTGCTATATGGATGCACTACAGAGACGCAAACAAAACGTATGGAGAAAAAGCTTGACGGCAACTACACAAGAATGCTGCGAGTAATATTGAACACGACCTGTAGGTAGCACCCCACAAAGCAGCAGCTGTACGGCCACCTAACACCCATCACGAAAACTCTCCGACGAACTAGACATGCGGGACACTGCGGGAGAAGTAGGGACGAGCGCATAAGTGATGTACTCCTGTGGACCCCTTCATATGGACGAGCAAAAGCAGTACGACCAGTCCGAATCTATATACAGCAGCTCTGCGTAGATACGGGATGTAGTCCTGAAGACCTGCCGGAAGCAATGGTCGACAGGGAGAGGTGGCGAGAGAGGGTCGGGGATATATGTGCTGCTGTCAGGATATAATGGTGATGATGATTTTAATTTCTTCTCATCATCTGTTTCCTATTTATTTATTGCTTTCGTCCTTAGTACATATTGCAAACAAATCAGTGCCGCACCGTCGACGGAGGGATATAATCCTCTACAGAGACGTTATCATAGGTATGACACTAAATTGTTATTTTTTTTACTTATGTTTTATTTTCATTACGTTACCATCAGTTAATTCATTTACCAACCATCTTCATCATCTGATTATGATTCTATTCGGCTCATTGGTCTAATTGGTAAAGTGTTCGCCAATGGTCCGGAAGACCTGGGTTCAATTCCAGGTCGAGTCATACCAAAGACTTTAAATATGGTACTTGATATCTCCTTGCTTAACTCTCCGCAATATAAGGTACTTACCAAGGGTAAAATGGAGCAATCCAAGGAAAGGAGTAGCGCACTCTCCTATACCTCGGTATAATAGCTATTGAAATGGGAGTCTTCGAGTCACCCTCAACTACGGTCGCCAACTTTACTTACACGTGTTTACTCGTCTTCTTCGCCCCGAATAGGATGCTACATAAGGTAATACAGGAAATTTAAACTCAGAGTTTTCCTTCTCTTAGATTGGTTACTCTACCAAGGCTAAACAACTCAATCTGTGCTACTATCAATTTTATTCATAACAAAGGGTAAAAAATCGATCCATGCTTTTCCCAAGTGGTTCGACTTACTTATTTGCAAAAAAAAAAATCAAATGGATTGGCCCACGATTTGAACACGAGGTGCCATATCCATTCACCAACATGATAACTGTTACTCTATTTCTTATATTTCTCCACTGCTTTGAATTTTATGATTTTCCTTCTGCATAGCATCTCAATTTTAGAACACGTTTTTAATCACGTCTCAGTTCGAAACTCATCCAATTGGCGAAGCATAGAATAAGTTGATTCTCTCCCCTGGAAAATGGTTGAGACTTCCTCGCTAACAAAAAAAAACCAGCGGTTTTCTGGGTGTGACGCTAACTATACCTGATGGTAAGTCTTCATCTCTGGTAATCTGTGGAGTGTGGAGAAACCTTTTCATTACCAGTACTCCCAGGTCCACTCAGGCCTCAAGTGGTTGTACCTGTTAGGGTTCCATCAGTGGGTAAAATGAATTTTTTTGAACACCTTTTAAATTAGAGTGGAATACTTGTTATTATATAAACGTGAGCAAAAAAAAAAAAAAAAAAAGTAAGAAACAACAAAAAATATAAAATTAAACGTACAATGTATGCAATTCGCTAATTTTTAAGCATAAAATTACACTTGACAAGTTGACACGCCGTTAAAATCATTGAATAAAAAATCATTCGTATTTGATTGGACTGAGAGAAAAAGAAAACTCTTAAGAAACAATCACGCAAATAATACAAATATGTACGTATAGTGAACGTGATTCCCAAACTTCAAGGCCTAAGATAACGGGTTGGCCTCCCATTATAATCAGTCAGTCAATCTTTTTCAGAAACCTTTTAAAGATTCTTTTGGTTTTTAATGAGTCGGTTCGCGTAAATTCATCTTAACCACGCATTTTCACAACTGTTGGCTGGGGCTATAGAATACACTGACTAAACATCTGTAGAGGGATACGACCCCCACAACCTGGGTCCTGAGTATAATACGAAGATGCATCTGATTACCTTTCAGTCTTAGAGCTCTAGGCCTTCATTGCCATTACTCCCAGTTTCACTCTTACGCGGAATGGTAATATCTGTTGGGGTCCTATCAACGGGTCATTTAGAATCGTTCAATCATTTACCAAGGATTAATAATTTAAAACGAAGGCAAATTACATGTATCAGATTGGACTACTTGATAAATACAATTACTAAAGTTTAATAGAAAAATTTGCATAGCCCAGTCCACTGGGGGTGGGGAACTGTAGAATAATACACTGACTGCATCTCTGCTGAAGAATAAGACCTCACCTCCTACGAGTGTCCTGAATATGACACAAAACAAACTGATGGAGGGGCTCCAATAATACTGGAACTTTGGAGAATGCGGAGTACTCCTGCAAAGCCATCACTCCCAGGTCCACTGTGGCCCGA
>OY757918.1:22789030-22841530 GCA_963585895.1 Sepioteuthis lessoniana
ACTTAACGTATAGTGGAATTTGCCGTCCCAGCAGACTATAGAGAGAAAATCAAAGAAAGCGAAAAGAGAGACAAGTATTAGGTTCTTGCCAGAGAACTAAGAAAGCTATGGAAGATGAGTGTAACGTTGATACCAGTTATAATTGACACGCTTAGAACGGACCCCAAAGGCTTGGATAGATGAGAGATGAAAGAGTTGTGGAGTCGCCCGTGGTGTAATGGTTATCGTCGTAGTAAATGGACACAGCGACACGAGTTCAAATCCTGGACGAAACTGATTGCATTTCACATTGCACTAATACCCTTGGGAAAGGTATGAATCCAATCATTCTCCCTCCAGCTATGGGTAAATTGTAGGGCAGACTGATTCTTCAGCCTTGATGAGGCAACTAGTCTTGGAGAAGGAAAACTGTGAATTGAAACCTGTTAAACTCCGCTTAAAAATTGACCTTGTGTCATATCCTGCCCGAGCGGAGGGTTTGGTAAATAACGATAGGAAAACTTTATATCATATAACCATGTACATTTAGTTTGGTTTTATGGCATATCAACCATTGTAGGTTATTTAATGCCAAATCTATTTTATACATATCCTATTTACCAACCCCTCCGCTCGGGCAGGATATGACACAAGGTCAATTTTTAAGCGGAGTTTAACAGGTTTCAATTCAGAGTTTTTCTTCTCCTAGACTAGTTGCCTAACCAAGGCTGAAGAACCTAGTCTGTCCTACTATTTACCCATAGCTGGAGGGAGAATAATTGGATTCATACCTTTCCCAAGGGTATTAGTGCTATGTGAAATGCAATCAGTCTCGTCCAGGATTTGAACTCGTGTCGCCGTGTTCATTTCCTACGACGATAACAATTACACCACGGGCACCTCCACTATTTTATACATATAAACAGTTCTATTTTGTATCATGTGTCATATCCTGCCCGAGCGGAGGGGTTGGTAAATATGGACAGATGAAAGAGTTGGAAATCAGAGGAAGAATCGAGAACATCCAAACTACTGCATTGTTGAGATCGGCCAGAATACAAAGAAGAGTCCTGGAGACCTGAAGAGACTTGTTGTCACTCACATCCCCATGAAAGACTATCAGCTAATGCAAAGAGTAAATTAATAAAAATATTGTCTACACTCAGTTATATGGTATCAAGAATTGTTATCTAATACTAATATTGCCCAGTCGGCTGGGACTGTAGAATACACCGACTGCTTCTCTGCAGAGGGGTAAGGCCCCACCAACGAATGTCCTTATAATAACACTAAACCATTTGATTGTGAGGTTCCAGTAATGCTGGAGCTTTGGGGAATGCGAAGTATCCCTTTATTGCCATCGCTCCTAAGTCTCACTCTGGCCCAGAGTGGTAGCACATAATAAGAGTGCTATCTATGGGTTAAATAGAACTAAACCGTGGTTTGAGTTTACTGTATTTTGCAGCGAGTCGGCGTATTTATTCTAAAAGGAATTGTTTGGAATAGAACTGTTTTGACACTTAAACTGCGTACTTATGCTAAGCTGAATTGCTCAGAATAGAACTGTTTCGACCTCTAAACTGTTTACACATGCTAAACTGAATTATCTCAAATAAAACTGTTTTGACATTTAACTCTGTAACAACCAACCAAACAATCTACCAAATTATGCTAAACTGAATTGTTTGAATTAGAACTGTTTGACTAAACTGAATAGCTTAAAAAAGAAATGTTTTTGACAATTAAACTGTACTCACATTTAAGCTGTGTGCTTATGCTAAACTGAATTGTTTGAAATGGAACTTTTTTGACATTGAAACTGTACTTACACTAAATTGAATTGTTATATATAGAACTGTTTTGACTTTCAAATGTGTGCAAAGAAAATCTGTAGTTATACTAAGCTAAATTAGCTGAATTAGAACTGTTTGAATAAACCGAATAGCTAGAAATAGAAACGTTTTTAACATATAAACTGTGTACTCATGCTAAACTGAATTGTTTGAAATAGAACTGATTATTTGTATAAAAATGGATTTGGCATTAAATAATCTACAAAGGTTGATATGCCATTAAACCCAACCAACCAAATATTTATAATGTTAGTCTGTTTGCTGAAAAGTTTTCTCTATCGCTGAAGCAGTTGCCTCTTTTTTTTCTTGCACTCATTCCTCGTGCGTAGGCAAAAGTCAACATTTCTATCGTCTGTACTTACAATTTTGGAAATCATCCCTAATTTTTCTTCTGCTCAAACAATCAGAATTTATTCCTGTCTTTATGTACACCTAACCATCTGTTGTTCTATGTACTTCTGCATCTCAGTACATATAAACAATCCATAATTTCACTTGATAATTGTCCCAAAGCGCAAAATCTAAACTAATAAAAATTACCAAAGAGAAAACTTAAAGTATTTTGTTTTTGCTGTATACGTCAAACGTCTCGATTTAACGAGGAAAGGAAAAATCTTAAGCTAAGGTTATTCAGAACGAATCCTTTATAACCCTTTTGGTTTGGTTTCTTCGTTCATTGTTCAATGGTTTCTTTGTTTATTGTTCAATGGTTTCTTTGTTCATTGTTTAATGGTTTCTTTGTTTATTTTTCAATGTTTTTTTTTGTTTATTGTTCAATGAGTTTGTTTTTTGTTTATTGTTCAATGGTTTCTTTGTTTGTTGTTCAATGGTTTCTTTGTTTATTGTTCAATATTTTTTTTTTTTGTTTATTGTTCAATGGTTTTTTTTTTGTTAATTGTTCAATGGTTTCTTTGTTTGTTGTTCAATGGTTTCTTTGTTTGTTGTTCAATGGTTTCTTTGTTTGTTGTTCAATGGTTTCTTTGTTTGTTGTTCAATGGTTTCTTTGTTTGTTGTTCAATGGTTTCTTTGTTTATTGTTCAATGGTTTCTTTGTTTGTTGTTCAATGGTTTCTTTGTTTATTTTTCAATTTTTTTTTTTGTTTATTGTCCAATGTTTGTTTTTTTTGTTTATTGTTCAATGGTTTCTTTGTTTATTGTTCAATGGTTTCATTGTTTATTATTCAATGGGTTTTTTTGTTTATTGTTCAATGGTTTCTTTGTTTATTGTTCAATGGTATGCCCATCATTGCAGAAGAACAGTAGTGGTACAATTAAATCCATGGTTATGGAAATCATCATCATTATAGTCATCATGTCGTGCCACAAGCCCATGTTGTATAGCCATGACCAACTATACAAACACATATGCAGATGCATGCAGAATCATCACGACAAAAGACGAGCGACACAGTTCTTTAGAAAAATATACCTCTCCCTCTCCCTTTACTTGAAAGGGTTGTGTGTGAGAGGGAGTTGGAGACCGAACAGAATTGCAACATATTGACCCCCACTCTTTCCGTTCTGCTGGGCTGCTCAACCAGGGGCCTGGGGGCCCGGCCTCTCTTGGGCATGTTCCTCAATCCAGCATCTTCCCTCAACTGGTCTGATCTTCAACTGCATGACTTCTTGTCTTCACCCGGGTTATATAATAATTTGACGTCCACTCTTCTTCCTGCAAGCGTCACAAATCGCACTCATTCAACCCGTCCACGGTCAAGGTTATATTCTGATATTCCTCGACCGGATGCACCTGTTATTTACACAGGTGCATTTCCTATTTTGACAGCCTGGCCGAGTCGGAGGTCAATATACAACACACGGATATCCCTGATCCTCTTTCATCACTTCTCCCTCTGGTAGGTCTTGAGGGCTACATCCCGTATCCTCACATAGCTGCTTTATGTATGTTCGAGCTGGTCGTCCTGCTTTTGCCCGGCTATATGCAGGGGTCCATAGGAGTACATCACTTATGAGCTCGTCCCTGCTTCTCCAGCAGTGTCCTGCATGTCTGGTTCGTCTGACTTGGATAGTTTTCGTGATAGGAGACAGGTGGCCGTATAGTAGGTGCCTTGTGGGGTGTTGCCGTCAGGACTTGTTCAATATTGCTCGCAACATTTTTATGTTGTTGCCGTCTAGCTTCTTCTCCAGCCGTTTAGTTAGCGTCCAAGTAGTGCATCCATACAGCAGTATCGATATTTGTCAGAAAGTGAACGTAATTGCGCGGCTGGAGTTCGAAATCGCTTATTACGGTGTCGTATTGCAGCACGTTAGCCGCTACACCCCAGGGACTTCCTCCCAGATGCTCAACTTTTATTACAATAAACTAAATTTGTCATAATTATGTGCCTATTAGTAAACCTATTAAATAAATCAACCAGATTTAGAATATGTTAATTGTGTCCGTTGAAAATTGGTAAAACGTCCCACCTCCTAAAACCAGGTTATTCATCTGCACTTGATAGGGAGGCCCCAGTCCTGAGATCTATCCAGTGTGAAATACCTCTTCCTTGCCATTACAACCTGGTCCACTCAGACATCGAAGTGGTACCAACTGTTAGGGTCCAGTCTATGCGACAAATAGCATATTGCAGTGCTGTTGGAGGTGTAACGGTTATCACCGTCACTCAAATTTTGCGTTTTATTTCACTCTTTAGAAAGGCGTATACCTGTGTCTTCTACATTCAGCTGAGAGTAAATAGTTGAACAAACTATGCTCTTTTGGTTTGGTAAAACAACCTGTCAGGGAGAAGGAAAAATCTGATTTCAAATCTTGAAGACTATCATTCGGATAATCTATGGTGTTGTAATACACCATTCTTCTGTGATCAGTTCATCCAAAAAGCGCAGAAATAAATCCCCTGTGAAAGTAATTTGCTAACTTTCGGCTAAGATAATGGTCGATATCGATACTGATATATATATATATATATATATATTATAAGAGTTGTGATTCTAGCCTACCATAAGACAACCGTTCAAATACGCTTACTAATCAAATCCTTATTCATTCTCCTCGACATGCAGTGATGATGTTTTGTTCCATTGCTACACACACAAAAATAAAATAATGTAACGAATTTATTTCCGCTTATCCAACGTGCTACGTTCGTAGCCTGGCTTAACCTCATAAAAACACACATCCATACGTAACTATTATACATACACGCATACGCACACACCCACATACACTCACACACTAACAACCACACCTAAACGAAATCCCAACGGTTTTTGGGTGTATTTTTTCGTATTTCTGATTCATTTCATCTTCTTAACTGCCTGATAATGGTTGTTATGCAAAAAACTCCATGAAACTCAGGGTCGCAGTCTATATTCCATGAATTAGATATATATATGCCTAATATATATCTAATTATTATTATTATTATTTTATTATTATTATTATGATTATTATTATTATTATTATTATATATAGTCTGGTGGTATCGTGAGTTACTGCTGGGGCGCTCTGCTTCAACCCACAAATCATGCCTGAACTGAGTCATCATCTAATGAAGGCTTGGTTGGAAGAAATGATGCTGAATAAACATCAGTCATTGTAAGATACATATATATATATATATATATATATATATATATATATATATATATATATATTGTATATTTTGGCAGCAATTCATTGTTCACACAGTCTTTATTGTAGATCACGGAATATTTTTTTTTAAATTTTCATGAGTAAACGTGTAATATGATTACGGAGGGATTTCGTTTTGTATATCTTGCCTTTCGGTTTAGTTAGGATGAGAACCTTTCGGCTCAGTCCATGGGTTTGTTAGGTGCAACATTAACGCAGGTGTTCACGCGCGTGCGGAGAGGATGTGTCATTGCTCAGCCTAAGTAAACCCAAAGGCAAGATATATAAAACGAAATCCCTCGGCCATTATATTACATGTCTATTTCACACATCGCGTATCATGGGTATGTTACAAACGTTCAAGTCTGGTTTCTTTTGGTATATCGGGATCAAGATGGGGGGGAAGTGTCCCATATTTACCCAAGCGCTTTCAAGCATGTCTCTGGTCATCCTCAGAGGAACTATTGGTTTTGATTTTTATTTGGTGAGAGTTTTATTTCTTTGGATGTTTTATATGTATATATATATATATATAGTGGTTCATTAGCTATATGTATTGAGAGAGAGAGAGAGAGAGAGAGAGAGAGAGAGAGAAAGAGTGTGTGTGCGCGCGCGCGTGTGCGTGCGTGCATGCGTGAGCTTGAAAGCCTTTTGAAAAAATGAAGTTAATGTCAACAGAAGATAAAAATTTCCTTATCGAATGTTTCAAAAATAATCATAAAGTATTGATCCTCTGGGTGACTTTATATCCAAGAAAACTTTTACAAAAAGAATACAAAACTAAACGTATCAGATAAGCCTGAAATTACAGAAAAGGAACGACAGAGAAGTGGAAAAAGTTCTTTCACTAGACAAATCTAAATTGGTTGAGAAGGAAATATATGTATTTACCACCACCCCTCTCCGCACGAGTAAGATATGACACAAGGTTGTTTTTAAGCGGAGTATGAATTCAGTTTTCCTTCTACAAGACTGGTCGTGATACCAAGGTTAAAGAGCGCAGTCTGCCCTACTATTTACTCATGGCTGGAGGTAGTTAGATTCATATCTTTCCCGAGAGTATTAGTGCTATCTTAAATGCCAACGACCTTGTCCACAGGTCACCGTGTTCATCTTCAACGATGGTAACTATTACACTTCAGATATCCCTAAGGGGTAAGAGAGATATATCATTCACAATACATTATTCAATCTACTAAGGACGCTGGAGGAAGTTTTAAAATCTGGTGTGAATTCTCCGGTGAATATAGTAAAGTTATCTGCTTAATCAAAGGCACCTAGAATGATATAGTTTATAGTTGAATATGTATATATATATATATATATATATATATATATATATATATATATATATATATATATATTAATGTTTGTTGTAAGTCCAAAGAAAGAATAAAAATGTATATTTCAAAATAGGAGGGTCTGAGAGCATCAAGCTGGAAACACACACACACACACACACACACAGTTATGTGTATACCTATACATAGACAAAAACTATTAAAAAAAAAAAAAGGAAGAGTCTCCACTAAATTTAAAACCACATAGCCACGCACACAAAAAATTCCCAAGTCACACATTCATACACACACATAGAGAAGAAAAATAACTGTTAGTGAAACCCAAAACCACTCCAACGCACACACACAAACACACACATACACACACACACACAACGACAAAAACATATCAAATACGCGTATCAAAGAGGTGTAAAGCAGACTAAAGTAAACACGCTTAGAAAAAGGGGGAATAAAACCTATATAAAACCCACAACCAAACGGAAAAACATTTAAACTGCGAACAAGAGTGAGTTCAAGACTCATTGACTCAATTAACAGGGCTTATGTTCTCTGACGAAAGCAACAAGCTGGAAACATATACATTTATAACACGTATGTACGAACAAAATAGATAAATAAATAAATTCAAAAATACAAATCTCTTCATGGGCACACACACACACACACACACACACACACACATATATATATATATATATATATATTCTTATATTTATTTATATGCTTATATATATGCTTATCTGAGACAACTGGTTTCATGCCATCTTATTACAATAATCATCAGGTAAAGAAAGAAAGATATCGGAGAAATCTAAAAAATTATATATATATATATATTCAGATTAACTGTGCTGAACCAAGTGATCTTCAACTGGTTAGCTATAACTTTTACTATCAATGAGATAATGATCTAGTTCTAATCTGTCATTATAATCAAAGCGTTTTGACTCTCTTTTGCCATTTGTCCCTATCAGCCATCACGCTTGGTACCTCATCTTGACAGCATCCAGTACCCGCAGAGACCTGGTTAATGTATGTTTTAACTAATCAGCCAACACTAGTATATCAATGTGTAGGAGTCCATTAAAGAACATAACTTATGAGTTCGTTCTCACTTCTCCAAAATTTAACATACCATTAAAACTACTCAGTCAATCAGTGAATCAAAGAGACCCACTAGATAAATCGCAGCCCCATTAAATATAAAAGAAATATGCATGTTTTCGCAGATACGGGTTAGATAACACCACAATTGTTCTTTTAAAACGATGGCAAGTCTTGATGTCTCAATTGTTTAATACTGTGTGTGATAGCTCTACAGCTGCCGATTTGTAGGGTGTTGCTTCCAGGATTTTTTTCAAAAAAGCCTACGTCATCCTTTTTCAGTTGCTACCTAGCTTTTTCTCCAAGTGCTTTGAGAGATAAAATAGTGTAATCATACAGTAGTACTGACACGGCTGATATAGCAAAAAAAAGTTTTTAAAATCATTAAATAAATTAGAATAAAACTATGATATTCCGTTCTGTGGACTACCACCTTAAAGTCCGAAATTAAATCCTATGTAACTGGAAAATGATAAATCACCAAAGGACACATTTTATCGTTCAGGGTTTTCGGACTATTGTCTTCATCCTTATTGTTTTATTCACAACGTTTCGTCCGATATGTCCTCCCCCCTTCTTCAGGTGTTTGTCGAACTTACAACATCGAGCAAAAGCTATTAGTAGTGATACGGATGCATATCAAGAAGATATGTCTAGTTTAAGACATAACCTCCATCGTAACAACAACCAAGAGTGGATAACATCAGCTCCAAGAAATCTAGATAGGAGGATAGAAGATGATACTCGAAAACTCACCATAGTATGTCTGCCCTATGTCAAAGGCCTAGCCGAAAGGATGCGAAGGATATATAGTCCATATGACATCAGGACAATATTCACAAATGACTCAACTTTCTGGAGGCATCTTCCCTGTGCCAAGCCACCAACGGAATTCAACATGACCAAGAACTGTGTGTACTCTATCCCTTGCAGTTGTAGTAAAGTACACAAGGGCAAGACATACCACCCACTAGAAATAAGACTAGAAGAACACCGAAAAGCAGTAGTATGAGGTGAAATTGAAAAGGCGGGAAAGAAAAGGGAAACAGTCTGCCCTTATGGGATAAAATTAAAATAATTGATAGAGAAGAACGCTGGAGAATTAGAAGTCTTAAGGAACCGCACATTTGTTGGGCTACAGTGACCTGTTGAGTCGACCAAGTATAGAGATGAATACAATATGAGAACCAATAATCGACGAGAAGGTTAGATAAAAAGATAATTTGGAATATGAGCTCGGGTAAAAAATCATATAAAGTTGTAGTACTCATAGTGATGTGAGAACATAAAGTTTATAAGTCCCAAAAAATTTCCTCTGATTTGTCCGGCAGGAGACGAAGCGTAACGGTTATAGTCGTTGGTTTCTTAATCTTCTAAAAGAGACAATCATCGGGAGGTCGTAATTTCAATCCTGATTGGTGGTGAGTAGAAATACAAGAATACTTAGCACTTATACCCAGTGATGGTCTACGGAATCAGAACTAGCAACCCCCATGGATTAAATAAAGGACGTGGTTAGAAGTTCTGTGTAGGCTCTCAAGTTGATAAGCACCTGAAGAAGACGGTAGGACATATCGGCCAAAAGGTTATGAATATAATAGTCCGAAAACCCTGAATGATAAAAAAGGATTCAATTACACCAAAAGAGGTATTATAGTAATAAATTTGAATTCTCTAGTGGTGAAAAAAAACCTCTTTGAATATTTCTAAATTATCCAAAAGTCTCTTCTCCTTGTCGGTGGGGCTTAGAACACTCTGACTGAATCTCCTGCAAAGGTGGAAGATATCTTCTGAAAGAGTACCAACCATTGGTCCAGTAAATTTCTTTATAATTCTTTTTCCTTTCATTTTAAGTTTCCCACTAAAAAACAATGGATTAAATTGACCTCGTATCACATTCTCCCCGTAATAGAGAGTTACAGTTTCATGTTTCCATGACGATCAGGCGATCATGAATGTTTTCCTCTAAGAAATATATATATATATATATATATATATAATTGTCCAGAGACGATGTGTTTTGAATTATTCAGGTACATAATATACGAGAAGTTTCATCTAAATCTACAGGAGTGTTCGATGTATGGCTATTTATGTATAAATGTATCAAACAATATATATCAAAACTCTCATGCTGTCACAATTTCCTCTTGCCTATATTCACACAAAGCGAATATATCTGTAAAATTGATTGAAAGAAAACTCAACGGACTATCATTGTGCTATTATAAAATAATTTCAAGCCCTAGACTCGACCTGCCTCTTCAGATGACAATTAAACAGGTCGATTCACTAGTTGAAATAAATTTATGATGGCACAATGATAGTCTGTTGAGCTTTCAATGAATTTTTTTTTTCATATATATATATATATATATTGTGTAATTGGATGGAAATTCAAACCTGGTTAAGTTGTCATTTTAAATTTATTTTGGCGGAGAATATTACTATGCTCTCCGTCTCGTCAGATGACTTTTTACATGCTTTACTCTAAGTTGCAGAACAGCAAAAGAATATATATATATATATATATATATATATATATATATATATATATTAAAATCTTAGGTTTATAAGCAAATAAATATGAACTGACTGATTCCATGTGAAGAAGAATTCTGTCATAGTTTTCTGTGACAGAAAACAGAGAAGAATGAAATGGTGACAGAAGACAAGAAGAAAGGATGGCTGTGATTAAAGAATATAAAATAAAAACGTCTCGAGAAAGCACGAAAATTTGATAGAAGATAAAGAAAAGAAAAAACTATGCCAGGACATATTGTGAATAAAATTCTAATAGAACACGGACAAACGGAAATTGTGACAAGAAATTGTAACGGAGAGGAGGAAAATTTACAGCTGAGCATTGTGACCGAGCATTTAGGTAAGAATAAAATGGAAACTAAACAGCGATGAGGAAACTGTGAGGGGAAATGAAACAGATTTGATAGGGGAAAAGATCTTTGTGACAGAACATTGTGAGAAAACGAATAAAGAGGAATTATATCGCCACAAACACAAACAGAAAAAAAAACTGCAACGGAGCAGATAGTGAAGACTGAAATTGGGACAAAAGACAACGAGAAAAGTGATAAAAAAGTGTGACAGAGAAAATATGAAGAAGAGGAAGACTGTGACAAAACATTGCGATAGAACACTACGAGAAAAGGAAAAACGAGACAGAACAGATGGAGAAAAGGAAGACTGTGACAAAACATTGCGATAGAACACTACGAGAAAAGGAAAAACGAGACAGAACACATGGAGAAACGGAAGACTGTGACAAAACATTGCAATAGAACACTACGAGAAAAGGAAAAAACGAGACAGAACACATGGAGAAAAGGAAGACTGTGACAAAACATTGCGATAGAACACTACGAGAAAAGGAAAAACGAGACAGAACACATGGAGAAACGGAAGACTGTGACAAAACATTGCAATAGAACACTACGAGAAAAGGAAAAACGAGACAGAACACATGGAGAAAAGGAAGACTGTGACAAAACATTGTGATAGAACACTGCGAGAAAAGGAAAAACGAGACAGAACACATGGAGAAAAGGAAGACTGTGACAAAACATTGTGACAGAACACTACGAGAAAAGGTAAAAAAGTGACAGAACACATGGAGAAGAGGAAGGCCTTATCCGACCATGACTGAAAACTCCGGTAAAACAAAGGAGAAAAACAACAATATCAATTTAAAATTATTTGGCTTGGTAGACAGCTTTCAATAAACTAACGACTTTTACTCCAAACCACACCACAGGCATAAATTATAAATAGAATTGACTGGGAGATGAATGCCGTCTTTATTATTGATGGGTAAAAGGTGCCTCCAGCAGTCAAACTAATTAGCTGACACTAATGACTATAAAGTGACTTATTTCTCAAAGTTAAACTCATGACTAATTTAATTAAATTTTGTGTAAAACAGAAACTGAAAATTGGTACCCGTGTCTTAACAAAAATAAGATTATTACAAAAACAAGGCGTTATTGCCGTAGGAAATAGACACAGAGATCCGAGTTCAAATCCTAGATAAAGCTACTTGCATTTCCCATAATGTTAACAGCTTGGGGAAAAGGTATCAATCCAAATATTCTTCTTCCAGTAATGGGTCAATAGTATGACAGACTGGGCTCTTTAACATTGGCATGGCAACCGGCCTAAGAGAAGGAAAATTCCGAACTCAAACTGTTAAACTCCGTATAAATGTTGACCTTGTGTCTCATCCTACTCATTGTGTGGCGAATATATATATATATATATATATATATATATATTAGTAATATCCAGTCAGCGTCCGAAGACAGTGAGTGTGGATTATTCATGTATAGAATATATGAGGATTATCATATAAATCTATGTGAGTTTTCTATGTATGGCTATTGTTGCATCTTTTTTCTTCCGGCAAAATATAACAAAACTGGCGTATTGAACGTCAAGTCTAACATGTAAAAGTCATCTGAAGAGATGGAAAGAATAATAATATTATCCGGCGAAATAAATTTATGATATATATATATATATATATATATATATATATATATATATATATATATATATATATATATATATATATATATATATATATATATATATATATATATATATATATATATATATATATATATATATATATATATATATATATATATATATATATATATATATATATATATATATATATATATATATATATATATATATATATATATATATATATATATATATATATATATATATAATTTATTTCTATTCAAGGTGGATCCCTAAATTTACCGGGTGTCCTCGTGGTGCAATGGTTAAAGCGATGGACTGCGGAATCGTAGTAAGCGAGTTCGTACTCCAGTCGCGCTATTACGTTCACTTTCGGCCAAATACCCTTGGGAAAGGTATGAACCCTCTTATCCTCCCAGCTATGGGTTAAATAGTACAACTACTGTTATTCTAGGGGAATGGCTTTGGCGTTAAATAATGTTGATATGCAAAGAAACAAACCAAACCAAACCTAAATTTATTTATTTATTATTATGTTTTTTGTTTTTTTGTTTTTTTCATGAGTCGTTTTGATCAATAAAATGTAGTATATATATGCAAATTTTGTTTGGTTGGGTGGATTTTTTAATCAATAAAGTGTAATTTGCCCTACCATCTTCGGTCAGTTTAATCCTAATGATCCGAAAAGGTGAAACCTAGGTAGATTTCTTCTGACCCATTAGGTTTTTATATACATTGGGATGAAATATGTAATCTTTTTATGAAGATTTTTATTTTTTATCTTTCAAACCTAGCCTGAACAAATTTTATATATATATCTATAGTATAAGGATATAATCTACTAATATGTGTATATAAACTTAGGTTACAATTAATTTTACAGAAATTTATGCCATTTTTTCATTTTCATGAATGAAAAAAGTAATCGTACAGCACAACATTGTTGCAATATTTTTCTGAATTGTTCCCATAAAGCTATCAGTACCCAGACTTAGCCGTCTAGAATGTTCCAATATATATTATCAGTAACTATAATTAGTCTTAAAATCCTAACAGGAACTTTCTGCAATTGCTTATCGTACAAAAAGGTTCTGATCATGGCAAGAGGTAAAGAATTGAGTAATTCACAAAAAGCATTGACTGTTAAGCTTTGAAAAGATGAAGAAAGTTTTAGATATATCTCAAGCAACCTGAATATGTCTTTTACTATGATAAGTTCATTTATTGCACGGTTTAAAGACATAACACAATTGAAAAAAAAAAAGAACAGGTGCTCCAAGGAAGATTTCTCCGAGATTATCAAGAAAATTAGGACGCCTGATTAACCAAAATCTTATGGTTACGTGTGAAGAGCTGCAGGAAGATTTGCGTTCACCATGATGTGTAACCAAATGAACAATAAGTAATGAAATGCTGAGGAATGATCTAAAGTCACGGAGACCAAAGAATATTCTCTCTTATTGAAACGACATAAGATGCAAGGTTGAAATTCGTAAGACAGTATAAGGAAAAGGAAAATTCGTTTTGGGAAAGAGTATTATGGACAGGTGAAACTAATATTGAGTTGTTTGGTCATAATTATCGAAATCATGTGGGGAGGAAAGATGGCGAAGCCTACTCACCAAAGAACTCAGTATCAACTGTCAAATTTGGCGGTGGCAGTATAATGATTTGGGGATGTTTTTCAGCGAAAGGTGTGGGCAAAATATCAGAAATAGACAGTAAAATGAATGCCCAACAATATAAACAGATCTTGTAAGAAAATATGATATCTTCTGTTGAGAGTCTTGAGCGATCTTCTGATTACATTTACCAGCAGGATAATGATCGTAAGCATACAGCTCAATCAACAAAGAAGTGGTTGACTGAAAATAATGTTAATGTTTTGCAATGGCCAAGTCAGTCCCCGGCTTCGAATTCAATTGAAAACTTGTGACAAATTTCGAAAATTCAAATACGAAAAAGAACATCAGCAAACATCAATAATCTGGGGACAATATCCAAGAAAGAATGTATATATATATATATATACTCACAGTGGGATGAAATATATATATATATATATATATATATATATATATATTTATTATAAAAGTGTTGGTTGTTCCTAAATCACTTTGTGAGTTTGTGTCGAACCAAGTGCAATATAATATGGAGAGTGCTCAATATCTAGGATAGAACTAGTATATGATAATAATAATAATAATAAGAAGAAGAAGAAGAAGAAGAAGAAGAAGAAGCAGAAGAAGAATACGTGAAGAAGTTGTATGTATATGCTAATTTTTAGAAAGAACAAATCAACTTTTAAAAGTTTTTTCAACTATATCTTTTATATTATGAATATATCTAATACACTTCTTTTAAAAAAAATCTAAATTTTTTTAAAAAATATTTCTATGTGACTACAAATGAATGTTAACATTTTTGTTTTGTTCCTGATTGTTCCTCCTAAATTCTTCTCTCAATCTTATGAACATCAGTGAATATATTCGAGCTCGTACGTAATGCAAGTACAGCGCGTCATGATAAAACAAACACTTGGATAATTAAGATTTCTTCTCTGTTCTTCTATAAGACTCGGAGAAATTTTTGAGCCATATTTATTTATCTATTTTAATGTCATGTCAACCTGTCCAGGGTTATTTTATGCCTTGATGTTTTAGAACCCCGTTCATTGTACATTTACATTTACATTCTTTATTCCGGACCATTGGCCTATTGAGTAGAGTGTTCACCATTGGTCCGCGAGACCAGGGTTCAATCCCAGGTCGAGTCATACCAAAGACTCAAAAAATGGTACTTGAATACGCCTTGCTTAACACTCAGCATTATAAGGTAAGGATCAAGGGTAAAGGAGAGCAATCTAAGGAAAGGAGTTGCGCCCTCGGTGTAGTAGCTATTGAAAATGGAGCCAAGGGGTCACCCTCGACTAAGGTCGCCAACAACTTCGTTGTTCCAAAAGATTTTTTTAGCTCAAGATTCAATCGAGTATACTGATAGTTTTTAGAACGAGCTTTTTGACGCATAGCTAGGACCCGAATAGGTACTATTTACCAACCCCTCCGCTCGGGCAGGATATGACACAAGGTCAATTTTTAAGCGGAGTTTAACAGGTTTGAATTTAGAGTTTTTCCTTCTCCTAGACTAGTTGCCGAATAGGTAGGATCTCTTTGGAAATTTCAGTGGTCTTTAACCACACACACACACACACACATATATATATATATATATATATATATAAGCAAGTAAGTTGGCCGACCGTACTCGATGGTGACCCGAAGGCTCCCTTTTCAATAGCTATTACACCGAACTGTTGGGGAGAGCGCAACTCCTTCTCTGGATTGCTCCACTTATCCTTGATCTGTTACTTATAATACTAGTGTTTTGCAAGAAGGCATGAAATGCTATTTTTGGGTCTTTGGTATGACTAGACCTAGGATTGAATCCCGGTCTCTCAAACCATTGACAAACACTCAAACCATTATACCAATGTGTATGTATGTGTGTGTGTGTGTGTGTGTGTGTGTGTGTGTGTGTGTGTGTGTGTGTGTGGTTATTTGCGAGTAAGATGCCATCATTATCATGTTGCACTGCCAGCACGGTTTTCCCTGACCCTCTGTCGCCACCCGTCTCTATCATCCATCGATCCCGGGAGGTCATCCAGGCTGTATTCTGTACCGGTTGTATATAGGTCCTGGCTGGTCGTCCTACACAGGAGTAAGACGTGACACGAGGTTACGTTTGTCTCTACCTCCCACCAGACAGGACTGTTTTAAGCTTTGTCCGTCTCTATTAATAATTCTTTCAAAAATAAGGTAAACGTCAAAGGAACATGATTAAACGTAATTGTTTTGTTTCTTTATAATTTGATTCCACTTCGTACCAAATCATTACAATTATGGTGGAAGTCCGCAGGGCGAGTTCGAACTCCAATCGTGCAATAACGTTCTTTTCGGACTATTGCTTGTTTGGGTTTTAAGGCATATCAACCTTTGTAGATTATTTAACACCAAATCCATTTTTATACGAATAAACATTTCTATTTCAAACAATTCAGCTTAGCATAAGTACAGGGTTTAATTGTCAAAAACCTTTCTATTTCAAGCTATTCAGTTTAGTCAAACAGTTCTATTTCAAATAGTTCAGTTTAGTATAAGTGTTGTATAGCCATGAACAACTATACATACACATACGTATGCAGAAACATATTCAACACAATAACGACGAGCCGACACAGTTCTTTAGAAAAATATACTACTCACTTTATTTGAAAGGGTTCGAAAGGGTTACGAAAGGTATTATCTGTGAGAGGTGAGTTGGAGACTGAACAGAACAGCAACATATTGACCCTGCCCAACTCTTCTGACTACTGCAGCATTTTTTCCCGTCCTCCTGGGTTGCTCAACCGAGGGCCTGGGGACCCAGCCTCAGTTGGGACACGGTTCTCATTCCAGCCTCTTCACTCCAACTGATCTGAACTTCCTGTCGCCGGGGTTATATAATAATTTGTCGTCCACCTACTTCCTGCGAGCGTCACAATTTCGCACTCAATTCAACCCCTCGACAGTCAAGGTCGCCCCTGATCTCCTGATATCTTTGACCGGATGCACCTGTTATTTACACAGGTGCATTTCTTCTTTGGACAGTTTCGCCGTGTCGGAGGTTAATATGCAACATAAGTATAGTTTTTTGTTTACCTCTGGTGGTGTAATGGTTAGCAAACTAGACTAGCAAACCTACACGAGTGAGTTCGAGTCTCATTGGGTGCCCCATTCATTTGGCCTTGTGCTACATCGAAGCAAAGAGCTTCATAAATTACTATAGTTTTTTGTTTACACACAATTAAATGACAAAACTGTTCTATTTCAAACAATTCTGTTTAGCGTAAGTACAGTTTTAATGTCAAAAACAGTTCTGTTTCGAACAATTAAGTTTAGAGTACAAAACAGTTCGATTTCAAGCAATTTAGTTTAGCATAAGTACGCAGTTTAAATGTTAAAACAGTCCTATTTCAAGCAATTCAGTTTAGTCCGTGTACACAGTACCATTTGACTCATAGATAGGACCCTATCAGGTGCTACCACTCCAGAAAGTTTGGTTAGCATTGGGACAAAAAAGGCAGAACCTTGATAGTAGGAAGGATGGACATTTAGTAAATTCCAATGGGATTTAATGAAATTTAATAGGATAGTATTAATAAATTTTTAGAAGTTCTTCTCTATTGTCTTACGAAATGCTTGTTCCATAAATACATAAATCCTCCCCCGACATACATATAAACACACATTTAGAAGCACTCGTTTCGTAACGGTTATGATCATTGGAAGTGCCCGTGGTGTAATTGTTATCGTCGTAGGAAATGAACACGGCGACACGAGTTCAAATCCTGGACGAAACTCATTGCATTTCACATAGCACTAATACCCTTGGGAAAGGTATGAATCCAATTATTCTCCCTCCAGCTATGGGTAAATAGTAGGACAGACTAGGCTAGGCAACTAGTCTAGGGGAAGGAAAACTCTGAGTTCAAACCTGTTAAACTCCGCTTAATAATTGACCTTGTGTCATATCCTGACCGAGCAGAGGGGTTGGTAAATAGGATGATCATTGGAAGTGGACACGGATATCCGAGTTCAAATCGGCTTAAGGCTATTAGCGCTAACACCCCTGTGAAATTTAAATATAACTATATTCTCTCCAGCTCTTGGTGAGTTGTAGGACAGACTACGTTCTTTAACGTTGGCATAGCAACCGGATTAGAAAAAATGAATTCAAACCAGTTACATAAATAAGAGGGGTGGGCTCCTCTAAGCTATCCCGGCTCTCAAACAGGCTAACTGTGTAGTGTTCTATCAACCAAATCAGTTTGCGAGACTAGTGAAATTATAAAGCTCTTCGAACGAATTGAGCACTCTGATATCCGGTAAGGTATAAAATGTAAACAAACGAACGCTGCTGCTGCTGTTACTACATAATACCTTATAATTCCTTAGCCAACGTCGTACGCTTGTTGGCCGAGCGGTCTGATACTAAGTCTAACGTAGAGTTGGGCGGATTTCGGTCCCAGCCTCAAGCGTCCTACCTATCTAGCCACACGGAAGAGTTGTGATACAACGAAACAGTCAGTTTGTGGTTGACAATATATATATATATTGCGTGTGTGTGCAGAAGTTACCAGTAAAAAATTGTTTTTTAACTGAAAATTTGTTTTCTCATTTACACTAAAAACGCTGGAAAGTTTTACACACATCTGAATTTTAAAATGTATTAAAGTAGATGAGCTCTTTGCACAATAAGCACTTTGTAGATATGAAATTTACACAACAAGTACTTTGCACAAAAAATACTTTTTAAATAGACATTTTACACAATAAGTACTCTTTCGATAAGTACTTTGTTAATATGTACTTTGCAGAACAAGTACTTTTCACAATAAGTACATTTTGAATAGATATTTTGCACAATATGTACTTTTTAGATAAGTACTTTGTTAATATGCACTTTGCAGAACAAGTACTTTTCACAATAAGTACATTTTAAATAGATATTTGGCACAATATGTACTTTTTAGATAAGTACTTTGTTAATATGTACTTTGCAGAACAAGTACTTTTCACAATAAGTACATTTTAAATAGATATTTGGCACAATATGTACTTTTTAGATAAGTACTTTGTTAATATGTACTCTGCAGAACAAGTACTTTTCACAATAAGTACATTTTGAATAGATATTTGGCACAATACGTACTTTTTAGATAATCGAAACGAGGTTAGCGAAAGCATGGACAGCTATCAATAGGTTATCGATTATTTGGAAATCAGACCTAACCGATAAAATGAAACGCAGCTTCTTCCAGGCAGCGGTCGTATCGATACTGCTATATGGATGCACTACATGGATGCTAACAAAACGGCTGGAGAAGAAGCTAGACGGCAATTACACAAGAATGCTACGTGCAATCTTCAACAAGTCCTGGCGGCAACACCCCACAAGACACCAACTGTACGGCCACCTACCCCCTATCACGAAAACTATTCAAGTTAGACGAGCCAGACATGCAGGACACTGCTGGAGAAGCAGGGACGGACTCATAAGTGATGTTCTCTTATGGACCCCCACACATGGCCGTGCAAAAGCAGGACGACCAGCACGAACATACATTCAGCAGCTATGTGAGGATACGGGATGTTGTCCTGAAGACCTACCTAGGGCGATGAACGATAGGGAGGAGTGGCGAGAGAGGGTCAGGGATATCCGTGCTACCAGCGCGATATGATGATGATGATGACTTTGTAGATATGTAATTTGCACAACAAGTACTTTGCTCCATAAGTACTTTTTCAATAGATATTTTGCAGAATAAGTACTTTTTAAATATGTACTTTACACAATAAGTACTTTGCCTAATAAGTGCTTTTGAAATAAGTACTTTTGAAATAATTACTTTTCAAATAAGTACTTTATAAATAAGTACTTTGCACAATAGGTACTTTGTAGGAAGATTAGTGAAAGCAGGAAAAGAGTAGTGATTTTTATCTGCGGAAACGAAATCGGTGACCTGAATTCAAATCCTGGATGAGGCAGTTTGTCTTTCATTTCACGGGAATGACATAAATCCATGTGTTTTTTCCTAGCAATGGGTAAATTGTTGACCAGTCTGGGTTCTTTAGCCCTTATTAAGCAACCGGTCTAAGAGAAATAAAACTAATTTCAAACCAGCTTTACTCTACTGGGAGGGGCTCGATAAATACTTACATCGGGATTTCCATTCTTTTTGTGACTATATAGTTTTAATTTCGTTGAATTTGGTCATACATATTACCTAATAATGATATACTTATCGTGACACATTTTCATTGTTCCACTAGAAAATTTAAAAAATCCTATCATCTTTGATTTGGGTGCAAATTCTGAATCAAAACCATCGTTAATCGGCTTAAAAATTGACCTTGTGTCACATTCGGCCAGAGACGGAGGGTTTAGATAAACACATGCAGAGATATGTACGAAGAAAAAAATATGTGTTTATATATATATATATATATATATATATATATATATATATATATGTGTGTGTGTGTGTGTGTGTATATATATATATATATATATACCTGTTGCTGGTTTGCATTGTTGCATTAGAGGAAGTTTGTGATAAATGGTTTAAAAAGAATATGCTTTGTTTAACAAGTTGAAAGAATTTTAGGGCTGTGTATGTGTATGTGTTTGTCTGTGTGTGTGTGTGTGTGTGTGTGTGTGTGTGTGTGTGTGTGTGTGTGTGTGTGTGTGTGTGTGTGTGAGCGTGTGTGTGTGTGTTTGAGCTGACAATTAATTATCATTAGTTAATGGATTGGTTAATTAATTAATTAATTCATTGTTAATTGGATTGCGTGCTTTTTCAAGGACGTCAGTATTGTTAATCATCGCATTGCTAAACGCTTCAACGCAGGAGGAATATCCCTGGCCTTGTGACAACTATGTACAGAGTGCAAATAAATCTTGTTAAATAAAAATGCCCCCTCCCCTTATCCCATGTTTCTATGAGTTTTATGGTATTTACAAAGTGAAATATTTATTTGTATCTGTTGGAAGTTCAGATTTTTTTTTTTTTTTAGTTTTTACTTAGAGTTTGTTAAATTCATAGAAAATCACTTAGAGCTTAAAAACTATATTTCCAAACAACTCTTTCTCTCTCTCTTTCTCTCTCTCTCTCTCTCTCTCTCTTACACATACACGGGCACGCGAGCCCACATATAAAACAAGAATATACTGATGAGCGGAAAGGTTTGTAGTTCTTTCACTTCGTGCTAATACCCTTGGGAAGGGCATGATCCCTTCTATTCTCTCGACAGCTATGGGTAAAATAGTTGGGCAGAAAAAAGAAAAAACTTAATTCAAAACCTAAGGGATATTATTCTTGAGTATCGATGGTGCAATGGGACACCATTCTTTTATTATCAGCTCATTTCAAAAGTATGGCTGGTCCTACACAAGCCCTCCCAACTATCAACAAAATTAGCTGTGTAAGCAGTCAAGTGGTTCATAGTTGGATGTACTGAGTGATTTTAACGGCATATCAACTTATCTGGGATTATTCTATATCTTGAGGTTTGGGAATCGTGTATATTGTATGTTTCTATTCACAATTTTGTGTAGTTGTTTCTTAAAAGTGTTTTGCACACCGTTAAGTATTCCTATCTAATACAAATAATTTTTATAAACCATACATTTACATGGTTTCAAATAAGTATTTCTGTTAAATAATAATATCAACACTCAGCATTAATTCGTTGGAGTCAGTTGCTTATAGTAGATCTATTGGGAGGTGCCCATGGTGTAATGGTTATCGTCGTAGGAAATGGACTCGTCGACACGAGTTCAAATCCTGGACAAAACAGTTTGCATTTCACATAGCACTAATATCCTTGGGAAAGGTATGAATCCAATTATTCTCCCTCCAGTTATGGATAAATAGTTCTTCAGCCTTGGTGAGGCAACTAGTCTAGGAGAAGGAAAACTCTGAATTCAAACCTGTTAAACTCCGCTTTAAAATTGACCTTGCGTCATACACTGCCCGAGTGGAGGGGTTGGTAAATATGTATAGTGTATCTATTGTTTCTAACACTCAGCGAAAACGAAGCCATTTAAATAAATCCAAGTGTCCTTTATTTCCCGAGAAAATGTTAGCAAGGATATTCGCCTGTTATGAAATAGCCGAGGGATTTAGGTTCATGCCTTTGAGTTTAGTTAGGCTGGGAACCGTTCGGCTCAGCACATGGGTTGGTTGGGTGAAAGATTGAAGCAGGTGTTAACGCGGGTGCGCGCGAGTGGATGGAGGTGTGACTCAGATGTCATAACAGTCCGAGACGATACTGGGTGACAAGGTGCGGGTGACGTCACGCACCGGAAGCACGCGGAAGTTTGTGTGAGAATTTGAAGAAAATAAAAGTCGGGTTTTGGACGCCGAACGAGAAGGATCGATTTTTTGGAGCTCGCAGGCGCGAGGCGAGTTTGCGCCCTATTAGGGGGCCGCTTGAGTTGGGGGAAAAATGAATAAGACAGCGTAGAAGATTGTGTCTCTCCTCCTTACGTCGAAACCTTTAACTTAAAGTTAATAAAAAGGTTACGTACCTGAACAAGAAGTAGTTACGTGTTTTGAGATTCCTGTTCTTTATATATTCTATCGTTAATGAACATTACATGTCTATTTCGCAGTAGTGGCCATATTCGTGTATATGGCTACGCAGCAAAACAGTAACCCGACGTGAATAGAAATATATAATCATGCCCATGGTCATGTAGTTTCGACCAATAGCGAAGATTCATCTTTTGAAAAATATCTTTAAAAACATGGGAACAGTTAGTGGGTCAGTGTGAAATTGTTTTGGGACACGCCTGGGTAGGACACGATTCTATCATGATTAGTAAAGGTTTTTTTTTAAAGAAACCAACTTAGATCTCTCATCCTCGGTAGCCTCCATCCTATCAGCTGGGTCTTGAATACGCTGATTACATCCCTTGCAGGGAGGTAGAATATTAACCCTCTCCCAAAAAATGGTATACTTTTTTGGCCACTAAACTAAATCCAGAGATGAGGCTCCATTTCTAAATCTCTGGATAGTATGGAGTCACTTCTTCAGTGCTATTGCTACCAGGTCTACTGGAGAGGTAATACCTGTTCAGATCCTGTCTATGTGTCAAACAGATGTGTTTGAGATTGAGAAGTGTTCGTCTGTTAAAAGGATTTCGAAGATATATCTTTATACTGTATATAATTGGAGAGTATAATTATTAAATTAACTTTCACATAAAATAACCCACCAAGTGTTGACAAGGTACAACTTGCAATGTATATAATTGGTGAGTATACTTATTAAAAACCGGACATTGGCATGATGGTTAGATTGTTCGCCAATGGCACGAGAGACTTGGGTTCAATCCAGGTCGAGTCATACCAAAGACTCAAAAAATGGTACTTAATGCCTCCTTGCTCAACACTCAGCATTATAAGGTACGGATCAAGGGTAAAATAGAGCAATCTAGGGTAAGTAGTAGCTGTTGAAAAGGGAGCCTTCGAGTCGCCTTTGACTAAGATCGCCAACTTTACTTTACTTACCTATAAAATTGACTTTCATATAAAATAACCCAGTAAGCGTTGACATGGTACTTTTTTTTACTGTATATAATTAATAGCATAATTATTAAATTGACTTTGGCATAAAATGACCCAACATATTTTGATATTTCGTAAAACCTCTTCAATCAACCAACAACCTAATTTCTACCACTTCAGTTGTTTCTTCATCTGTGTGTGAGTCTGTGTGTATTTGTGTGAGCGTGTGTGTGTGGATTTGATTATCATGACGAAATATAAAGTCGCAGGGACCTGATTATTTTCAATGAATTTTGGTTTGACTCCAGACTTCAATATTCGAGATCGACTTCCAAGGTGATTTGAGGTCATCAGATAGCAAAATATGCCATTTCTGGTCATATTCTGTGAGATAAACTGATACGCAATAAAGAAATGTTTCTTTGGCTATAGAAATAATGGAATGAATCAGATCAATGTTAAGTAAGTTGTTGGATATTCATCATTAGGGAATATGGACAATAGATAATTGCAAAAAGAAAAGAAAAAGAAATATATTCTAAAGAAATCTCGGAAACTAATGGTTAAAGCAATGTACTGCGAAATCGTAGTAAGCGAGTTCGAACTCCAGTCGCGCTATTACATTCACTTTCGAACAAATACCCTTGGGAAAGATATGAACCCCCTTATCATATTTACCAACCCATCCGCTCGCGCAGGATATGACACAAGGTCAATTTTTAGGCGGAGTTTAACAGGTTTGAATTCAGTGTTGTCCTTCTCCTAGATTAGTTGCCTCATCAAGGCTGAGGAACCTAGTCTGCCCTACTACTTACCCATAGCTGGAGGAAGAATATCCTCCCAGCTATGGGTCAAATAGCACCACGACACTTCTTCTTGAAGGATGGATTTGGCATTAAATAACCTAAAAAGGTTGATATGTCATTAAACAAAGAAACCAAACTAATTAGAACTTTTAACACACTTTTATGTCATAAAACCCTTTTAAGGAAAAATATTTGGAAAAAATATCTTAGAACTCTAGGGAGTACAGAGTCATCTTTTCGTTGACGTCACTCCCATATTCTCGTTGATCCATTAAAATCTAATCCCTGGGTTAAAGGTTTTAAATAATGAAGTGCTTAATTGATTAAAATGGTCATAAAGATATATTTTGCGCAGTATATAATTGGAGACTGTAATTGTTAAACTGACTTCGGCAGAAAATAAAACAAGGGTTAAAGTAGTTGGCGACTATAGTCGAGGATGACCCGAAGACTCCCTTTTCGATAGCTACTACACCGAAGTGTAGGGGAGGGCGCTACTCCATTCCCAGGATTGCTCCACTTTACCCTTGATACGTACCTTATAATGCTGAGTATTAAGCAAGGAGGTATCAAGTACCATTTTTTAAGTCTTGGTATAACTCGACCTGGAATTGAACCCCGGTCTCCCGGACCATTTGCGAACACTCTACCCACTTGGCTAATACTGTAAATCCGACCAGCCAACCAGCCAATCTCGATATCCTACTTCTTACTTATTTCTGATACTCGCTGCTCATTTGGTAACAACGATTTGTAGATTGCAACGATGCAAAAGTAAAAATAAAACTCATCAACATTTTTTTAAACATTTTTCATCCCGTTTAATCTGTTTGTTTTAAAGATTTTACAAGTAAAACACAAAGCATTTGCAAAGCTAAGCTTAGTTTGACACAAGACCAGAAGTATGAGGAACCCTATACGAATCGAACCAAATAAGATATACTTACCCAACCCCTCCGCCACGCTAGGTCAATTTTGAAGCGGTGTTAAGGTGTTTTTGAATTCAGAATTTTCCTCCCATTGACTGGCTGGCTTAGCAAAGTTAAGGAACCCTGTCTATTCTACTATTTCCTCATAGCTGGCGGGAGAAGAGATGGATTAATTCCTTTCCACTGATGATAAGGGAAATGTAAACAGCTTCGCTTAGGATTTGAACTCGGTCGCTACTTCTATTCTTAACAACGATAACCGTTTGCCTAAGCGCGCTTTAAAACTATAAAACTCAACAGTAATTTTCTGTTAGTATTGTTGACCGGTCACTAAATCATAGGACGTGCCGCTTTTATTTTTTGAAGATTGCTTAGTCAGTCACAAAGGCATTAGATTGAATGTATCCAGTATTTGACGTAACTAAGTGGTCTTCTCTGTACTAAACTTTGTAGAGTTTGACACATAGGCCCCAGTTGACTTGCAGTACCTGCTGTGCCTAAATAGTCATATATAAGTTGATATTTAGGGGAGGAACATTTACTTATACTGAATGTAAGACTAAGAAACTGTCAAGAAGAAATGGGTTGTTATTAATTTTGTTTTTATTTTTATTTTTGGGGTGACGAGATATCGGGTCTTTCAAGCCGATCCAAAAAAATAGTTGATAAGAGAAACTTTTATTTGGTACACTTAACTTGAAAATATATTCAGATGTTGTTGTTCTTTGAAAACTCCTGATAATATCGAAAGAACGGGAATAAAATGGACACCAAAGCACTCGCCAACTGTTCCAAGACACAGTGGAACAAGTTTGGGTTGATGTTCTCAAGTGAGATTACTTATCAGGGGAGAAGAAAGCGTACGTAGGAAGTGTCATTTGGATTGTTTTGTTTTGTTTTTTGTTGTTTCTTTTTTTTTTTAATTTCTTTTTAGCTTTTCCTTTCTAATGTTGTTTTTCTTAAGAAATTGATAACAGAAAAAAGCTGATAAACAAAACAAGTGATAAGACCTCAAGAGTCTAATGATAGAAAGAAAATAGGGGAAATAAATAGGGTGTGTTTGAGATAGATAGATAGATAGATAGATATCAAAGCCATTCTATATCTACCAATGTATTTCACTATATTCCTATGTATCTAATTATTCCTACTAATCAACGGACGGACACGCATACAAAGAAATACCTACATATATAGAAATAAATTTATTCATATATATATATATATATATATATAGTGTGAGAGATAGATAAAAAGAGGAATACACTTACAAAGATATAAATACAGAGAAATAAATTTAAAAAAAGAACAGAGTGAGATCAATTAGAATATAATGTAATACATGAATAGGATTTTTATCATTCAGCGTTTTCGGACTGTTGTGTTAATCTTTATTGGTATTTTCGCAACGTTTCGGCCGATGTGTCCTCAGGTCTTCATCAGGTGTTTCTTGTCGAGCTCGGAAGCCTACACGGAATATCGAACCACGTCTTTTTTTTAATCCAGGTGGTCGCTTGTTCTGATTCTGTTAACCCTAACCGGGTACAAGGGTTAAGTATTCCTGTATTGTTACTCTCCTGCAGTCAGGATTGAACCTGCAATCTCCAGATGATTGTCTCTTAGAAGCTTAGGGAACCAATACTTATAACCGTTACGCCATGAATTCTCCGATATAGGCTCCCGAGTTCGACAAAAATCATCTGAAGAAGGTCGAAGGACACATCGGCCAAAATGTTTTGAATATAACAATAAAGATCAAGATAATAGTCCGATGACCCTGAAAGAAAAATCATCAAGCTTTATTTCAGAAATTCTGATAACTAACCTAATTAGGAATATACTTAGATAGATAGATAGATAGATAGATGTGAATCTCTGAGATGAATATATGGAATAGCACGTTGCATCTATCTATCTATCTAAATATCTATATATACAAATATGTAAATACACCTTTGTATATATATAAATCTGAGCTCACCGATAGATAGATAGATAGATAGATATGTGAATCTCTGAGATGAATATATGGAATAGCACGCTGCATCTATCTATCTATCTATCTATATATATATATCTTTGTATATATATATAAGTCTGAGCTCACAGATAGATAGATAGACAGATGTATCATACTTACATGGATGCACCATACATAGGTGGATTTACAATACAACTAGGCAGATTAATGTGCCACAAGGCAGACTAAGCTAAGATTTAGGTTGCTCATTTGTTATATAGATAAGGAGAGAATAAGTGATGTGGGCTGACGGAAACAGATTGACAGACAAATGCTGAGAGAAGAAGTAAGAGAATTTTCAAAAGTAGATAATTAGACGTCCTTTTTTGTGTTGAACAATTGCGAAAATGTGTCATCTAAACACTTGAGGTGAATCGTCGATCCTGAACAGTCATCCGATCCATATATGTATGTAGGTATTTATTTATGTAAACATATAAAAATGAAAATGCTATCTATCGGCAGATGTTACTTATTATAATTACCAATATGTATAATAGAAACCCAGCAAACGTTATGTATCATTTCTGTTCGTGTAAATACTTCAATCTATCTATCTATCTATCTATCTGGATAGATAGATAAATAGATGTATTTACATGCACACATAGATAGATAGATAGATAGATAGATAAGGTTCCCGTGGTTTAATGGTTATCCTAGTAGGAAATGGACACGGTGACACGAGTTCAAATCCAGGACTAGACTGGTTGCATTTCACATAGCACTAATATCCTTGGGAAAGGTATGAATCCAATTATTCTCCATTCAGCTATAGGGTAAATAGTAGGGCAGACTGTGTTCTTCAGCCTCGGTGAGGCAACTAGTCCAGGAGATGGAAAACTCAGAATTCACACCTGTTAAACCCCGCTTAAAAATTGACCTTGTGTCATATCCTATCCAAGCGGAGGGGTTGTTATAGATAGATTGATAGATACTACTCTGTTCATATCTATCTATCTATCTATCTATCTATCTATCTATCTATCTATTTCGTTCTCTTCGAATCTAAGTATTTCTATCTTTCTATTCATATAGACTAAACTATTTATCTATCACGGTCAGAACATTATCTATCAATGTAGGAATTTCATGTAGTTTATATTTATATATATGTGTGTGTCTGTGTATGTGTTTGCTCGACTGTATACGTGAACGCTAGTGTATAAGAAAATGGAAAGGAATACTGACATTTTTTTCGATTTACAGTTGGATTTTCTTGCAAACCTTAGTCCACGTATCTAACTACGTTCGTATTTACCCAACTCCTCAACCACATGAAGTATACGATACAAAGTCACTTTCTAAACGAAGTGCAACTTGTTTGATTTCAGAGATTTTCTACTCCTCAATGTATTGCTTTACCAAGGCTAGGGAATCCAGTCTATCCCGCTATTTTATTCATTGTTTAGGCCGGACAGAAGATATGAATTCATGCCTTTCTCTGAAGCATTAGTGCTAAATGAAAATCAAGCCATCTCGTCCAGGATTTAAATTCAGGTTATCGATTCCATTTCCTACAACGAGAAACGTTACGCTAAGCACGCTTCCAACAACAACAACAGCAAAAGTTATTCCTGTGGTGACATATTCCATTCATCCTCGGATCTTTATTCACGGGACTTTTTTTTTTTTTTTTTTGTAAGAGCACACATCAAACCGAGGAGATCCAGCTGAAAGTAGAATCAGTTGAAGAGATCGTCTCTGTTTTAAAAGGTGGGACGATAAAGATTTGCCGGGTTGTTGTTTCTCAATGGATCAATTTTTTAGAAGATAAAGCTGATCTGGCTCTAGCATAGTAACAAATTCTTTTTCTTTTTTTTTATTTTCACACAATCAAATTCATATTTTTAGACACTCCTTGGATATATGCAACATCGCTTCCATTTCTGTCGTCAATAACCACAACACTAAGTGCGTCTCTTCTGCCAGTTTGTTTCAGCTTGTTCATTTCTCTCTCTCTCTCTCTCTCTCTCTCTCTCTCTCTCTCTCTCTCAATCTATCTATCCATCGATTAATATATATATATATATATATATGTGTGTGTGTGTGTGTGTGTGTGTGTATGTGTGTGTGTGTGTGTGTTTCTTTACCCAAGTTTTCCGAACAAACAGGATACGACGGAAAGTCAACATTTTCCTACTAAGTTTAACAGGTTTGAATTCAGAGTTTTCCTTCTCCAAAACCGGTTTCCATACGAAGATTAAAGAACGCAGTCTGTCCTACTATTTACCTATAAGGGGTGGGAGAATAATTTGGATTCGTAACTTTACTAACAGTATTTACGCTAGTTAAAATGCAATAAGCCTCTCACAGGAATTGAACACGGGTCGCCGTGTCCATTTCCTACGATGATAAACGCTACACTATGAAGGCTTCTATATTCTCTCTTTCCCTCTTCCCCTCTCTCTCACTCTTTTTTTCTCTCTTTCTCTCTCTCTCTCTATATATATATATACACTTATATATATATATACATATATATATGTGTGTGTGTGTATATATATATATATATACACACACAAACACACACACATATATATATATACAAATATATATATATATACATATATATAGATATATATATATATATATAAAACAGATAACAAGCTTCGAAAGGAGTAAATACATCATGGTTTACTAATAGAAAGAATAGAAATTCATCATCGACTGAAATAATTAATTTTAAAGAGATAGAAAATACACTTGTTATGTGATTGTAGCAGTGTATATGTATACGCACGAGCGTGTGTGTCTGTATGTGCCTCCGTCTGTGTGTGCCTCTGTGTGTGTGTGTGTGTGTGTGTGTGTGTGTGTGTGTGTGTGTGTGTGTGTGTGTCTCATGCATTCTTCTTTTTTTACTTAATCAGAGAGACAATGAAAACAGAAACTGGTATCTCCGATTAGCAGAAACGTGATAGGAAATTTGAAATACACAGCTAATTATTAACGAGAGAAAGAACGGTAGAGGGAAGAAAAAAAAAATGAAGCGTCGATTTGAAGGAGTGTTGAATTATTTGCCCTTGGTGACCAAGCAGCCATCAACAGATGGCGTGAGTGTATGATTCATAAGCCCTTCCGGGAGAAAGAACAAAAAAATTCACAACTAATTTATAGCGAACGCGTGCCGACAACTTGAATGTTTTTGCTTATTTGATTATATATCTGCATGTGTCATCGAGCCAATGTTGTTTGTAGTTGCCTTATTTGAAGAGAAATTATTTCATGGTATTTTCTGTATGTCAGCCTTTTATAGGAACGATGCTTAGACAGTTATTTTCTCAAGTTTTTCAATGAAGTGATACCCCAGTTTTTTTTCCTCTTTTTAAAAAAGTTTATTGTATTTTTTTTTTCATATTTTGTTTCACACGATATTTTCTTGTATTGTCTGAAAATGTAGGGGAAAGTATCCTAATTGTTTATAGATACAAAACCAAAGTAAAGACACTTCTGGTGGTTTGCAAACTAGATTAGAAAACCTACACGAGTGAGTTTGTGTCTCAGTGGGTGCCTCATTCATTCGGCCTTGTGCCAAATCGAAGCAAAGAGCTTCGTAAATTACAACAAAACCAATATGATCTATCTATGAAGATAGCAGAAAACATAATCCAAATAGGTGAATTTATTATGATGTAAAGTCGACGTTGAACGTTTTGGTTTCAGTAACCATCATCAGGACTTCGATATCAAAATAGTTCACATAGCGATGGATGCTTGCTGAGATTACGAGACATAGTTACTTTCATAATCTATCTATCTATGCGAGGGTGGTTAAAAAATTCTAAGTCTTACCAAGAAAGAAAATCATAGATAAACATTTTTGTTGTGCTAACATATTACCACTTCTTATAAAACTTGAAAAATCGGATTTAGTTTTTCGAGTTTTATAAGAAATGGTTGCGTGTTGACACAACAAGGATCTTCAGCTATACTCTTCTTTTTGGATGAGGATTAGAACTTTTTAAACGACCCTCTTATATACTACTCTGTTGGAGGGATCCTCATTGGGTACCCTATACAAATGGCCTTGTGCCACTCCTGAGCAAAAAGCTTAGTAAATTACTGTTCTTTTGATGGGATCGTGAATACGCAGAACTGCATCCCCTACAGTGGTGGAAGACTTCCCAACCCACTTTCGGAATAATACTCTTTGGAAAGTAATGATCCCACTTACCTCCTCCCCTATATATGGGTTAAATAGTGCCACCGGGAGATCGGGATTCAATCCCGGATCGAGTCATACCAAAGATTCAAAAAATGGTACTTGATACCTCCTTGCTTAACACTCAGCATTATATGATAAGGATCAAGGGTAAAATGGAGCAATCAAGAGAAAAGAGTAGTACCTTGGTGTAGTAGCTATTGAAAAGGGAACCTTCGGGTCACCCTCGACTAAGGTCGCCAACTTCACTTTTCTTCGTTAAGGATGGATTTGGCATTACAAAACCAACAAAGTTTGACATGCCATTCATAACCCAAACCAAACCAAACCAGACACCAGTTCTGAAGATCTAAGGAATATATCAACCGCCTCATAATCTCAATCCAGAGAGTTTCAAAATCAAGAATAACATCACCAAAAATATATATACATATATATTGAAGTTCTGTTGTATATTGTACTTTCACTTGAGTGTTGCTCGAGACGAATAAAACCTTGAGTAAGAGTAAGAGAAGATTATATGCGCATCAGGTCGTTCCACGATGCGCAGGTGGTCGAGTCCATTTCCTAGGTAGTGATTGGTTGCCAGCCAAGGAGTGGCAATGCTAGCGTGTATATATACTAGTCCACTCATTGACATATTTTTGTCTGCCAGCTGGACGCTAGCTGGACTGCTGAGCCGGTAAGTGTCGTTGTTATTTCATCCTGCGCGTTGGGCAGTGGCTTCTTCATCGCCCCTCTTCCTCTGCTTGCAGGCCGGGTTAACCAAACAAAAACATCTCCACTCACATGGTTCAACCAAAATCCTAAATAGATCCTATAGTTTTGAAATAATAGGTAACGAAACTCAGAACACAATTGGAAACCTCAATCTAGCATATATATATATATATATATATATATATATATATATATGTATACGAAACTAGACCATCTACAAAGTATACGCCTACAAGTTAAATTAATCGACTATAGGCTAGAATGTTTGACATAAAAATCATACATCTATTGAGATAAAACATGATTTCGCATTAAATAACTCACGAGTGTTGATATGCCATTAAACACTAACCAAAAACTAACAAGAGGTCAAAAAGATTTGTTTAGAAATCTTTCAACTTCGATAGGACCGTGCGCACAGAAAAAAAACTCTTGTGACCGAACTTCACCAAAAATGTGAATATGAATGTACAAAAATTCTTGGTTAAGTTTTACGGAATATCAACCATTGTGGGTTATTCAATGCCAAATTGTCTTTATATATTTCAAATATATATGATTAAAATGGAATATTTTATCGGTAACAATTTTTAAACGATTCAAAGCTCATTTGTTTGCACACAGTTAAATGGTTTCAAGTACTGCTATCTATGCTATCAAACAGAAATAGTTTTATTTACACACAGTTAAAATGTTTCAAATATTGCTATCCATGCTATCTAACAGGAATAGTTTTATTTACACACAGGTAAATGGTTTCATGTACTGCTATCTATGCTATCTAACAGAAATAGTTTTATTTGCACATAGTTAAATGGTTTCAAGTATTTTTATGTAATACTAATAATTCAATTTAACAATCATTCGTTTGCTCAGAGTAAAATGGTTTCAAATATAAAAATGATTAAATATTTCTATTTGACTCAAAGATGGGACCCTGAGAAGTACTACCACTCCGGATCAGAGTGGACCTGGGAGTAATGGCAATGGAGGAATACTCTCCATTCCCCAAGGCTCTAGGACTGGAGTCTCAAACTCAGATTGTTTATTGTCATTCCTAGGACACTAGCTGTGAGGTGGTCTTAAACCTCTGCAGAGATGCAGTCAGTGTGTTCTGCAGCCCCAGCGAAATGGGCCAGGCAAGGAAGGGATAATCCCCACTCTGCATCTCTTTAGGACAGGAGTCTCACCATCAGATTGCTAGGACTCTAGCTGAAAGGGTTTTTTAAAAACCTCTTCTGAGATACAGGCAACTTATCTGAAAAGTACATTGAATACAAAAGAAGTTTTCAGTAAAACATACATTTTCCAGTTGTTATGAAAATTATCAAAAAAATGAAATTCCGGGATACTAATATGAAATGTATCAGCAAATGTATTAATTGATTAATTGATGTTTATCAAATAATATCATCATCATCATCAAGTCATGCCGCCAGCACGGATATCCCTGACCCTCTCTCGCCACTTCTCCCTATCATTCATCGCTTTTGGCACGTCTTCCAGGTTACATCCCGTATCCTCACATAGCTGCTGTATGTATGTTCGAGCTAGTCGTCCTGCTTTTGCTTGGCCATATGCGGGGGTCCATAGGAGTACATCACTGATGAGCTCGTCCTTGCTTCTCCAGCAGTGTCCTGCGTGTCTGGCTCGTCTGACTTGTGTAGTTTTCGTGATGGGAGGCAAGTGACCGTATTGTTGGTGTCTTGTGGGGTGTTGACGCCAGGACTTGTTCAGTATTGCTCTCAACATTCTTGTGTAATTGCCGTCTAGTTTCTTCTTCAGCCGTTTAGCGTCCAAGTAGTGCATCCATATCGTAGTATCGATACAACCACTGCCTGGAAGAAACTGCGTTTCATTTTATCGGTCAGGTCTGATTTCCATATGATCGAGAGCCTATCGATAGCTATCTATGCTTTCGTTAGTCGTGTGTCGATGTCTTTTTCGGTTGATGAGACGCAACTTCCTAGGTAGGTGAATTTGTCTCCTAGTTTCAGAGAGGCTCCGTCTAGTGTGGTAATGTCGCCTGTTTGGTTTCTTCTTTATTAAATGTTTAATTAACAGGTAATAACCTCTCCAACGTTTAGGGTACCTCGGGTGGTGTAATGGTTAGCAAGCTAGACTAGCAAACCTTCACGAGTGATCTCGATTGGGTGTCCCCATTCATATGGCATTATGCCACAACTAAGCAAAAGGCTTGGTAAATTACAACCGCTCCAACCATTGACAGTCATAATGGATTTACGCGCCTTGTAGTCATTCTGTAAATAGATGCATACACCTCATCGTAAACGTGTGTGTACATCCTCAACACGCACACACACGTATATATATATATATATATATATATATACGTGGGGCATTCAATAAGTTTCCAGACTTTTTTGTATAGGCATTTAAGATTGTCGTTGACTCTTGTAAATTCAGTATGTTATTTCTATCCCACAAGAGGACTTTCATGGGGCCTTTCAGAAGTTGTTGGAACAGTACAACAAGTGCATTGCAGCCGGAGGAGATTACTTCGAAGAGGACTAGAGTTTCATGTATGTACTATCAATAAAAGTGCCCATACGAAAAAAAGTCTGGAACTTATTTAATGATCCTCGTATATAGACATATATATATAACATGACATTTTACAGCTTAAACTGGTTTTTATCAGGAAAACGCAGTTCTCTATACATAAGAATTCAGAGTATTTCGATAATAAAATAAAATACAAAATATTTCGACAAAAAAATTAAATAAAATGAATAAGGGTAAAACCTCATTGTCCAAACGTGAGTCTCACAGAGTGCCCCATTCACACGGCCTTGAGCCATATATGAGCAAAACCGCTTAGTAAATTACAACTCATTGCCTAATCGTCAGGCGAGCTTGTATCGACTTGTCTGAAGTTCGTTTTTCCGAACTAGAGTGCTACACTTTTCGTTTTCCTTCTTATTCTTTAAATATCTTTATGAGTGTCTCGACAATGACAAAGAACACAATGGTTGACAGAAAAGAGGGTGGTTACTAATTTTAGCTTTGTATGCTAAAGAGTCGAATTCATGAAAATCGTGCTGTTCCAAACTTACAAGCGAAAAAGGCTGTGTTAGATAATAGACTGATCTACCATTGGCATGCAGTGTAACATTCAAATAAAGTTAACTCCCCGCTTTTGGCTGGGGTTTTAGCATTCGCAGACTAAACCCCTGCAGAGGGATAATACTCCCACCCCCCCACAACGATTTTCTGGGTATAACACTAAACTGCATTTGATTGTGACGCTTAGGACCAGGAGCTTTGGGGAATGCAGAGTACACCTTCTCTGCCATTACTCCCAGGTCCACTCTGACCCAGATTGGAAAAACCTGTTAGAGTCCCATTTAAAATCATTTATTATTATTATTAGTTGTTTGAAACTATACAAATGTGTTCATATTTAGATTTCATAGGAAAACTTTAAAAATATATTTACTAATGTTAAATAGCATTACTTAAAACCATGTAACTGTGTGCAAACAAATGATTAATTTTTAATAGAATTATTAGCAATACTAGAAACCATTTACCTCTGTGATAATAGAACTTTTAGTATTAGGCAGTAAAACTTGAATCCATTTAACTGTTTGCAAACAAATGGTTAATATTAAATAGGATTATTAGTGTTAAATAGCAATACTTGAATATATCTGGCTTACAAATCATATATATATATATATATATATATATATAGATAGATAGATAGATAGATAGATAGATTTACAGGATGTGCCATTATATAGCCCACAAGGTTTGATATGCCATAAGACACCAATCAACCACCCAAGTCTAAATCCTTGACAGTTAAAGGCGTGGAAAAAACCTAGCAGTATGGTTGAGAGCTGCTTAATCTGAGACCACGGCTCTCATTGGATGGTTTTAATCAGGTGACCAAAACGGTCCAGGAAGTTATAAATAAGTCAGTGGTAAGGGATGTTCGTTGCAAGCGGTTGAAATACTCCATCTTTGCTCTTATTACTGACTCCCCACACGCCACAACGGGTGATAAAAGGAAAAGTTACTGAGAAATAAAAGTAATATATGTACATGAAAATGTGATCGTGTTGGTATTTGTCCTCCCTGCAGAGAAGAACTTAGAACAAAGAGAAAAGATGACAGAAGATAACGAACATGGACAAAGATGGCGACACGAAAGAGACACAGGAGTGACACGAAATGACTAGCAAGGAGAAGGAAGTGAAGTGAAGAGATGGGTGCTGACTGATTTTATAGTAAAGGCCATATAACATATACCATAAAGTAAAAATCTTAATATATAAAATAACCCAATATATATACAGCATATATACTCTGAATGGATTTATCACAATTAGACTGATTTTAAATTCAGTTTTGAAATTTCGATTTGTACCAAATCTTAGAATAAAGCAAAGATATTAGTCTGGATTTTAACTGTGCGCAAACAATAAGTAACAATACTTGAAAGCATTTAACTGTGCGCAAACAATAAGTAACAATACTTGAAAGCATTTAACTGTATGTAAACAAATGAGCGCTAACTCGTTTGAAAATAAACTTACTTAAAAAATCTATTCACGTAAAAATCATATATATATATATATATGTATTGAAAGGATTTAGTATTAAATAACGTTCAAGGGTTGATATGCCATTAAACAAAATAAATTAACCTAGTCTGAATTTGATTGCTCACTGCCGGACGCAACCTTTAAGTTTTGTTCTAGTCCTGTTTTGTTTTCAGCAGGCTTTTTAGACATAACTTAGACTTCTTAAACCTATTTTCGATATATATATATATATATATATATATATGTGTGTGTGTGTGTATGAATGTATATATATATATATATATATTTACGTATATATATATACATAAGTACGTCTATACATATATACATATTTCATTGAACATAATAGATATTTTCTGTCTACATATTTTCTTCTGGATCCGTTCGTATTGACGTATTGCTTTTATCGTATTCGGCAGGAACTGATTTATGTATTGTCCATAGTTATATGTATCCCGAGTACTTTCTTCCCGACTTTGGGCCATCATCAGGGAAGGATCTATTACAAAAGTGATGTAACTTTTGTTTTTTGTATATTACTACTATGTAAGAGCGTCTTTACCGTTGAAGAGTATAGCTTTTGCTTTTAAATGGGTTTCTATAAATAGTGTCAGTAGCTAAAGACATTTAATAATAATAGTTAGTTCTATGCAAAAACAAAAGTTACATCCCTTTTGTGATAGATCCTTCCCTGATGATGGCCCAAAGTTGGGCAGAAAGTACTCGGGATACATATAACTATGTACAATACATAAATCAATTCCTGCCGAATAGGATAAAAGCAATACGGCAATACGAACGGATCCAGAAGAAAATATGTAGACAGAAAATATCTATTATGTTCAATGAAATTTGTATTAACGAAGAAATGCTGCCAAAATATATCTATATGCATATTTATATATATATATATATATATATATATGAGGAATCCAAATTTTTCCTCTCAAGTCGATGGAGTTTAGAAAGCAGAAAACTCATGCCTTGCAAAGGGGTAAACCCACCTTCACCAAAACAGAAGTGTCCAAGGTATGACACGAAACTGCTTCCGGTGATGATGTTTCAGTTCCGCAGCTCCGACGAGTGGGAAGTGCTCCTTCATTGCCATTATTTACTAGTCCACTTTGACGGGACCTAACAGATGCCATCACTCTTAGTCATTTGTTTTTCTGTGTCCTAGGCATGATATTCAACTGCTTTTGATTAGTTTTGGTTTCTTTGCTTAATGGCATATCATACTTCGTGGGTTATTTAATTCCAAAGCCATCATTGTTTAAAAACAGTAAGGATACAATTATGTACCAATGAAGAAAGAGACATAACACTTCTTTTATAAAACAATATACTTCTCTTCTCTATTATCCCGAATGGTTCGAATGGCTGCAAGTAAGCGAGAGACAGGGAGACGAAGGACTCCTATCTTTGACACCATGTGGAGACACATACCTAGAGCCTTACTTTTTCTGCTTCTCGGCCAGGATCCACCTGCCCCCTCCCTCTGGACACTCACTGACTGCTCTCCGAATCTCTGCTCGTATCTATCAGCGAATCTCTTATCAATATATAATATTCTCAATGCCCCCCCGTTTATTTCCTGTTCTCAATCCACGTGATTTATTTCCGCTGTCGCTTTGTCTATACAGGTGGAATTTTAAAATTTTAAAAATTTAAAAATCCACTATTTAAAAATCCACTATTTAAAAATCCACTATCAATATGCTGTCAAAGGTTAATATATAATATCTGTCCGAGGGTGAATAACTGAATTTCGAACTCACTTACTACGATTTCGCAGTTCGGCACGCTAGCCACTATGCCATGAGAACACTTCCACTGCATTTGTTGATGATGCTACACTACTGGAGCTCTAATAAGTGTGGATCCGATACTTCATTGCTATTATTACCAGCTTTAAACGGACCTGGAGTGTGATCGCCAATGGTGGTGAAGTGATTAGCAAGCTAGACAATATAACCTTCACGAGTGAATTCATGTCTCATTGGGTACCCATTCATTCAGCCTTGTGCTGTATCTAAGCTAAAAGCTTTGTAAATTAGTACTCTGACCTGAAGTATTTGTACTTTGTCTGAAAATTAATGATATTTGATAAGAATAATTGAAACCATAAAACAACGCAAATTATTTGTATGAAGTATTGCTTTTTAAAACTATAGTTCTTTAGAAATGATTATCTGTAGTTACTTGAAAGCATATAATTGCTTGAAAAAAAAACTGAATTTATAATCTTCTTTCATATTGGTCCTATCTCGTCTAGACTACTATTTAGACACTATCTCTTTATTATATAATTTGTTTAGCTGTACCCAAGTCTTCAATCAAATTTCATTACAATATGCCATATTTTTTAAGGAAGATAATACTGAACACTAAGTCTGCGATACACTTCGTCTAAAAATAAACAAAACTGATTCTGAAGCCTTTGAAATACAATTATGGAAATAATACGGTGAATCATACTAGAATATCTGGCTGGCATTACCGCACCATTTGAAAAGTGTTAAGCATCCAGGGAATCCTTCCAGTGGTAATGTACAAACAACTGAGGTCAGCAATTGGTTGAAGACAAAGTGTACATTGACCATCAGAGGGCTTTGTGGTAAAGTGGACATTTCTGTTGGGTCTTGTCCATCCATTCTTACAAAGATTTGGGGTTTTGACGAACAATAGTCAATTTGGTTTTACAGCTTCTAATACCAGACTGTGGCTTAGAAAACGCTGACTGTATGCCCTTAAAAGGGGTAAGACTTTTCTCTCTCTCCAACCAAGAAGGGTGTCCGAGATATGAGAAGAAACTGTATATGATGGTAAGACTTCAGATTTGAAGAGTGTCGAGTACCCCTTCATTGCCATTACTCACACTTCTACTCAGGATGTTTCCGTTAGGTTTCCATCTATGGACCAAATAGATCTCTTTGTAAATTATTCCTCTACAACTTGATCGTGTGCAAAAAAAAAAAAAAAGAAAAAAAAAGCAATTCTAAAGAAACAACTCCACAAAAAAATGTAGATATGAAGGTACAATGAAGGTGATTCCCTAAACTCTTGGCATAAAATAACCCTAGACAGGATGATATACCGACAGAATTCATCAATCAATCTAATACCTTGCCCAGTCGTTTGGAACTGTAGAATACACCGACTGAATCTCTGCAAAGGGGTAAGACCCCACCAACGGGTGTCCTGTATATGACACTAAACAATCCGATGGTGAGGTTCCAGTGATGCTGGAGCTTTAGGAAACGCGGAGTACCCCTTTATTGCCATCGCTCGTAGGTCCACTCAGGTCCAGTGAGGTAGCACCTAATATGTTCCTCTCTATGGGTTAAATAGAACTTAACTGTGTACTTATGCTAAATTGAATTGTTTGAAATAGAACTGATTATTCGGATAAAAATGGATTTGGCATTAAATAACCAACAGAGGTTGATATGCCATAAAACCCAACCAACCAACCAACCAATATCAATCTTATACCAGAGTTTAAGGTGATCCCGGCAATTGATTAACTTCGATGAGAAGAAACCGATGCAGATGCCTATAAAATTATCAAAACAGGTGATGAAATGTTGCTTACGATTTTTACCCTGAAAAAAAGCTATTGCTCATAACTCTTGCATTGAGTTCAAAATCTCTCCCACTGAGCAAGCTATTACTTAATACGCTTCTTCTAACTCATGGAACTGCATGGAAATAATTAACTGAAATAAATGGTTTCGATTCTTCCTATGATCTTCAGTTTCTGCAGCCTCTTTTCTCTGTTTTTGGAGACTGTTCCAAGTGCTCCATTTACGATTGGTATCACCATCACCTTCACGTTCCATAACTTTTTCAGATATATGTTAAGGTCCAGGTTCTTATCGTTATATCAAAACAGGCATTTCCGTGGTGCTTCTATTGTATAACCACATAATATATATGCATGCAGAATCATAACAACGATACAATAAAGACGAGCGACACAGTCTTTTAGAAAAATATACCTCTCACTTTATTGAAAGGGTTGTGTGTGAGAGGGAGTTGGAGACCGAACAGAACTGCAACATATTGACCCCCACTCTATTGGCCATAACCGCGTTTCATTCCCGTTCTCCTGGGCTGCTCAACCGGGGGCCTGGGGGCCCAGCCTCTCTGGGACATGTTCCTCAATCCGGCATCTTCTCTCCAACTCGTCTGATCTCCAAACTGATTGAACTTCCTGGGCACTGAGTTATGTAATAGTTCAACACCCACCTTCTTCTTGTTGGCGTCACAAATCGCACTCATTCAACCCGTCCACGGTCAAGTTTATAATATCCTGATATTCCTCTACCGGATGCACCTGTTATTTACACAGGTGCATTTCCTATTTTGAAAGCATGGGCGGGTCGGAGGTCAATATACAATACTTCAACAAATGAAATAAGTGGGTTGAGTGCCAAAGGAAGTATTTACCAAAAATAACTTATCATTTATTCTTCCTTTTAGTTTAGAAAAATACACCTTCAGTCCCGATACCACGCATGTTGAAGAAGATTAACGCTTCATTCAGTGTGTAATATTACGGACGGGCGCTGTCGTCAATCAGTGAAGGTGTCACGCGACTAGCGCGTGCGGGCAGAATGGCCTGCAAAGTTAGACGTGATTTTAAAATATTCACAGATGTTTCACTAGTGACATCGAACATTCGAGGATCTTCAATTTGTTCCCCAAAATCTCTATATAAGAAAACAAGTAATGAGATTTTGGCAGAGTTGAAGGCAGTTGTCAAAACGGGTGCGTTAAAGGGTCCGGAGGCCCTGACCCGTCCTACCCCAGTCTGCTAAGACCTATCTGCTATGACAGGCGAGTTTTAAACAGCCAGCTCTCACACACACCCCGTCACCACCGAGAGGAAGGGAGAAGAAGGACGCAACAAAAATGAACTTTTCGAGTTGCAGTGATCATAGCTGAATAAAAACGACTGCTATATTTTCTTCCCTTACCTTCGAGTTTGAGTATTTCTTTTTCTGCGGACTTCTTTCTTTACAGCACAAAACGTTGGTCCTATGGTACAAGTGTTCATATAGGTATTGTTAAATATAGCTTTAGTATCGATACTTTTTAAACAAATCTCGTATTAAGAAATATAACGTTTCATTCATTGTTCATTTTAGCCTTGGTAAATACAGCTCCAACCCGATACTTTTTGAACACCTCTTGTATTTTGAAAAAAATTAACGTTTCGTTCAGTGTTCATTTGAGTCTTGGTAAATGCAGCTTCGATCTCGATACTTTTTGAAACACCCTTCGTATTTTGAAGAAAATTAACGTTTCATTCATTGCTCTTTTCAGCCTTAGTGAATACTGCTGCAGTCTCGATACTTTTTGAACACAAATAGTAGTCATAAAGACAGCAAATACGATGATAACAGGTCAAATAGTTAATGGGATAATCCACAGTGCAGTCAAAAAATTCTAAGAATATTTCAAGAACAAAGGTTTTTATGCAAAAGACTGGAATTATGAATTTTAGAAACTGATCCCCAATTCTTGAAAAAAAACGAAATTATTTCATTGTGCAACGTTTTTAGAGAAACAGAGGACGAGTGCAGTCAGGTCTTCTTTAGTTTTTTTGTTTTTTGTTTTTTGCTTTTGTATTTAATATGAAAAGTGCGTCCATTCGCCCACACAAAACTTCCATTAGTGAAATATTTTTTTCTGTTCAGTGACCTCAATTGTAAATACATACAAATAAAGACTTCTTCATCCCCACCCCCGGTCTGATCTGTCTGAATTTGGTTGTAATGGTGGGGTCATGGGTGGGTATTTAAAAATAAAATTGACAGACGATAGGGAGAAACTGATATTGAATATGACTAACATCGGATCTTCTTGGATCCAACGAAGGAAAATATCAGGGCGTTTACTTCCGTATTTTCTTTCGAATCTGGTATTATTAAGTAATCTAGATGCCTTATTCTCTCTCTCTCTCTCTCTCTCTCTCTCTCTCTCTCTCCCACTCTGTGTCTTACTCGCTCTATTTGTGTCTCTATATTTGTCTCTATTTTACTAAACACACACACACACACACACACACACACACACACACACACACACACATATATATATATATACATGCATATATATATATATATATATATATATATATATAATGTAGCATTGCCAATGAGTATCGGAACATACAGGCAATTTACATTAAATCGTTTAGTTTTGAAAGCTAAAAGAAGAAATATTATGCAAGAACAAAATTTTACTTCGGTCAACAACGCATACATTTGCATTTAGTCATGTTTTGTGATTCTGAATAGGCCTGTTGTTGAGAGAAAACTGGCTGCATTTCTTTCAGAGGTGCAAAACCCCTCAAACGGGATGTTCTAGGTATGATACTAAACTGTCTCGGATGGTGAGGATCCAGTTCTGGAGATCTAGGGAGTAGGGAATACCCCCTCATTGCCATTACTTCCAGACCCGGAGTAGAAGTATGTGTTATGGGTCAGATAGGATCTTCTATGGGTCAAACAGAACTGTTAGCAAATTACCTGGTGCCTTCAATAAGTTTCCTGACTTTTTTGGTACAGACATTTAAAATTGTCGTAGACTCTTCACTATGTTATTGCTATACATCTAATGAGATGACCGACCAATTTTTATGATTTCAGCTTCAAATGAACAGCTACAGCAGCAATTGGAATACACCCTACTAAAGCCAGAATGTCACAGCTAGTGAATTTCAAAAATGCAATCTGGACGTGAGGAAGAACGATATGCAATAAAATTATGTTTTAAATTTGGAAAAAATGCCACAGAAACGTATGGAATGCTTCAGACTACTTTTCAACCATCTTGCATGAATAGAGCATCAGTTTTTGAGTGGCATAAGAGATTCAAGGAAGGCAAGGAGTCTGTGAGGGATGATAAGAGATGTGGGAGGGGTAAGGTAGTCAATACACCTGAGTTGATTCGCCAAAGGGTTAGGGTTAGGGTTACTATGTTGAGGTTTTAAGGGAGTTCAGGAAGAGATTCCTAGGGAAGAGGCCAGCACTCTTCAAATCGGGTCAGTGGCATTTCCATCAGGACAATGTACTAGTCCACAACTCCATCCTTGTCACAGCCTATTTGACCAAGATGGGCATCAAGACAGTTCCTCGCCCTCCTTATAGTCCAGACCTTGCTTCCTGTGACTTTTGCTTATTCCCAAAGCTCAGAGGCTGTCGTTATGAGACAATTGAGGAGATGAAAGAAGCTGTGACAAAGGTCATTGACACGCTCACACAAGAGGACTTCCATGGGGCCTGCCAGAAGTTGTTGGAACGGTACAACAAGTGCATTGCAGCTGGAGGAGATTACTTCGAAGGGGACTAGAGTTTCATGTGTGTACTTTCAATAAAAGTGCCCATACGAAAAAAGTCTGGAAACTTATTTAATGATGCTCGTATTTGTATTAGATAGTAATACCTGAACCGTGGTTCTGGTGTTGTAATGGCTATTGTCATTGGCAAATGGATACAGTAAATCGAGTTCAAATCCTAGATAAGACTTTTTGCATTTCACCATTCAAATACTCAAATATGATTTCGAACGCGAAGTGTTGTGAAATCTCAATTTCTCTTCACCAGTCGGAATTGTCAGAACTCGAAGGCGACTTGCTCGTACAGCTTCACTTGTGGGTCGTGTCTAGCTAGACGTTTCTTGAAGTTTTTTGATTCTTACTTTCACGAAGGATCAAAATCTCCTCAATTCTCCGATATTTTCTTCAAGTTGATTTTGATAATTGTTTTTTTCCAAAGGTTTCTAAAATTGCATAAGCAAATCTCTTTTATATTTACGACTTTCTATAATTAGTTGGTAATAAGGAAACTTAGTACTTGGCTGTATTAGACAGCGCTCTATACATTCTTTATCGTTTAGCTGTCTGTCTTTATTATAAACTTTTTAAATTCTCTTCCAACGTATTTTAAGAGTAGTTGTATAAAAAGTTCTCATCCCTTAAGATTAAAGTGTCCTCTTTGTGAATTTTCTTTCAATTCTTTCAGAATTTGATTTTGAAGGTTATATGTCTTTAATAATAAACAGGAAAAGAAGAAGCGATGATTTTATTTTTCAATTTCAGTCCTAATTTTGCTCCATGACAATGCTCGATGACCGTGTTCGGCCACATCTTGCCAGGATGACAATGTTCGGCCACATCTTCCTAGGATGATACCTTAGAAGATCTCTGAGTTAGGATATAAGACTTTTCCTCATCCACCGTTGTTTTCTGATTTCTTTCCCCCACGAACAACCATTTTTTTTTCAAGTATCTGGACACTTTTAAGGACAAAAAACATTCCTCTCCAAAGGATTGAAGAAACTACATTAAAAAATTCCTTGGCATGAAAACCTTTAGAGATTTTTTGTGTATATATAAATAAACTTGTTTATCAATAACAGAAATATATTGATGTTCAGGGATGATATTTTACTGATTAAAAAATCCTTAAAAATTCATTAATCTCGAAATAAAATCGGACATTAAAAATTTATTAATCTCGTTATAAAATCGGACATTATTTTTCAAAATGCCTAATACAAAAATATTTGATTACTATTTTTACAACTTCTAGATTGTTATTTTCTAGTTTATGCAACCAAAAATGAGACAGTGTAAAAGAAAAAAAAAACTAATATATACATTTACACAACAATATAACCCAGACATTTTGTTACATAAGAGGACACCAGCATCTAATCTTTTGGTCTCTGGTGATTTCTCTAAAAAAATGCAACGTTACGCCATAAAACAGAAGATATGAAACCCACAGAGCGGATCACAGACTTTGTTTTTAGCGATGGGATTTCTATGTTTCAATAGTATCACTGCTTACATACAAGTGCGTAATTTTTGCTAATTCAAGTGTCTCTGGCATAGATTAACACTAACCACGAGATGGTGAATTTAAGAATAAAGATGAAGACAAAAGTCTGAAAACCCTGAATGATAAAAATCATAGTTCTGTGTTTAATGTTTTATGCTTTTTTTTTTCAGCTATAGAAATACGATTCAGAGGTAAAGAAAAGTCATCTAACTATTAAACCAAGATTTTGAAGTTGTTTCTAAATATGCTGTTCAAATCGAACATGATAAGAAAAAAAATTAATCAATTTATAAAGCAATGAAAAGATATCAATTTTTTAAACACACTGTATATCTCAAATGATATTATTTTCTGAAACGCTGAGTATATTAATACTAAAACTTTGTATGAATAACAATCGTAATCCACACACACACACACACACACACACACACACACAAAAGAAAAAATAACAGCTCACCGGCGCAAAATCTTTATTAGTTGAATAAATTTAAATGTTCTTCTTTAGAGAATAAGACAATTTCCAGTTCAGGATGCAATAATTAGATGAGGTCTTCTGCTGGATGTCATATTTTAATTATCCAAATTTTTGATATAATGTATATAAATATGAAAAGCAGATTAGAATATTTCACTCCTTCCTAAATAGAAGCATCGTTATTATTATCGACTGTTGTTACAGCTGTCACCAAAAACGTTCAAAAGTCCTCTAGTACACACACATACACACACACACACACACACACACATATATATATATATATATGTGTATGTTGGCTGTCAACTCATGCACGAGCAAGACCATTTCCTGTCGTTTGTTCTAAAGAGCTGTATCAGGAAATACCTGTGCCAAGGGGAATTTTCATTGTGTATATAGTGTGCACGGAAAAAGCTCCACTTTTCGGAAATCAAAGTCAGGGAGACTGTGTATACGAACAAATTCGAAAAGACAGCAAGATAAGGATACCTCAGGTGGTCTTGCAGCGCACTTGGATACCAACCCTGGTATTTCTACGTTTCTGTGTAATGTGCTAGATGATTGTTGGGCAAGAAGTTTCCATATTTACAGGTCTTGTTTTATGTCCTGCTGGATGTCTAACCACCCTCCTTATCATACAAACTTGGTGGAGGTACCGGTTTAATCGTTCATGGCCCAACTATTGAATAGATAGTTCTGGGTTACATACTACCAGTAACGCTTTGAGCAACCTGACATATATATTCAATATATATATATATATATATATATGTGTGTGTGTGTGTGTGTGTGTGTGTGTATAATCAAGATGTAGAAATATTAAATCTTATATATATATATATATATATATATATATATATATATATATATATATATATATTGAGACCGTGTTCAATCCCGGATCGAGTCATACTAAAGATTCATAAAATGGTACTTAATGCCTCCTTGCTTAACACTCAGCATTATAAGGTACGGATCAAGGGTAAATGAAGCAAAACAGGGAAAGGAGTAGTGCCCTCCTCTTCTCCGTGCTGTAGTATCTATTGAAAAGGTTGCCTTCGGGTCACCCTTCACTACGGTCGGCTAACTTATATATATATATTCAAGCAAGTTTTGTCAAAGACTATGTACACTATTAGCTTATTATTTCTAAATTTATTTTTTCATGACTCCTTTCTAGTGTCGGTAAAGGAATTGTCCCATATCTTCTGCCCAATTCATATACAATTCATACACTTATATATACCGCAAATTTCTTGCCCAGTCGGCTGGGGCTGTAGAATACACCGACTGCTTCTCTGCAGAGGGGTAAGACCTCCCCAACGAGTGTCCTGGATATGACACTAAACAATCTGATAGTGAGGTTCCAGTAAGGCTGGAGCTTTGGGGAATGCGGAGTACCCCTTTATTGCCATCGCCCCCATGTTCACTCTGGCCTGGAATGGTAGCACCTGATAAGGGTCCTATCTGTGGGTTAAATAGAACTAAAGCATGCTTCCTTCATTATACTGATTTTTGCATTTAAGCTGTGTATTCATGCTAAACTGAATTATTTAAAATAGTACTAATCTGACATTTAACTGTGTATAAACAAAATCTGTACTCATACTAAACTGAATTAGCTGAAATAGAACTGCTTGGCTAAGCTGAATAGATTGAAATAGAAATGTTTTAAACAATTAAACTGTACTTACATTTAAACTGTGTACTTATCCTAAACTGAATTGTTTGGAATAGAACTATTTTCATAAAAATGGATTTGACGTTGAATAACCTGGAAAGGTTGATATGCCATAAAACCCAAACAACCAATCAACTAACCGTAACTTTCGGTGTATAGGTCGGCCTTTAAGGGCTGAAAAAATCTCTACAAAACTCGACGTCGACTTAAAAGGCAGGACTAAAATTCAAATCTTTACTAAAGAGAGGTCAACAATTGGTAAAGGTTTGGATTTTAGCCCTGTCGACCCTTAGTTTTGTATAGACTTTTTCAGCCTTATAAAGTCGACTTCTCCGGTGCAATTTACTATAAATACAGAGTATTTGTCATAGTACAAAGCTCGATGCATAGAAAGCTTGTCAAGCAAACGAGTTAGCTAGTGAAGCGACATAATTCCTCAATGCATGCCTCACTTCCATGATTTTCTGTCAGATTAGCGTAATCTTATCAATAATATATATATATATATATATATATGTGTGTGTGTGTGTGTGTGTGTGTGTGTGTGTGTGTGTGTGTGTGTGTGCTTTCGGATTCGTTTGACCTTGATGGAAAAAATTCCATATTTATTGACAGATCTTCCTGAACAAAGTTCACTTCGGATCACCAAACTCATGGTATTTAACAGAATCAAATTTAGCTCATTATCTCAACGTGTTCCTATACATCCCAATCTGCTTATATCTGTTTGTTCTTTTCTATCTATCTATCTATCTATCTTTGCCGGCTTTAAGTATTTCCATTTATCTATCTATTTATCTATCTATCTATCGATCTTCGCCGGTTTTATATCTATCTATCTATCTATCTTTGTCGGCTTTATATATTTCAATCTATCTATCTATCTATCTTCGCCGGTTTTACATATTTCAATCTATCTATCAATCTACGTATCTATCTTTGCCGGCTTTATATATTTCAATCTATCAATCTATCTATCGATCTTCGCCGGTTTTATATCTATCTATCTATCTATCTATCTATCTATCTATCTATCTATCTTTGTCGGCTTTATATATTTCAATCTATCTATCTATCTATCTATCTATCTATCTATCTATCTATCTATCTATCTATCTATCTATCTACCTATCTTCGCCGGTTTTACATATTTCAATCTATCTATCTATCTACGTATCTATCTTTGCCGGCTTTATATATTTCAGTCTATCTATCTATCTATGCCAGTTTTATATCTATCTATCTATCTATCTATCTATCTATCTATCTATCTTCACCGATTTTACATATTTCAATCTATCTATCTATCTATCTTCGCCGGTTTTACATATTTCAATCTATCTATCAATCTACGTATCTATCTTTGCCGGCTTTATATATTTCAACCTATCTACCTATCTATCTATCGATCTTCGCCGGTTTTATATCTATCTATCTATCAATCTATCTTTGTCGGCTTTATATATTTCAATCTATCTATCTATCTATCTATCTATCTATCTATCTATCTATCTATCTTCGCCGGTTTTACATATTTCAATCTATCTATCTATCTACGTATCTATCTTTGCCGGCTTTATATATTTCAGTCTATCTATCTATCTATGCCAGTTTTATATCTATCTATCTATCTATCTATCTATCTATCTATCTATCTATCTATCTATCAATCTATCTATCTATCAATCTATCTTTACCAGTTTTATATCTATCTATCTATCTATCTTCACCTACTTAACATAACTAGCTTTGACCAAGCTTATTTCCCAATATCTCTTTCTCTTTCTTCTATTTTCTTTTTCAATCTAATGATCTCGGTCTTTTAATATGTATCCTAATAACCTTATCTGTGTGTGTGTGTGTGTGTGTGTGTATGTGTGTGGGTGTGTGTGTGTGTGTGTGTGCATAGGAGTGCATGTATATGTACGTGTATGTATTCGACCAGAGATGAGTGTTTCTGTTTTAGTGCTGATGCACTTCATGAAACACACACGCACGTGCGTTCGCGCATGCACACATACGCACACACTAACATACACACACACATACACACATGCGCGCATACAAAACAACGACAAAAAATCTATATTTGTTCCTGCATTTTTCTTGTAGAAAGTGCGCGGAAAAAAGTAGTCGTTATCTGTAGATTCAAGCACAATATAATCTATATCATTACATCTCATTTTCTATATCTCTCTTTCTCTCTCTCTCTCTCTCTCTCTCTCTATATATATATATATATATATATATGCATGTATGTATTTATGTTAAAATCTATTGGTTTATTTTTCAAATACCTCTGCACACTCACATATTGAAGAATATAAAAGACATTTTGTCTGTGTGTTTTTTTTTTAACTATAACAACTCAAAATAGATAGAGCTACATAAATAGTACATTTTAAAAAAATAAGATACGAATATATAAATGCCAACTGTCATTTTCAAGTTTTTCAAGCGATGCACCCCCTACACACACACACACATATATATATATATATATAGCTTACGTTATCTCTTAAAGCCCGTGAGTTTTTGAAAATAAGTTGAAGTTTATGAATATATATAGAGAGAGACAGGGACAGAGACAAAGACACAGAGAGAGAGAAAGACTGTCTGGCTAATAGAGTTAACCCAATCAGTTTCCATTTCATAGTATAAACTAAAATTGGAATTATTCCTATGCAAATAAATAATCGTCGGCATTTATATAGTCATCCAGAAACTGTTTCGTGGTATCACAACTCCTCAATGTGGCTAGATACATGAGACGCTTCAAGCCGGGATCGAAACCCAGCTGACTTTACGCTAGGCCGATGACATACTCTCAAGCCAGTGTGTATGCGCGTGTGTGAGTGCGTGTGTTTTTGAACTTTCATTAAAGAAAATCTTCCTCTCTCTCTCTCTTGACCTGTCTGTCGCTCTCTCACTCTATCAATTTCTCTCTCTCTCTCTCTCTCTCACTCTCTCTCTCCCTATATATATATGTATATATATATATATGTACACATTCAGGCAGACACAGAAAAATAGCTAATCAATTAAGCAAAAGATGAATTCTAATTATTCTCATGTAGATAGAGAGTGCACACACAGAAAACAAACAGAGAAAACACACAAATATATATATATATATATATATATATATATATATATATATATATATATATATATATATATATATATATATATATAATCTTTGTTAACCTATTTTATGTATCTCACTATGAACATATCGCTTTTTCTCTCCCTGTCTCTCTGCCTGTCTCTCTTTCTTTCAAACACACACACGCACATACTCTCTCTCTCTCTCATTTCCTCTTTCTTTCTTTCTCTCTTTCTCTTTCTTTCTCTTTCTCACACTTTCTCGCTCTCTCTCTTTTTCTCTTTCTCTCTCTCTCTCACTCTCACTCTTTCTCTTTCTTTCTTTTTCTCTCTCTCTCTCTCTAGCTCTCACCCTTTCTCTTTCTTTCTCTTTCTCTCTCTTTTTCTCTCTCTCTCTTTCTCTTTCTTCGACTTTCTTTTCCCATTTTATGATTCTGGTTTATCACAATGTATCTCACTTTTCCTCTCAGTCTTTCTCTTGAAATGTGTGTACTTTATGTATGCACACACACACACACACACACACACACATATATATATATATATACATATGTGCACACACACATATATATATATACATATATATATATATATATATATGTGTGTGTGTGTGTGTGTGTGTGTGTCATGCAACTAGCACGGATTTCCCAGACCCTCTCTTTCCACTCGTCTCTATCATCCATCGCTCTTGTTTGAATTTTCATAATGAAAAAAGCTTCTCTCTCGGTCGGTCTCTCTGTCTCTCTGTCTCTCTCTATCTATCTATCTAAAGAGAGGGTTTGGGTTATATATATATATATGTATATACCGAGAGAGATGATGTGGTTAAATATCTGTTAGCTCTTTTGGACAAAGGGATGTTTGTTTTACTAAGTGTATCGAGTCATTTATGAACGGCCTTGACTGACTCGTATTTTCTTTCCCGGTGAGAAGCTCGCAGATTCACGTGGATAGAATTTAGTAGCATTATTTACAATGCACAAGGCAGACAACTTTAATGGCCACTCTGCACTCACTGCGGTCTTTATTTTCACACACATGCGCAAACCACCCTTGCGTTGCGTCGAGCCCTTTATGATTGAAAATTCAAAATGTGTACGGATCAGCTCAAGATATGAAGCAATTATTCACACGCATTACTCCTCCTCCTTGTCTTCCCCCAACGCCTCTTCTTCTTCTTCTTCTTCTTCTTCTTCTTCTTCTTCTTCTTCTTCTTCCTACTACTACTACAACTAGTGTGGTTATTGTGGCTCGACCCTGGCCTTCTCGTTGTTGTATCGTTGTTTCTATTGTTCTAATTCCTTTTTGCATCTTATTTCGTCTTCTCCTGTTGCTTATTCGACGCCACCATCATTATCATTCCTTCCACATTGTCATCTGCACTTATCATCCAGGTCAGCGAGCAGAGAAGCAGTTTATTTCCCAATTCCAACTCGCAGACCATTAATCGTAATGTAGTTGTGAAATCGATCTTTACACTTGCAGCAGCTCATTCTTAAGGATTTAGAAGAAGCTGATTGCACCCCTTTAGAGGAGAAAAGAACTCCATACTATCTAAAAAATAAAATAAAATAAAATAAAGGCTGCTCTAAATTCTATCCATTGTTGAATGGCTAGCTGAGGACATCTGGAGAGTGTGAAATCCACTTTTTTGTTGCAATTACTCCCAGGTCTACTCTGACATCGAATAATAATACTCGTTAGGCTCTAATCAATC
>OY757918.1:22846530-22941530 GCA_963585895.1 Sepioteuthis lessoniana
TGGCAATGAAGGGACACTCTACATTCCCCAGAGCTCCGGAACTGGACCGTCACTATAAGATGTAGTTTTGTGTCATAACCATACCCCACCCAAAGAGACAGAAGTCAGTGTAATATTTGCCCACCTGACAGGGTCACTTTTCCAAACCGAGTTTAAATTCAAGTTCCGGAGTGGAAAATATTTTCTAATGCGGAACTTTACCCTTGATCCTCACTTTATAGTGCTGAGTGCTAAACAAGGTGGCATCAAGTACCATATGACTCGACCTTGGATTGAAACCCGGTTTCCCAGACCACTGGCGAACACTCTACTCATAAGGCCAAACCACATAAAAAAAGGAAATGCGAATTTCTAGACAGGGATGATGCTAGGATATGCGAGGATACGTGGAAAATCACAGAAGATTAGAAAATATTTTCCACGTCGGAACTTTACCCTTGATCCTCACCTTATAGTGCTGAGTACTAAACAAGGTGGCATCAAGTACAATTCTTTTAAGTCTTTGGTATGACTCGACCTGGGATTGAAACCCGGTTTCCCGGATCACTGGCGAACACTACTCATAAGGCCAAACCACATAAAAATGAATGAAGCTTCGGCGTGGAAAGTATTTTCTAATCTTCAGTGATTTTCCACGTATCCTCGCATATCCTAGCATCATCCCAGTCTAGAAATCCGTATTTCCTCTTTTTTTCCCCTCTGCTATATTTACCCGGGCGAAATCCTGGTATTTGTCCAAATTTTTGCTTTCTCTCATCATCACCCTGTCCTTTGCTGGCACAGACGCATCTACAAAATGTTGGCTACAATTTTCCTTACTTATAGCTATCAAATCAAGTATTTGGCCGGAATCTCAAAATTCATGATTATTTTACTTTTAAAAACCTTTATTTTCCAAAATGGTCCACGATTTCAAATGAAAACATTTATTTTCCATCGTAAAACCCTGGACATTTATACTGTAACCAGTGTACGATTGTTCCGACTTTACCTTGCCTATTTTTGTATTTTTAACTAGCTTTATTAATTTTTATGTTGTTTGACCTTATGAATAGAGTGTTCACCAATGGTCCCGGAAACCGGAGTTCAATCCCAGGTCGAGTCATACCAAAGACTCAAAAATGGTACTTGATGCCACCTTGTTTAACACCCAGCATTATAAAGTGAGGATCAAGGGTAAAGTGGAGCAATCGTGGGAATGGAGTAGCACTTCCCCTATGATTAGTTACTCCTTTGAGTCTTTTTCCCACCAGCGTTGGCTGATTTTTTTCTCACTGGAGTTTAAGTGAGAGTAAGTGTCCAGCCTCTTCTCAGTATTCTGGCTGATCTTAATAACCCTGTAGTCTGGATGGTCCCTGCTTGTCCTTTTATTTACAAGTCTTCCAGTCCTTTCATCAATCCTTTTAGGGACTATCGCAAGTGCTCTAATTACAACTGGTATCACCGTCACCTTCATGTTCCATAATTTTCTTAGTTCTCGAGCAAGGTCCTGGTACTTATCGCTCTTTTAGCTTTCTTTTATTTTCACTCTGTTGTCAGCCGGGATGGCAAAGTCCATTATTTGGTGTTCTCTTTTTCTGTTTTTTTTTTTTAAACACTGGGTCTGGTCGTCTGGCTTAGATTAGGTGATCCATTTCCAGGACTCACTCTGGGTCGTGCATATACCATTTGTTCGAATGGTCAAATTAATCCTTTTTTTTTTTTGTCAAAACTCAGTGAATTACCTTTCCCACCCAGTCGTGTCTACTCTCATACTCTTTTTGGCTCTAATTTACTACATTCGCTTATTATATGATTGATTGTTTCACGTCTACTGCGGCATCGTCTACACTTTTTTTTTGTTACATCTTATGTATTTTTACCTTAACGTAATTTATTCTTATGGCGTTGTTTTGTGCTGTTATTAGAAAAGATTCAGTTTCTTTCTCAAGCTAAGTCTTTCTTATCTAAGTCCAGTTCGTCTCGTGTGAGATTTCGCTTGTTTTTCGCTTGAAATATCCATACAGTTGTTTTCTTCCCATTTTTGTTTTCTAGTTATTGTTGTTTTGTTGATCCTTATATTGTTCGTATTGCTTTTCGTCCTTATAATCAGTCATTTCTTTGTACTTTTTTATGTAATCTTCAAGATGTCTTATCGAGGTATCGACGTTATCTTCATTGTTAGTGAGACCTCTCCCTCCTTCTTTTCTTGACACATATATTCTGTCTCTATCGTCTTTGGAATATAAGGCCTTATGCATCATCATCTTACGAGGGGGACAGCCCAGATGTTTATCTCTTTGAAGAGATTTCTCCTATATAGTTTCGTTTCGAGTAGTTTTCTCTTTCTGCTGAGGTACCCTTTTTAAAAAAAATTTTCTTTAATTTCCGTTTGTTTGATGGTGTCCGCTTCTAATATTCCTAAGTAATTTTAAGTTTCCTTTTCTCCAAGCGTTCTGATTTTTTTCTTGATTTGGTAGTTCTATCTCTTCTGTCATTTGACGTTTTCCGCTTTTCATTTTAGCATGACATTTTTCGATACAATATTCCATCCCCATTTCGACAATGTATATCCTCACTGCCTATATTTAGTGTTCAATTCTTTTCCATTTTTGACAAACAGATTGATGTCGTCTATGTACATTAGGTGGTTGATTTTTTTTTCTTTTGATTTATGAAGTTTGTATTCACCTATGCATTTTCTACGTATGTGATTCAATGACATCATCGCTATTACAAGGAGAAATGGTGATAGTACATCTCCTCGGAAGATACCTCTCTGAATTTTCACCTCAGTTGAGCTTTTTCCTCCTACTGTCAGGTTCACTCTCCAATTTCTTTTTATGGTTTCCTCGATTAAATTTATGACTTCATCGGATATCTTAAACATTTGGAGACAGTCTGTTATCCAGTTTTGAAGGATCATATCGTATGTCTTTTTGTAGTCAATCCAAGTAATAGCTAATTTATTTTGCTTTCCTTGAAGATGCGTTGATCAATGTATAGTAGATTTCTTGTTCTTCCCGTTCCCTCGTAGTATCTTTTCTGTTCTTCGAGGAACAGTCCGCAGCTTATGAGTAAATAGTAAATCTCCTTCCTTATTTGTGCTGTTAGTATTCCACACATCATCGGGGAGTGTCCTCGTGGTGTAACGGTGAAAGTGCTGGACTGTGGAATCGCAGTAAGCGGGTTCGAACTCCCGTCACGCTATTAAGTTCACTTTCGGACAAATACACTTGGGAAAGGTATGAACCCCTAATCCTCCAAACCATATTTGCCAACTCCTTCCGCTCGGGCAGGATATGACACAAGGTCAATTTTTAAGCGGGGTTTAACAGGTTTGAATTCAGAGTTTTTCCTTCTCCTAGTTGCCTCATCAAGGCTGAAGAACTTAGTCTGCCCTACTATATATCCATACCTGGAGGGAGAATAATTGGATTCATACCTTTCCCAAAGGTATTAGCGCTATGTGAAATGCAATCAGTCTCGTCCAGGATTTGAACTCGTGTCGCCGTGTCCATTCCCTACGACGATAACCATTACACAACGGGAACCTCCTAATCCTCCTAACTACTAGTTAGATTGTACCACTACTGTTCTAGAAAACTGTCATTGGCATTAAATAACCAACGAATGTTGATATGCCACTTAACAAAGAAACCAAACCAAACCACATCTTCGGTAGGTACGTTATTGGTCTGTACTTGTTAGGGGTGGTTCATTTTGGGGGTCTTTTTGGATCAGGGTGGTCTTTCATTTAATCATCCATTCCGGTATGTCTGTTTCTTCTAGGCATCTATTCATTTCGATAGCCAGTCGGTGGTGGATGGAAGTGAATTTTTTAAAACCAGAATACATGTATGTCATCACGGCCAGGAACTTTCAAACTTGGTACTTTTTTTAATATTGCTTTGTGTGAATCAAGGTATATTTTTGCCTTAGGACCATCTCCGAATCTTTTTCCATGTTGTTTATCAATTCGTCTTTTCAGTTATGTTCTCTTCGTTCCTACATTTTGCCCATTGTTTTCTTTCCTTGTCATTCGGTTGTTGGCATGTCTTCGTTCATTATCACCCTACTTGCAGGTTCTTTTTTTTTTCATTGTTTTGGAATGTCCTGTTTTCTGTGTATTGTTTTTATCATATCTCACTTCTACATAGATTAGTTCGTTTAATTCCGTAATGTTCTTTGTTGAGATATGGTTTGGTTTGGTTTGGTTTCTTTGTTTAATGGCATATCAACTCTTTTTACGTTATTTAATGCCAAAGCCATTCAAAGAACAGTAGTGGTACTATTTAACCCATAGCTAGGAGGATAAGGGGGTTCATACCTTTCCCAAGGGTATTTAATAATATTTAATGAACGTAATAGCGCGACTGGAGTACGAACTCGCTTACTACGATTCCGCAGTCTATCGCTTTAACCATTACACCACGAGGACACCCCTTTGTTGAGATATGTGTCAATAATTCGTTTATTTTTTTAGTTTCTACTTGGATTGTTTTCCTGTCTTTGTTTCTTAGTGATGTTAATGTGGTCTTCTTTTCAGACAGAATTTAAAATCTTTATAATCTTTATAACCTCTATATTCATTTTTTATTCTTGGGTTAGTCATTGTTCTGTGTGGTTTGGGTGTGTGAAGTTTCAATTGTTATTACTCTGCAGTGCATTTTAATTAGAGGGTTCTTGTTTTTCAGTATTTAGTGAGTCGATTATTGAATGTGGGTCTTACTGAACTGGTTCCTTATTTATTTGTTAGTGTATATATAACATTTCAATGTCAGAAAACCAACCATTCTTTATTTTCGTCCTAATTTGGTCAGCGAATCTTTGGCTTGTTGTCTGAAATCTAGCTCATTCAGCCCAGATGTCTATTACTCTTTTTATATATCCTCTTTGTGTAGAATTGTTTTTGAAATAACAGTGAGTTGCAAGTTTGTTGTCTTCCCAAATCCATTTTCTCTGTTGGTATCTCTGCTTTGCGTGGTTACTTATGTTGTCGTTCGTGTACCTGGAAAAAGAACAGCCATCATTCGCAGCAAGCCTCGGGTCCCCCATTTTGGCTATCAGGGGAGCGTCTGCTGATCATGACATGCTATCTGGTTCCCACGTTGTGTTATGTTTTCATTTTTCATTTTTATCATGGGTTGTATATTGTGGCGATATCGAACCCATGGGTTGTTTAAGATATGCTGCACCCGTCACAAATGTAACCAAGTACACTTAAAGTTAGAGAACGCATAAATTGGTCACAAAAAGGTAGGCTTTTTTTTCTCATCAATAGACGCCACCTTATAAATAAATAGAAGTAGTTCCCTGAATGACTATTCGACCCTGGCAGTTGAACTATGAAATTCTTCCGCCCCGCATCTGGTGAGGCTCACTATTGACTCATCTTTGGATTCATCCTTACTTCCTATCCACCATTCTTTTTCCTAGGGCTTCAAGTGATATGTCATCATCATCATCATGTCGTGACACTAGCACGGATATCCCTGACCCTCTCTCGCCACTTTTCTCTATCGTTCATCGCTTCAGACAGGTCTTCTGGACAACATCCCGTATCCTCACATAGTTGCTGAATGTATGTTCGTGCTGGTCGTCCTGCTTTTGCACGGCCATGTGTGGGGTCCATAAGAGTACATCACTTATGAGTTCGTCCCTGCTTCTCCAGCAGTGTCCTGCATGTCTGGTTCGTCTAACTTGAATAGTTTTCGTGATAGGGGGCAGGTGGCCGTACAGTTGGTGTCTTGTGGGGTGTTGCCACCAGGACTTGTTCAAGATTGCAGGTAGCATTCTTATGTAATTGCCGTCTAGCTTCTTCTCCAGCCGTTTTGTTAGAGTCCATGTAGTGCATCCATATAGCAGTATCGATGTGACCGCTGCCTGGAAGAAACTGCGTTTCATTTTATCGGTTAGATATGATTTCCATATACTCGATAGCCTATTGATAGCTGTTCCTGCTTTCATTAACCTCGTGTCGATGTCCTTTTCGGTTGATGCGACGCTGCTTCCTAGGTAAGTGAATTTGTCTACTAGTTTAAGAGGGGTTCCGTCTAGAGTGGAGATGTCACCCGTTTGATTATAGCACATATATTCCGTTTTGTGTGCATTGACATAGAGGCCTATGCCTGCGGTTGCTCGTTCCAAACTATGCAGTAGTGTTTCGGCTTGGTTGGGTGTATTTGCCAGAATCGCTATGTCATCGGCGTAGTCGGCGTCGGTAATTTTTTTTGCGGGGTACCTTCTGCTTCTTTTCTTTGTCAGCTCGAAGCTGTTCTCTCTGATTTTGTCAATCGATGTTCTAAGTCCGTAGTCTAGACAAATGATAAAGATTTATGGAGCTAGCGTGTCTCCTTGTAGTACTCCTGCTACAATATCGAAGTATTCTGTGTCTCCATCTGATGATCGTACTTTTACTTTGGTGTTTCTATAGAGAATCGTTATTGCTGCTACGGTTTCTTTAGGTATGCCGTATGCTAGTAGGATTTGTTCCATAAGTGATATGTATTAAAGGATTTTTTTTCTTTTAGATTTATAAAGTTTTAACTTACTTGAAGTCCAGTTATTCATTATTCAGACCAACATCAATTAAGTGCTATTAGTTAAACAGGGTAATGTTAAACATTAAATTAATAATACTTTACAGTATTTAAACTGCCAAAAAGCTCAGAAATGAGGAAAATGCAAGAAATAAAAAACGTGACTTCAGTTTCAGATACTTAAAGCAAAGACAAATTTTGAAATCAAAACGTACAATTTGTCGGGTTTTCTTGTCAATAATTGCACTGTGATGTGTTTTTTTTTTTCTTCCTTCTGATTTGTCTTCGCTTCTGACTTGAACGGTTGAAGCCCCTTTCCTGTCATTGTATAAAGAATTGGTCACCTGAACTTTGGTCGCCTGATTTCGATTTTTTTTCTCTCTTGATTCTTATTTTTCTATATTAAATATGTAACTTACCAGCACCTTCCTCTCTCTTAATTGCTCTTTGTATACTAGTTTATCTGTCGAATTAACAGTATTTACCTCCATTTATCTAAACAGCCAAAACTTAGAAACAAGAGTGTGTCCTTGTGGTGTAATGATTAAAGCACTGGACTGCAGAATCGTAGTAAGTGCTATTACGTTCACTTTCGGACGAATACCTTTGCGAAAAGTAGGAACCTCCGTATCCTCCCAGCTATGGGTTAAATAGTACCACTACTGTATGTTAGAAGGATGGCTTTGGTATTAGATAAACCACGACGGTTGACATGCCACTAAACAAAGAAACCAAACTTAGAAACGAGGAAAATGCAAGTAAACAAAATAAAGACATGACTTTAGTCGAGTTGCAAATAGTTAAAGCAAAGACAAATTTTGACGTCAATACATACAATTTGTCGGGTTTTCTGGGAACTTAATTATACAGCGTTTCATTACTAAGTTTCTCACACTCGTTCTTACCGATGGTTTTTCACTGGAGTCTGACTGATAACAAGTTTTCTCAGTTCTCCAGGACTCTCCCAAGTATCCCTATCTGATTTCAAAATGATGTAGTTTCAATTCTTCCTCTAATACCATGTCCGTCGATTCTCTTTTTTTTAGGTTATTGGGGACTGCTCCAAGTGATCCTACAACAACTGATAACACTGCCACCTTCATGCGCTATAACTTTTTTAGATCTCAGTTAATTTTCATCTCTTTGTCAAGTATCTTGCTTTTTTTTTCAATTTCACTCTGTGCCCTGCAGACACGACAAAATCCACTAGATGACAAATTCTTGTTAATCAGTCCCGGGTCTGATCTTCAGTGTTCAAACAGACGATAGTAGTACTGAACAGACTATCGAAATCCTGAAATAACTTGCTGTCACTTGACTGCAAGAAAAACAACCAGACTTTTCAAGTATCAAGATTAGTTATACTAAAAATGATACCAAAGAGTTACGAGAAATTCTCAAAAATGTTGTCACATGATCCCTTGAAGAATTCACTGGATATCAATATTAATAATATTAATGCTAATGAGTAAAAATTGATAAAGTTTAAAAGAGTGGTGTGTTTAGCTTATATGGTGATCGAAATGGTTAATCATATTAGTGTTTGCAATAACCTAACGAACAAAGAATACAAAAATATGAACGATTGGTTGGGAAAGTTGATAAACAGGGAATTGTGCAAGAAAGTGAAATTTCACCATTCTGACAAATTCTATAGTCATAAACTAAAATATCTAGAAAAATGAAACATAAGAATTTTTGGGACTTTGAGCTACAAACGGATCACCTAATCCTAGCCAGAAGACCAGACATCATGTTTATTTACAAGAACTTGTCATATTTTGGATTTTGTCGTGCCACCAAAGTACTGAAGTGAGATACTATACAATGATGTAAAAATTAACGGAGACCACTTTAAATCCCAAATTTTCTCCTCAGTATAAGAATTTTAGGCCAACGATGATCTGTATCGTCTTGGCTCCTTCTAGGTGTTAGAATCATAAAAACTATTTCACTCTTCCCTTCTGTAGATTTTACCTTTTTCAAGCAAGGTCCTAATACTTTTTCAAGCAAGGTCCTAATACTTTTTCATACAAGGTCCTAATACTTTTTCATGCAAGGTCCTAATACTTTTTCATGCAAGGTCCAAATACTTTTTCATGCTTGCCTTCTTTATTATCTTCATCCTGTGATCTGCTGGAATGGCAAGATTTAATTTTAGGTCCTTTTCTTTGTTTGCAATATTCAAAACTAGTCTTTTAGCTTGAAGTTCCTTTGGTAGGACACTAGGCAGTATCCAGTAGTGAGGATCCAGTTATAGAGTTTTTTTTTTGTGGCGGTAGGAGTCGCCTCTTCTTTCTCAATACTCCCAAGAACGTTCTGACTCAGAATGGCTTTACCTGGAAGGGTTCTATCGATGGATCTAATTCTTAATGTCCGATAGGAATTGAAACCCTACAAATAAATTATTATTATTGTTAAATAAGAATTGTTTTCTTAAAACTACATAATTATGAACAAATCATTGACGTTACATTAGATCAGAGGGGTCCCTTGCCAAGTCGGGGTGGGGGCTGTAGAATACACGGACTGCTTCTCTGTAGAGGAGTAAGAGCCCCCTAAACTAACTGATGGTGATGTTCCAGTTTTGCTTAAGCTTTGAGGAATGCGGAGTACCCCTTCACTGCCATCGCTCCCAGGTCCACTGTGGTTCGGAGTGGTAGCACCTGGTAGGCTCCTTTCTAGGGGGTCAAATAAAACTAAACTGTGTACTTATACTAAACTGAATTGCTTGAAATAGGACTGTTTAGACATTTAAACTGAGTGCTTATGCTAAATTGAATTGTTTAAAATAGAACTGTTTTGACATTTAACTGTGTAATAAAAATATTCTTATACTAAACTGAATTGTTTGAATTACAACTGTTTGACTAAACTGAATAGCTTGAAATAGAAATGTTTTTGACAATTAAACTGTACTTATGCTGAACTTAATTGTTTGAACTGGTTTTTGGATAAAAAAGGATCTGGCATTAAATAACCTATAATGGTTGAATAGCCACAAAACCAAACCACCATAGAGTAGTCCCTGTAGTGTGGTGGTTAATGAACAGGATAGCGGCCTCGAAGTTAGTGAGTTTAAACTACGGTCACTTTTGGACTAATACGCTTGGGAAAGGCATGAACCCCCTTATCTCCCCACCTCTGGGTTAAATAGTATCACTATTATCCTTCAACAAACATGGTTTTGGGATTAGATAACTTATGAATGTTGATATGCCGTTAAACAAAGAAATCCAATAAAAATACATAGCAATTCTTGAAAACATATAACTGTGTGTAATTTTATTTGTTGTAAGAATAATTACTTGTATAACAAAACGCTGGTGTTATTCCTTGCGATTTCATCCTGGTCGCAGTGCCGATATTTATCATACGCCCCACCAGCGTACGAATGTGGCACAAGGCCGTTTTTAAGGTGGGTCCTGTCGCAGGGTCGAAGCCCAACGCGACAGACAGTCGGCATTCCCCTTTTCGGGGCGCCTCAGGCGCCGGGCGATAAACCCAACCCCTCCGAAGAGGGTTAAAGCCTGGGGAGACGGCCCCCTGAGGCCAGAGGTGATGTATCCAGTGGTGGAACATACCCGAACGAACTGTGCGGCACGTAATCACTGCCGGCCGGGGGCGCCCCACCACAGGACACAAAGTAACGCGAAGAACGCGCCTGGTCGCAGTGCCAGCAATAAAATAACTCGAGTTCCAGATAATATTGGGTTTAGGGTCGACATTACAGTAATTATCATTCATCAGGTTTTTACACAGTATAACTCTTTCTGAGATCGACAGATATTGCTCTTTCGGCAGTAAGACACAAGGCCAGTAGCTCAGAATCGGGGAAGGTCACGTTAGGTCGCTCGTAATTCTGTCTGTCTCTGTCTGTCTGTCTGTCTGTCTCTCTCTGTCTATTTTCTGGGTCTGTTTCTTTTCTCATCTCGTATCCCGGGTCTCTCCTCTTCTGACTTACATTTCGCTACGTCAGATTTCGACCCGTCTTCCAACCCAGCCAGTTGCTCAAAATCGGGGAAGGTCACATTAGGTCGCTCATAATTCTGTCTGTCTGTCTCTCTTTTCCGGGTCTGTTTCTTTTCTCGTCTCGTCTCCCGGGTCTCTCCTCTTCTGACTTACATTTCGCTACGTCAGATTTCGACCCGTCTTCCAACCCAGCCAGTTGCTCAAAATCGGGGAAGGTCACATTAGGTCGCTCATAATTCTGTCTGTCTGTCTCTCTTTTCCGGGTCTGTTTCTTTTCTCGTCTCGTCTCCCGGGTCTCTCCTGTTCTGACTTACCTTTCGCTACATCAGATTTCGACCCGTCTTCCAACCAATCTCCATTTCGATTTTTGTCTCCCAGGTCTCACCTGTTCCGACTACATTTCACTACGTCAGATCTCAAATAGTCTCCCAGCCAAGCTGATTTCTTTTCTCTTGTAATTTTATTCATGCATTCTCAGGGCCAAGCCAGGGCGGTGTTGGGAGAGTCTTTCAAGTCTTCACTCGTTGCAAATTCTTACACAGCGAATTCCTTATCTAAATTTATCTTCAGAATTCGTTCGATTACTTAGTTTCCGATTGTTTTTTTTTACGTTCAAACGAAATAAAAATTCCCTATTCATAGGAATGACCTTCGGCGCGACCGCATTTTTATCCATCAACCGAATTTTTGAATATTTTAGCAACAATAACAATTTTCATCGATCATCAATAATTCCGATGTTTTGACAGGTTTTCTTTTTGATCAAGGGACATCAACACCAATTCCGTAACCGAAATGTTCATGATAAAACAACTAAACATTTCTTTTGACACAGCCCGTTCAAAAAGCTTTTCATCCTTTCTCAGTGTATAAAATTCAGAATAACTCTCGCGCTTTTTGCTCGGTATTAAACTACTTCTGTCGGCCAAAGAATTCACTATGTACCACATGAAGATATAATTGGTAACGCCTGTTAGAGTTCTATCAACGAGTAAAAATGTTTAAGATAATGTTATTGATGATTTTAAACTCCATTTGTTTGGTATCTTTTAAAACATTGATAATGCAATTAAGATATATTTTTCTATCGTATATAATTGCAGACCGTAACTATTTTAATGGCTTCGGCATAAAAGAAACCAAAAAAGATTAACATGCTTACAGCGATTGACCAACCAACCAACCAACCAACCAACCAACCAAGGGGGTGTCCTGGTGGTGTAATGGTTAAAGCGATGGGCTGCGGAATCGTACGTAAGCGAGTTCGTACTCCAGTCGCGCTATTACGTTCACTTTCGCGCAAATACCCTTGGGAAAGGTATGAACCCCCTTATCCTTCCAGCTATGGGTTAAATCGTACCATTACTGTTCTTCTAGGAGAATAGCTTTGGCATCAAATAGCCTACAAAGGTTGATATGCCATTAAACAAAGAAACCAAAATCAAACCAACTAACCAACCTGTATTGCAGTGATCTATTAGAAACTTAAAGACCCAGCCCTGCCATGAGTTACTCTTTAATATTGCTTCCTCCTTTTTCTACAATTTCTTTGTATGAACCTGACCCATTATCACAGTTCCTAGTAAATTGCTGTTCCTAATCGATCATTTTTGTTAAAGAGATTTGAAGTAGGATACTGACTATTAGCAAGAAGGTGGAATTTGCAAAGTAAATTTAAATTCAGGATGAACTACAAGTTTTCCTTTTGAATTACTATTCTTCTGCTAGACATTATTACTTTTGTTTAATCGCTGGTTGTATTGTGAATATTTCAAACGGTAGTATTTACCCATCATCCTTAGAGATCAACTGATATCAAATTTCTTTTAATATCCAGGATTTTGTTCAGCATTTTTACAGATTCTAGTCGTGCTGTCATCGGTATCTCAAACTCACAGCCCCCAAAACTATTTTTGACAATTCAAAAAAAAAAAAAAAAGAAATGTTTGCTCACTTCGGCATTCTTAATACTGGGGTACGTCAGGTGCCAAACGATAAACTTAGCCCTACAAAGCAGGTATTATCCGGAGGATGGCTCCCTGAGACTAGGCGATTCAGCTTAATAACACCCACTTGGCGCGAACGCCAGGCAGGTCCCCAGAAAACCGGCGGGAAGGGGGCGAGCCCATATTATTGATAGTCAGGATGTTACATTTCATTGTGAGGTACACGTACGAGTCTCAATTCGTGTGTATAAATTGACACGCCTGAGCGGCCGTCATAAAAGTTGCTTGGGTCCGTCGGCATTCTTCTTTTAGGATGAAGTCCAAGTTATTAATGCGTTTAATATCCTTTAATGTGTATTTCACAAGGCTGGGTTTGACACAAGGTCATTTTATTGTGGGAAAGGAAGGCAATGTACAGCCGTCGAAAAAATTGCTTGGTCCCAATTTTATTAATGCATTTGATATCCTTCAATGTGTATTCTGTATATCACAAAGAAATAAGGGTTTACAAAATAATGATGTGGATAATTGGCACACGGGTTTTAGCAAAACCGGATTTATTATTAATTACTTAGTGTTATTCATTCATAATATTACTTTATTCTCAAACATATCAAATAGTATTTTATTCTCAAATATATTGAATACTGTTTTATTCTCAAACTTATAAAATATCGTTTTATTCTCAAACATATCAAATATTGTTTTATTCCAAAACATATTAGATATTGTTTCATTCTCAAACATATCAAATATTGTTTTATGCTCAAACATACCAAATATTGTTTTATTCTCAAACATATAAAATATTGTTTTATTCTCAAACATATCAAATATTGTTTTATTCTCAAACATAAAATATTGTTTTATGCTCAAACATACCAAATATTGTTTTATTCTCAAACAAATCAAATATTGTTTTATTCTCAAACATAAAATATTGTTTTATGCTCAAACATACCAAATATTGTTTTATTCTCAAACATATCAAATATTGTTTTATTCTCAAACATAAAATATTGTTTTATTCTCAAACATAAAATATTGTTTTATTCTCAAACATAAAATATTGTTTTATTCTCAAACATATTAAATTTTGTTTTATTCCCAAACATATAAAATATTGTTTTATTCCCAAACATTAAATTTTGTTTTATTCTCAAACGTATTAAATATTGTTTAATTCTCAAATATATTAAAAGCAATCCAATAAATAATTTTATGTAGAAATCGATTAAATCAAGATAGAATAAGTGGCATTTTTTAAAATACTTCTTATTTAGTTTCTTTAATATTTCTACTTTAATATATTATTTTATGACATTAAAACCTCGATATTTAATCCTGGGGAGTGGACACTTTGGCAAGGTATATCTAAAAAAACAATTGTTAGAAGGACGTTAGGAAAATTTACATCAGTTTGTTTCAATGATCAGCGTATAGAAAATTAACTCACACACCAGAATATGAGGGATTGTTTTTGGCTGTTTATCCTTTCAAGTTTCCTGACAAGTGTTTTGGTTTTAGGTAGGAATTGGTAGATGAATTTACCTAAATTGTCCAGAGTGCTTATGGACCTTTTATAGACCTTCATCATAATCGGAGGGTTGCAAACGTGAAGAGTTTTTTTTTTAATTTTAAAGTTTTTAATTGGTTAGTTGGTTGCTTGTGTGGTTGGGTTCAATGGCATATCAACCCTTGTAGGCCACTAAATGCCAAACCCATTTCCACAGAAATAATCAGTTCTATTTCAATAATTCAGTTTAGCATGAGTATACAGTTTAATTGTCAAAAACATTTCTATTTCGAGCTATTCAGTTTAGTCAAACATTTTTATTTTAAACAATTCAGTTTAGTATAAGTATTGTTTTGTGTTTACACATTGTTAAATGTCAAAACTGTTCTATTCCAAACAATTCAGTTTAGTATAAGTATTGTTTTGTTTAAACACAGGTAAATACAATTTAGTGTAGTATATGTATAGTTTTTATAGTTAAATGTCAAAACACTTCTATTTCAAACAATTCAATTTACATAAGTACACAGTTTAGTTCAATTTTACCCATAGAGAGGGTCCTATCAGGTACTCACACTTCGGACGAGAGTGGACCTGGGAGCGATAGCAATGAATGGTTACTCCGCATTCCCCAAAGCTCCAGCATCACTGGAACTTCACCATCAGATTGTTTCGTGCCATATCTAGGAAATTCGTTCGTGGGTGGGGAGTCTTACCCCTCTGCAGAGGTGCTATCGATGTAATTTTTTTTTTTTTGCTTATATGCTTCTGTGTTTAGGGTGTTTATTTTTTTCTCTTTTGTTATTAATTTGTCTTTTTATAAGACTAGACCGATACTTTCTATATCCTAATTAGATTATATATATATATATATATATATATATTATTTAATCAAACTTGCTTAAATGAAGGACTGCTACCCAACTACACACACACACACACACACACACACACACACACACACACACACACACACACATATATATATATATATAATTTGTAAACGAAATAGTTTGATTAGTTAACATTATATTTAAACGACCCAAAGCTTATTGGTTTACACATAGTTAAATTGTTTCAAATATTGGTAACACGAATAGTTCTCGTTGCTTTCAGTGAAATGGTTTTCAAGTATTGCTATTTAAAACAAATAATTCTATTCAACATTATTCGTTCGTGTGCACACACTTAAATGGTAACAATTCAATTTTGCATTACATATTTGTTTGCACACTGTTTAATGGCTTCAAGTATCAATGGTTTCCCGGAACTGTCACACTGATGTTATATCTATTTACCAACCCCTCCGAAGAGGCAGGTCAATTTTATTTATACCAATCACGATTGGTATAATTGTCACCATCATGTTCCATAGTTTTTTCGCAATAATGTAATAGTTTGGATTATCTCCACTCATCCTCTTATTTCCAAGTCCTCCAGTCCCTTTAATAATTCTTTGATGTCTGTTCCAAAAGCACCAATCACGATTGGTATAATTGTCACCTTCATGTTCCATAGTTTTTTTCAATTGCCTAGCAAGGTCGATGTACTTATCCTTCTTTTCACTTTCCTTCAGTTTTTTTCAGTGGTCAGCCAGGACTGTAAAGTCCACAATTTTGCAAGTTCTCTTTTTTTGTTGATTATAATTATTATTTACTTCTTGAGAGTTTTTCACATCAGTTGTACCTGATGTTTTTTTACTAGAGTTTGAGGTGCAGCAATCCCCCTCGAGTCACCAGGACTTTTCTCAGTATTCTGGCCGTTCTCAATAATGTTGTAGTTTGGATAGTCTCCACTCGACCCCCAAGTCCTCCCAGTCCTTCTGATCCTTTAATAATCTTTTGTTGACTATACCAAAAGCACCAATCACGATTAGTGTCATTGTTACTTTCACGTTCCATAGTGTTTTCGAATCCCTATCAAGGCCGAGGTTATTATTATTATCATTATCATTATACAGGTGATTAATTGTTGGTACTGTTGTCTTCCATTTCAGTATTTTTTTCTTTTATTCCAAACGTAAATCTTTCTTTCTTTCTTTCTTTCTTTCTTTCTTTCTTTTCATTCATTTTCTTTCTTTCTTTCTTTCTTTTCATTCATTTTCTTTCTTTCTTTCTTTCTTTTTTCTTTCTTTCTTTTCATTGATTTCCTTTCTTTCTTTCTTTCTTTCTTTCTTTCTTTCTTTCTTTCATATCATTCCTTTTCTTTCTTTCTTTCTTTCTTTTCATTCATTTTCTTTCTTTCTTTCCTTCTTTCTTTTCATTCATTTTCTTTCTTTCTTTCTTTCTTTCTTTCTTTCTTTTCATTCATTTTCTTTCTTTCTTTCTTTTTTTCTTTTCATTCATTTTCTTTCTTTCTTTCTTTCTTTCTTTTCAGCCATTGATTCTTATATATCTATTTATTGTAACTTTTCACTCACAGACCTCTTTCATTTTTTACTTTTGCACTAGTATTTCTTTCTCTCTCTCTCTCTCTCTCTCTCTCTCTCTCTCTCTCTCTCGCTCGCTCTTTGATGTTTCTTTTTTCTTTTTTTTGCATTCATTCATTTATTACACTTCGTTTCTTCCATTCCGAGAACAACTAAGCCCACCGTATGCAGTAGGAGATGACTCACTGAATGTGTGAACAGCAGCAGCAGCAACAACAACAACCGCAGCAGCAGTTGGGAAAGTTGCTGATGATGGTAACACACTGACATTGGAAATAATGTTGTCTTTGGAACAGTTGGAAAGAATGAAAAGCAACCAGGGGGCGAATGGAGATGGGGGGGCTGGCAACCGAGAAATAAATGCAGGGGGTGCACTAGTAAGATGGCTCTCCTCCATTCAACTCCTTTTCTTCCCCAAACAAGAGATCATTCGAGAGAGAGAGAGAGAGAGGGAGTAATCTAACGCCCATACCCACACATACTCCTTCAAAGCAAAAGGAAGAAGAAAAAAAGCTATACACACGTTTGTGTACTCAGAGGAAAAGAGTTAAAAAAAGAACATGAGAGAGAGAGAGAGAGAGAGAGAGAGATGGGGGAAAGAGGGAGAGAGAGATGGGGGGAAAGAGAGAGGGAGAGAGAGATGGGGGAAAGAGGGAGAGAGAGAGAGAGGGGTTCATAAGTACAGATGCAGTGACGTCTATGGAGGCATGTAAGAAATTGTGACACAATTACGTATTTATTCAAAGCTGAATGCGTAAAAAGAAAACAGCGCGCACAAGTTCGATACACCCCACCCACACACACGTCGTCATACACATAAGCATTAACGTGCACACGCGCTCGCACACAGACACACACAGATACGTGAAAGGCATGAATCCTTGTAATCTCCTCACAGCTAAGAGTAAATAGTAGGGTAAACGGAGATCTTTAACCTTGATACGGCAACCAATCAAGGAGAAGGAAAATCGAATTAAAACCAGCATTTGTACGCTTAAAAATTGACCTTGTGTCGTATCCTACCCAAGGCAGATGAGCTGAGTATATATATATATATATATATATATATATATATATATATATATCAAAATGATTTATCATTTCATATACACGTGTTTTAGTCTTTATGTTTTCTTTAGGAAGTGTTGAAGGGTTGATTCAAGTTTTGGCGGTTGTTTTTATAGTAAAGGCTGTTTTTATTGGACGTGATTATGTTTAATACCAGGATTTGTGTCAGTGAATATGCTATTGGAGTTTATTGTTAGTGTAGACTTCTGGTCTCTGCAGATGTTCTTCGTACATATAAATGTTGGGTATCACCTACCTTTTCAGCATAATGAGCTGTTCCATCTGCCATTATTGGCAGTAGCAGAGATCAGTCAGGGAAGAATAAGCCTACAATTCATTGTTGTGCTATTCTGTTTTTTGGATTGTTAAGTGACGAAAAGTAAGTGCCTTGTTTAAATTTATTGTTAAAAAATTATTGTTGACTTTGTTAAACTTGTTACACTTGTTGGATTTTTTGGAACGACTTGTTATTGCGTTTGTGCCCCTCCCCAAAACAATCGTTATTTTGTATTGTTTTTGAGGGGGGTCAACTTGAAAGACTTTTTTATACTGCATTTACTGTTTTTTCATCCGTCACCATATCCACATCCTTTTAAACCATACGATTTTATATCTCCCTAGTTGCCTAAAGCAACTATGGGAGAACCAATACCTACTACCCAGGAGGATATATTTATATCCCAAGAAAAACGGGAATGGCCGTCATTGCCTAGTACCTCCGCAGAAAATCCAACGCCGGCGAGTACAATTCCGCCGGCACAAAAAGTGCCGTCAATACCAGTCTCCTGGTCGACGCAGAAAAACAAAAAATTGCCACAAGATTATAAAAAGGACAGGGTTGAAAAGTATGCCCAATATTTTAAAGGGAACAGAATTCTACCAATACCTGAACTGGTAGAAGCAGTCCAGCCAAAAACCCTGTCCTTAATTGTCTCAGACATAAAGACCAGGAGACTGGCTGGACTGAAAAAAGACAAGTTCGAGGAAGTTTTAAAAGCAGCAGGAATCCCAGCTAGGTATTTCTGCAGGAGAAGTTTCGCGACCTGGGATATTCTGTTACCCTCACAAGAACTGGCCACCAAGTTGGCCAGCAATAATTGCATTAATACGAAGCAGTACAGATTGCAGCCCGAATACATGGGCAGAAGGCGGATCAAGGTCACCGTGTGCAACGTGCCAATACAACTAAGTGGTGACGTCCTGGCGGCGTTCCTCAGCGACTATGGGGACGTCGAGGAATTTACGACCATGAAGTCACCTAGCGGCACGGCACACGGTGACTACTCATTTACCATGTGCCTTAACAGGGGAGGGTTCCAGGCAATCCCCCACACAGTTGAGTATGAGGAGCAAGCCATGCTGGTGGTTGTGGAAGGCCGAAAACCGCAATGCTGGCACTGTAAACAAATAGGCCACTTTGCGAGGTCATGCCCACAAAAGGCCACCGGCGCAGCAGTAACAACAACAGCAACAACAACGACGTCAACAGCACCAACAACAGTAAAGGCTACAATAGCATCTAAAACCTCATTAATATCAGTATCAACAAACAGCACACCAGCGCCATCAACATCAGCAACAGCAAACAAGCTGGAAAGTAAAATAAATACTCCAGCAGAAGCTGGGAACGACCCCAATAGCAGAGATGAGGAGGGGTGGACCCAGGTAACGCGGGGCAAAAAGTCCCCACCTAAAGCCCCGAAATCACCCCCTGCCAAAACCACTGACAAAAAGGGCGAAAAAAGAAAACCTCTGGAAAATCAAAAACCAGAGGAAAAGAAAAAAGAAACCGACACAAAAACAGAGAAAAGAAAGAAAGAAAAGGTAAATAACAATGAACAACAACAACAACAACAACAACAACAACAGGAGGAAATGGATACCTCAATAAACTTGAAGAGAAGAAGGGATAGCGGAGATTCTACCACAGAGGGAGAGGGGGAGAAAAAACAATTGAAAAAGACGACACCGAAAAAACAACAACAGCGACCAGCCCAAATTATTCCTCCCCCACAACAAGCCAAAAATACCCCTGTAGACTCAACTAAACTCCCGCTATCCCCAACACCACCTACATTATCACCTGTTTCAACACCCAAAATACTCTCCCGGTCCCATTCAGCAACAAGAAACCCGACACCATCACCATCACCATCAACATCTGGCACTGGGCGACGCTCCAAGTCGGCCTCCAGAGAGGTCCAACAAGCTTTAAATTCATTTTATTTTTGTCAGGACATTCTGGAGTCGCCATCACTAGATCGCCAGATCAAATCTCTTCTGAAACCACTTAGAGACTTTAAAAAAATTGATCAAAAAGAAATAACAAATCCATATCTTTTTGAGGGTGCAGCCATGGTGACCACCTTTGTCCGTTCGGCTGGCGGCCGAACTAAGGAGCTCTGGCAATTTATTGAGGAAGCCAGTCGAGCGGACATGAGGCTGGCGGAAATGGGGCACGACTCATTGAATGAAATAGCTGCAAAATGTACGGGCAGGGTCCCGATTTATGTTCATCCCACATTCTATAGGTCCCTAAAGTTGCGGTTTCCTTATGATGTCGGTGGAATTTCCAGGAGCGGCCGAGTTACTCCTGAACTTTGTACCGGTTCCCTGCGTCAGGCCGTCGGCATCCTCACCCCGAAGGATTTCCGGCCCATAGTCGACACTGAGTAAGGTAAGTGGGACTGATGACTCTAAACCTTGCCAGTTTGAATGTGAGGGGATTGAGGGATTCAAGCAAGTGTGCGCGCTTGCTTGGTGAACTCAGGAACCTCGGAGTAGATGTTGCTGCAGTGCAGGAGACTCACTTCACTTGCGGTGCCGACTGTCGGGTGCTGGAAAGCGATTTTAACGTTTTCTCAGCATACGGCAGCGGCACCAGCGCTGGGGTCTCTTTGCTAGTTGGACGCAGCCTTGATGCTGATGTTGACGTTGTTTTTGCAGGTGACGGGGGCCGGCTGGTTGTGGTCGATGTTTCCGTGAAAAGTTTCAAGTTCCGTCTGGTTGCGGTTTATGCGTCCAATATCGCTGCGGAGAGGGTTTCCTTTTTTCGTCGGTTGGCGCCGTTCCTGGACGATACGAAGCGGCTAGTCTTAATGGGTGATTGGAATGCGATCCTTGATCCCAAGATAGATAAGGTCGGACGGGGAGCTAGCAGATTGGGAAGGTGTGAAAGCAGCCTTGTCGGCTTCGTGACTCGTCACGGCCTCGTCGACAGGTTTCGTCTTGATCACCCAGGGCGGGAGATGTGGACGTGGCTAGATAGCTCGCCCTCTGCCAAAGTAGGCTCCTACTTGGACAGAGTGTTAGTGAGAAGAGCTGACATTGATTTTGTTAGTTGTCCCACGTTCCACTTGATAGCGTGGACTGACCATAAACTCATTAGAGTCAGTCTGCGGTTAGTTAATAGACCTAGTCTAGCCGGCTACTGGAAGTTCAATACCTCCTTATTGGAGATACGGGACTTCCGGGACCGGCTGGAATCCCTAATTCAGCGGGCGTTAGTGGGGGCGGTTACCGGGAATAGGTGGTGGGTTTCTCTTAAACATAGGATTAGAGATTTCGCCACCAAGTACGGTCGACAGCTCAATCTAGATAGGACCGCGGAGGCGAAATCTATAGATGATAGACTTTCCCGGGCGGTGGCTGGGGGGGACTCCCTAGGTGTAGAGCTAGCTAGGAGGGACCTTGAGCGTGAGAGTAGCGAGCGCTACAAGGGATCAGTAGTTAGATCTAGGCTAAAAAGAGTTCTCAACGAAGCTGTGAAATCGAACGCGACTGCGCGTGAAGAAGAAGTGCGAAGGTTCCCCGATCGGTACATCGCATCTGTCAAGACCCCGGACGGGTGTCTGCTGCGATCGGGTCGTGAGATACGTGACGCCTTTCGGGCGCACTTTCGGGATCGCTTTGCCCGCTGCACTGATCTCCCGCTCCGGGAGTTTCGTAGCTATCTCGCCGACTTCCCCCGCCTTGGGGCGGCTGAAGCGGCTAGCTGCGAGGGTGTGGTTACTGAATGCGAAGTCCGTGACGCGTTGAAGCAGGTCGGCCTGAACAAGTCGCCGGGACTAGATGGTTTGCCCTACGAAGTGTACTTGAGGATGTCGCACATGTTTGTGCCTATTCTGACGGATATGTTCAACCATTGGTTCGCCCAGGGAGCCATCCCTGGTAGCGTTACCAAAGGCGTGATCACATTGCTGAAGAAAGGTGGCAGGCATGTTTGGGAGGGTTTAGATGATTACAGGCCCATAACTCTGCTTAACACAGAGTTAAAGATTTTGGCCCGGGTCTTAGCGAATCGTTTACAGCTTGTCATTAGCGATCTGATCGGCCCCGAACAGACCTTTGCTGTGAAGGGAAGATCGATCCAGGACAACCTGCACTTGATTCGCGAGGTCCTAGAGGGGATAAAAGACGACACCGAATCCGCGCTGATCAGTTTAGATCAGTCCAAGGCCTTCGATAGGGTTGACCATCGGTTCTTGGCGTCTGTTTTGGAGACTGCCGGATTCAAACCGGAGTTCCGCAGATGGATTAGCATGATGTACCACAACCCTCAGGCAGTGGTGCAGGTGAACGGAAGGCGTTCGGGGGTGATCGCGATCGAGCGTTCGGTCCGGCAAGGCTGCCCTCTGTCTCCTCTTCTCTATGTCCTCGCGTTGGAGCCCCTCCTGCGCAGGCTTAGGGATGGGGGGACAAGTCCGGCACTGCGCGGTATCCCATTCGTTGGCCGCCTTGCGGCTAGGGTTTCCGCGTTCGCTGATGACGTCACAGTCTTTGTATCCCGCCGCCAGGATATAGAGGCTGTGAAAGAGGCGGTTGTCGAGTATGAGCGGATTGCAGGGGCCAAGGTCAATTTTGACAAAAGCGAAGGTTTGCGGCTTGGTGCTTGGAGGGGTAGCAATACTCTTCCAGGGCCCTTCCGCTGGAGTGACGGACCCATCCGCATCCTTGGGGTGTGGTTTGGGCCCGACCTCCAACTGGAGCGAAATTGGTCGGAAGTACACGCTAAGGTGAATGCTCAGGTGGGAATCTGGCTTTCAAGGAGGTTGTCCTTAAAGGGCAGGGCTGAGGCGTGCGCCGCGTACGTCTTCCCCTTGATCCTTTACCGATTGGCTGTACTTCCTCTGCCTAAGGCACATCGGTTGGCACTGCAACGATCCCTCTCCAGATTGCTCTGGGGAGGTGCAAGGCCGATGGTCCGTAGGCAGGTCTGTATCCAACGTACTCGCAACGGGGGTCTGGGTATGCCTGATCTGGAGAGCCACTGGCTTGCTGAAAGACTTGCATATCTGGGCCGTGTCTTGACGGGGGACTCAGTGTGGAGACGAAAGGCGAGTCGGACTTTTCCTCGCCTCAACTCAGACCCAAAGGCCGAAGGTCGACGTAGGCCTTTGGGCGAAGCACTGTTTGTCCGCGAGTGCCGAAAGGCCCTTCGTAACCTTCTTGGGTCCAGTGACCTTTCATGGCCTCGGAAGGAGCTGTATCGGGAATTAGTGGTGGGTTCCGCTTCTGATCCTCTCAGCGAGCGGCACGGCTGGACGGCGGAGGAGATCCGCTCTCACTGGAATTGGGCGCCAGGATCGAGCTTCTTGAACAACTCTGAGTTCTCGCTCACCTGGCGACTTGTTCGGAATGCGTTATCCCTTCGCGGCTTGAACTTCAAGGCGGGCCTGGCAGACATGCCTGATTGCCCTCGCTGCGGCAGTGGCTTGGAAGAAACGGCTGAGCACGCCTTCTACTACTGCGAGCGAGTTCGTCCGTTTTGGGATCACGTCGGGGAGTGGACGGCTCGCATCGAACCCAAACAGCTCGTGCTGCTCGACGTTGGTTACGTCGTAGACAACGTTCTTCCTCCGTTTCACGGTGAGAAGCGTGTGGTGTTTCTCGCGATCCTAGCTGTAGCCCGAATGGTGATTTGGACGACGCGAAACAAGGGATTGTATGAAGATGCAAACTTTTCTCATCGTGATCTGGTTTTGTATTTTCGGCATCAGCTGAGGGTCAAAATCAGATGCGATAGAAAACGCTTGGATCGCATAACATTCAGCAAAAGGTGGGTGACTGCAGCGAGCCTGGTCGTACGAAAGGGGGCAATGTTGGAGTCATCCTTCCCTCCTCTGCCGGCCCATGGCGTCTATGGTACGGGTCCTTAGGGACCCCACCCTTGGTAAGTAGGATTTTGTTATTTTCCCCTGCAACCTAGTTAGCAGTACGTTGTGAGTCATTGTCCCTGTCACTTAGTTGTTAGCACTCAAGATCTTCCCCACCCCCATTATTTTTGTACCTCAACCTGTATCCCAGTCCGCCTTTTGAAGATCTTGAACATTCATATGTAAAAAATCATTTACCCGCTTCTAAAATCGACCCATGCCGAGCCCGACCCTTTTAATCCTTTTATCCCTGTAGAGTAGGATTCCCGCCCTACCTAGGGTAGGTCCGGCTTGTTTCCGGTATTTTCCACCCGGAAAACAGTCGGCCTCCAATTTTATAGACGGGGGGATGGGAGGGAAACCAAACGGGGGATTTTTTCCTTGTTTTCGTGTATATATGTTTTTCGGGGTTTTTTCTCCCATTCCCATCATATCCATTGTAAAAAATCATACATTGTAAATAAAATCATGCATCACTTTCGGGTTTTAAGTAGGACTTTTTCATAGAGCAAATGCGGTATTTTGGTGGTTGCTGCGTGCATGGAGATGGACGAGTGATTATATATTGTATTGTTGAATGGGTCGGCGAATGTGGCTAGCTAGGTTCCCCATAGAAAATATAGTTAAAGCATGACCGCTCCCTTCCCCTCCCCCAAAACCACAAGGCTTCGTGCCTTCTTGTATTTACTACAAGGAATAAAAGAATAAGCCAACAATTCAGTTTTGGATTACGTTTATTTTCTCTACTATCGAAAAGTAAGTTACTGTTGAAAATTGTTATTTGTTATCTGTAAATTTTATATTATTGTTATTGCTTTGTGACCCTCCTCAAACAATTGTTACTGTTGTTTGTTTGGGAGGAGGGTCAAACCTCGACTCGAATTGTTGTTTTAACTCTTTTTTAAAAAAACCACCACCATTTTTCATACCGGATTTTTCATTGTTTTTCATCGTTCTTGATCTCAACCACATCATTCGGATTCATCTCCTCCTAGCTGTGTTTCACAGCCATGGAGGAGGCTAACTCACCCGAGGACATATTTATAACGAGACCCTCCCCAATGCCGGAAGAAGCACCTTTTGACTTGTCGTCATCTGCAAGTACTATTCCACCGGCCCAGAAACCAAAAGAAACAACAGTCTCTTGGTCGTCACACTGTGTGAACCAAAAAACCCCCAGTGACTACGCAAGAGACAGGGCAGAAAAATATGCCAACTATTTTAAGGAAGGCGAAATACTTCCTATACCGGAACTTGTGAAAGAAGTTGAACCAAAGACCCTGTCCTTCGTAGTCACTGATCTTAAGACCAAGAGACTAGCAGGACTTAAAAAAGAGACTTTCGAAGACTTACTAAAAAGCGCAAACATCCCAGGGAAGTATTTCTGCCGCAGGAGCTTCGCAACCTGGGATGTTTTACTCCCTTCAGAGGAAGTAGCCAAGAAACTGGCCGGTGGTAACATTACAACACGCTTCTTCCGGCTTCAACCTGAATATCGAGGCAAGCGAAGAATAAGGGTCACCGTATGTAATGTCTCAATGCAATTGAGTGGGGACGTTCTCGCCGCCTACTTAAGCATATATGGCGGCGTTGAACAAGTTTCCCAAATAACATCAACACGAGGAACTGCATACGGTGATTATGTCTTCATCATGTGCCTCGATAGGGGAGGGTTTAACAACGTACCTCATAAAATAAAATACCGAGATCAAACGATGACGGTGGTCGTTGAGGGCAGGAAACCCTTATGTTGGGCGTGTAACAAAATCGGACATTTTTCTAAAAACTGCCCTCAAAAAACAACGACCACCGCAACAACGACTACTACCACTACTACTGCTTCAGAGATCATAACAACCAAGACACCCACCAAAAACATCGAAAATCATCAAGAAAACCCCAACAAAAAAGACGAGGAGGGGTGGACTCAAGTGACAAGAAAAAAAGGGGGGAAAAAAACTCCCATAAAAAAGTCAATAGCACCTACAGAAAACAAAACTAACCAAACAACTACCACAAAAGACTCAACAACTGTAATCATTGCTACTCCTACTGATACTACTACTAAAACACAATCATCAACATCGACCACTACAACAGAACAATCATCAACACCAATAGAACCCATGGACATGAGCATCAACTTAAAAAGAAGAAGGAATAGCGAAGACTCGCCAACAAAAGAGGGGGAAAAAAGAAATCCCAAAAAAACAACACAACAACAAACACCCTCCCTACCTCAACCTAAGGGGGAGGGGAAAAAGAAAATATCAAAGTCACCAGCCACAAATGAGCGACCAGCTCAAATAATTCCTCCCCTCCCACAAATACAAAAAACCACTCCAATAAACCCAATTGAAATTCCACTACCCCCCTCACTTTCTCCAATCACAACCCCGAAAATTTTCACACGATCACAGTCAGTGACACGACTCTCACCTGATCCACAAACAGCATCAACATCATCATCAGGTCAAAAACCAAGAGCACGCTCGGCTTCAACAGAAGCCCGCCATGCAATGACAGCTTTTATCTTCTGCGAAGACATTTTAGAAAACCCAAATCATGACCACATTTTAAAAACCTCATTAAAGCCATTGCGCTCATTTAAAAAAATAAACAACAAAGACATCACTAACCCCTACATATTCAAGGACGCTCCAATGTTGACCACATTCGTCCGTACGGCTGGCAATCGGACTAAAGAACTATGGAACTTTATTGACGAAGCCAGCCGGGCGGACGTAATGTTGGCCAACACAAAAAATGCAATGCTAAAAAAAATGCTTCCTTTTTGTTCGGGCAGGGTCCCGATTTTAGTTCACCCATCATTTTATAGGTCCCTAAAGCTGAGGTACCCTATGGATGTCGGGGGAATTACCAGGGACGACCGAGTTAGCACTGAGCTCGGCACCGGTTCCCTGCGTCAGGCCGTCGGCATCCTCACCCCGAAGGATTTCCGGCCCATAGTCGACACTGAGTAAGGTAAGTGGGACTGATGACTCTAAACCTTGCCAGTTTGAATGTGAGGGGATTGAGGGATTCAAGCAAGTGTGCGCGCTTGCTTGGTGAACTCAGGAACCTCGGAGTAGATGTTGCTGCAGTGCAGGAGACTCACTTCACTTGCGGTGCCGACTGTCGGGTGCTGGAAAGCGATTTTAACGTTTTCTCAGCATACGGCAGCGGCACCAGCGCTGGGGTCTCTTTGCTAGTTGGACGCAGCCTTGATGCTGATGTTGACGTTGTTTTTGCAGGTGACGGGGGCCGGCTGGTTGTGGTCGATGTTTCCGTGAAAAGTTTCAAGTTCCGTCTGGTTGCGGTTTATGCGTCCAATATCGCTGCGGAGAGGGTTTCCTTTTTTCGTCGGTTGGCGCCGTTCCTGGACGATACGAAGCGGCTAGTCTTAATGGGTGATTGGAATGCGATCCTTGATCCCAAGATAGATAAGGTCGGACGGGGAGCTAGCAGATTGGGAAGGTGTGAAAGCAGCCTTGTCGGCTTCGTGACTCGTCACGGTCTCGTCGACAGGTTTCGTCTTGATCACCCAGGGCGGGAGATGTGGACGTGGCTAGATAGCTCGCCCTCTGCCAAAGTAGGCTCCTACTTGGACAGAGTGTTAGTGAGAAGAGCTGACATTGATTTTGTTAGTTGTCCCACGTTCCACTTGATAGCGTGGACTGACCATAAACTCATTAGAGTCAGTCTGCGGTTAGTTAATAGACCTAGTCTAGCCGGCTACTGGAAGTTCAATACCTCCTTATTGGAGATACGGGACTTCCGGGACCGGCTGGAATCCCTAATTCAGCGGGCGTTAGTGGGGGCGGTTACCGGGAATAGGTGGTGGGTTTCTCTTAAACATAGGATTAGAGATTTCGCCACCAAGTACGGTCGACAGCTCAATCTAGATAGGACCGCGGAGGCGAAATCTATAGATGATAGACTTTCCCGGGCGGTGGCTGGGGGGGACTCCCTAGGTGTAGAGCTAGCTAGGAGGGACCTTGAGCGTGAGAGTAGCGAGCGCTACAAGGGATCAGTAGTTAGATCTAGGCTAAAAAGAGTTCTCAACGAAGCTGTGAAATCGAACGCGACTGCGCGTGAAGAAGAAGTGCGAAGGTTCCCCGATCGGTACATCGCATCTGTCAAGACCCCGGACGGGTGTCTGCTGCGATCGGGTCGTGAGATACGTGACGCCTTTCGGGCGCACTTTCGGGATCGCTTTGCCCGCTGCACTGATCTCCCGCTCCGGGAGTTTCGTAGCTATCTCGCCGACTTCCCCCGCCTTGGGGCGGCTGAAGCGGCTAGCTGCGAGGGTGTGGTTACTGAATGCGAAGTCCGTGACGCGTTGAAGCAGGTCGGCCTGAACAAGTCGCCGGGACTAGATGGTTTGCCCTACGAAGTGTACTTGAGGATGTCGCACATGTTTGTGCCTATTCTGACGGATATGTTCAACCATTGGTTCGCCCAGGGAGCCATCCCTGGTAGCGTTACCAAAGGCGTGATCACATTGCTGAAGAAAGGTGGCAGGCATGTTTGGGAGGGTTTAGATGATTACAGGCCCATAACTCTGCTTAACACAGAGTTAAAGATTTTGGCCCGGGTCTTAGCGAATCGTTTACAGCTTGTCATTAGCGATCTGATCGGCCCCGAACAGACCTTTGCTGTGAAGGGAAGATCGATCCAGGACAACCTGCACTTGATTCGCGAGGTCCTAGAGGGGATAAAAGACGACACCGAATCCGCGCTGATCAGTTTAGATCAGTCCAAGGCCTTCGATAGGGTTGACCATCGGTTCTTGGCGTCTGTTTTGGAGACTGCCGGATTCAAACCGGAGTTCCGCAGATGGATTAGCATGATGTACCACAACCCTCAGGCAGTGGTGCAGGTGAACGGAAGGCGTTCGGGGGTGATCGCGATCGAGCGTTCGGTCCGGCAGGGCTGCCCTCTGTCTCCTCTTCTCTATGTCCTCGCGTTGGAGCCCCTCCTGCGCAGGCTTAGGGATGGGGGGACAAGTCCGGCACTGCGCGGTATCCCATTCGTTGGCCGCCTTGCGGCTAGGGTTTCCGCGTTCGCTGATGACGTCACAGTCTTTGTATCCCGCCGCCAGGATATAGAGGCTGTGAAAGAGGCGGTTGTCGAGTATGAGCGGATTGCAGGGGCCAAGGTCAATTTTGACAAAAGCGAAGGTTTGCGGCTTGGTGCTTGGAGGGGTAGCAATACTCTTCCAGGGCCCTTCCGCTGGAGTGACGGACCCATCCGCATCCTTGGGGTGTGGTTTGGGCCCGACCTCCAACTGGAGCGAAATTGGTCGGAAGTACACGCTAAGGTGAATGCTCAGGTGGGAATCTGGCTTTCAAGGAGGTTGTCCTTAAAGGGCAGGGCTGAGGCGTGCGCCGCGTACGTCTTCCCCTTGATCCTTTACCGATTGGCTGTACTTCCTCTGCCTAAGGCACATCGGTTGGCACTGCAACGATCCCTCTCCAGATTGCTCTGGGGAGGTGCAAGGCCGATGGTCCGTAGGCAGGTCTGTATCCAACGTACTCGCAACGGGGGTCTGGGTATGCCTGATCTGGAGAGCCACTGGCTTGCTGAAAGACTTGCATATCTGGGCCGTGTCTTGACGGGGGACTCAGTGTGGAGACGAAAGGCGAGTCGGACTTTTCCTCGCCTCAACTCAGACCCAAAGGCCGAAGGTCGACGTAGGCCTTTGGGCGAAGCACTGTTTGTCCGCGAGTGCCGAAAGGCCCTTCGTAACCTTCTTGGGTCCAGTGACCTTTCATGGCCTCGGAAGGAGCTGTATCGGGAATTAGTGGTGGGTTCCGCTTCTGATCCTCTCAGCGAGCGGCACGGCTGGACGGCGGAGGAGATCCGCTCTCACTGGAATTGGGCGCCAGGATCGAGCTTCTTGAACAACTCTGAGTTCTCGCTCACCTGGCGACTTGTTCGGAATGCGTTATCCCTTCGCGGCTTGAACTTCAAGGCGGGCCTGGCAGACATGCCTGATTGCCCTCGCTGCGGCAGTGGCTTGGAAGAAACGGCTGAGCACGCCTTCTACTACTGCGAGCGAGTTCGTCCGTTTTGGGATCACGTCGGGGAGTGGACGGCTCGCATCGAACCCAAACAGCTCGTGCTGCTCGACGTTGGTTACGTCGTAGACAACGTTCTTCCTCCGTTTCACGGTGAGAAGCGTGTGGTGTTTCTCGCGATCCTAGCTGTAGCCCGAATGGTGATTTGGACGACGCGAAACAAGGGATTGTATGAAGATGCAAACTTTTCTCATCGTGATCTGGTTTTGTATTTTCGGCATCAGCTGAGGGTCAAAATCAGATGCGATAGAAAACGCTTGGATCGCATAACATTCAGCAAAAGGTGGGTGACTGCAGCGAGCCTGGTCGTACGAAAGGGGGCAATGTTGGAGTCATCCTTCCCTCCTCTGCCGGCCCATGGCGTCTATGGTACGGGTCCTTAGGGACCCCACCCTTGGTAAGTAGGATTTTGTTATTTTCCCCTGCAACCTAGTTAGCAGTACGTTGTGAGTCATTGTCCCTGTCACTTAGTTGTTAGCACTCAAGATCTTCCCCACCCCCATTATTTTTGTACCTCAACCTGTATCCCAGTCCGCCTTTTGAAGATCTTGAACATTCATATGTAAAAAATCATTTACCCGCTTCTAAAATCGACCCATGCCGAGCCCGACCCTTTTAATTCTTTTATCCCTGTAGAGTAGGATTCCCGCCCTACCTAGGGTAGGTCCGGCTTGTTTCCGGTATTTTCCACCCGGAAAACAGTCGGCCTCCAATTTTATAGACGGGGGGATGGGAGGGAAACCAAACGGGGGATTTTTTCCTTGTTTTCGTGTATATATGTTTTTCGGGGTTTTTTCTCCCATTCCCATCATATCCATTGTAAAAAATCATACATTGTAAATAAAATCATGCATCACTTTCGGGTTTTAAGTAGGACTTTTTCATAGAGCAAATGCGGTATTTTGGTGATTGCTGCGTGCATGGAGATGGACGAGTGATTATATATTGTATTGTTGAATGGGTCGGCGAATGTGGCTAGCTAGGTTCCCCATAGAAAATATAGTTAAAGCATGACCGCTCCCTTCCCCTCCCCCAAAACCACAAGGCCTCGTGCCTTCTTGTATTCATTACAAGGAATAAAAGAATAAGCCTACGAGTCAGACCCAAAGGGCCGTTCCTATTGTTGAAGTATATCATTACTCTATCACTAATCCTATGTTCTTATTACTAACCGTCTCTCTCTTGTAAATACTCTTTCCGGTAAATATAACTATTTTCCTCGCATATCGTTGTTGGTCTTATTATTACTACAACTTGTGTTCACGAACCAGAACACAACAATAAGTAAATGTTCCTTGCATCGATAAAAATGTATTCTTACTTATGTGTGTGTGTGTGTGTGTGTGCACGTGTAACATGTTAGTTCATCTATATATATATATATATACATGATAGTTTTTGTTTAATTTTGTTTAATTCCAGATTTCTGTCCCTGAATGTTATTACCTATTCGAGTTCATGGCCTGCGGAGACTTCTATTCTATGCTAATTTACGGTCTTATCTATGGGTCAAATAGAACAAAACTGTGCACTTATGGTAAACTGAATTGTTTGAAATAGAACTGTTCTGAAATTTAACCTGCGTATTTATGCTAAACTAAATTGTTTTAAATAGACTGTACTTATGCTAAACTAAATTGCTTGGAATAGAACTTTTTTTTTTACATTTAAACAGTGGACTTATGTTAAACTGAATTGTTTGAAATAGAACTGTTTATATGTACAAAATGGATTTGGCTTTAAATAGCCTATAATAGTTCATATGCCATAAAACCAAACCAAATCTACGTAAATTATATATATATATATATATAAATTATATATATATATATATATATATATTCCCTGTGTGTGTACGCGCGCACATGCACGTACGCATACGCATATATTTGTGCACGCATATTTTTAAGGGTGTTATGCTGAATTTTGTTCTTCTTCTTCTTCTTCTTCTTCTTCTTCTTCTTCTTCTTCTTCTTCTTCTTCTTCTCTCTCTCTTTATCTTAAAGTCACCTCGGGCTCCTCGGATAGTGTAATGGTTTGCAAGGTTGACTAGCAAACCTACAAGAGTGAGTTCGAGTCTCATTGGGTGCCCCATTCATTCGGCCTTGTGCCGCATCGAAGCAAAGAGCTTCGTAAATTACATTATCTTAAAGTCACTTTTTCTGCTTTCTGATAAGGTATCTTGATAAATAATTTTTTTAAAAATGTTTGGTACTTAATGTTGCTTTTATGTAAAGAGACTCAATTGTTCCGTGCTTAAGCGCATTCATTGTATCTCTTTACAGTTTCCATATTTGATCATGTAGATTACATTTTTTTTGAATAGCAGTTAAAATTCTTATTTATTGTGAATGTTGAGTTTTGATTTCAGAAATAGGAGAGGTGGGGAATACACCGAATTATATATATATATATTCGGATTGATTTAATTTGAATATGATCGATAAACTATCAAATCTTTTCCACGCTTTCGCTAGGTGTATATTGACCTCACTGTAAATAGTTGAGATATAGTTACCGAAAGTGGTTTCTTCTAAGCTGTAACTGTGTCCATACAACTATATAAATGCACCGAACTGACTCTAAAAACAACAGAGAGAAAAACTAGATGGGAACTATACAAGAATGCTGTGCCCTGACTTGAACAATCACTGGAAGCAGCACCCCACGAAACAATAGCTTTACAACCACTTACTTCCTATCTTATAAATTTTTCAAATAAGACAAGGAACACATATCAAGCATTGCCGGAGAAGTAAGGTTAAACTTCTTAGTGACGTTCTTTTATAAACACCTACGAGGTGCATATGATATGTTTCCGGACTTTTTTTCGTATGGGCACTTTTATTGATAGTACACATATAAAACTCTTGTCCCTTTCCAAGTAATCTCCTCCGGCTGCAATGCACTTGTTGTACCGTTCCAACAACTTCTGGTAGGCCCCATCGAAGTCCTCTTGTGTGGGCGGGTCAATGACCTTCATCACAGCCACTTTCATCTCCTCACTTGTCTCATAACGACAGCCTCTGAGCTTAGGGAATAACCAAAATGGTCTGGACTATAGGGACGGTGAGGAACTGTGTTGATGCCCATCTTGGTCAAATAGTTTGTGACAAGGATGGAATTGTGGACTGGTGCATTATCCTGCTGGAAATGCCACTGACCCGATTTGAAGAGTGCTGGCCTCTTCCGACGGAATCTCTTCCTGAACTCCCTAAACCTTCAACATAGTATCCCTAAGCCTAACCCAAACCCTTTGGCGAATCAACCCTGGTGTATTGACTTCCTTACTCCTCCCACACCTCTCATAATCCCTCACAGACGCCCTGCCTTCCTTGAATCTCTTATGCCCCTCAAAAACTGATGCTCGATTCATGCAAGATGGTCGAAAAGCAGTCTGAAGCATTCCATACGTTTATGTGGCAGCATTTTTTCCAAGTTTAAAACAGAATTTTATTACATATCGTGCTTCTAAAGTGTCAGATTGCATTTTTGAAATTCACCAGCTGTGAAAATCAGGCTTTAGTAGGGTGTATTCTAATTCCTGTCGTTAATTTAAACCAGAAATCATAAAAATTGGTCCGTCATCTCATTAGATATATAGCAATAACATAGTGAATTTTCAAGAGTCTACGACAATTTTCAATGCCCATACGAAAAAGGTCTGGAAACTATCTGATACACCTCGTACATATCGATGTACCAGTGTTTGTCGAATAGCAAAGAATTATATACACCAGCTCTGTGCTAACACAGAATACAGGCTAAAGGACTAGCCAGGAATAATGGATGATAAGTACGATTGGCAAGAGAGAGAGAGTCAGTTGACTCTGTGTCGGCAGCGCGATTTGATGATATATATATATATATATATATATAGGCTATCGACTATATGGAAATCAGACCTAACCGATAAAATGAAACGCAGTTTCTTCCAGGCAGCGGTCACATCGATACTCCTATATGGATGCACTACATGGACGCTAACAAAACGGCTGGAGAAGAAACTAGATGGCAATTACACAAGAATGCTGCGTGCAATCCTGAACAAGTCCTGGCAGCAACATCCCACAAGACACCAACTGTACGGCCACCTGCCCCCTATCACGAAAACTATTCAAGTTAGACGAACCAGACATGCAGGACATTGCTGGAGAAGCAGAGATGAACTCATAAGAGATGTACTCTTATGGATCCCCACACATGGCCGCGCAAAAGCAGGACGACCAGCACGAACGTACATTCAGCAGCTATGTGAGGATACAGGTTGTTGTCCTGAAGACCTACCTAGGGCGATGAACGATAGGGAGGAGTGGCGAGAGAGGGTCAGGGATATCCGTGCTGCCAGCACGATATGATGATGATGATGATATATATATCATCATAAGTTTTATATATATATATATCATCTTAAGTTATATATATATATATATATGTATATATGTATATCATCTTAAGTTTTATATATATATATATATATATATATATATATATATATATATATATATGTTTGTTTGTTTGTTGTAGGTCCAAAGAAAGAATAAAAAAATATCTATAATAGGTAGGTCCAAGAAGAGATTTGTATTTTTGGAATTTATTTTTTAAAATACAAATCTCTTCGTGGACCTACCTATATATATATATATATATATATATATATATATATTTAGAATTTCCATTGTTTGTGAGATAAAATATAGAGTATCGAATGCAACAAAGTAAAATAGATTTTTCAATGTTATATTTTATTATGACATTTATTTATATGAAGATTATATATGTATATGTATAAAGCTTTTTTTATCGATATATGTGGGTGAAAGTGTGCTTCATATATATATAAAGTAAGTAAAGTTGACAAACCTTTGCAGAGAGTGACCCAAAGGCCCCTTTTTCAATAGCTACCACACCGATGTATAGGGGAGGGCATTACTCCATTCTCTGGATTGCTCCACTTTACCCATGACCCTTACCTTATAATGCTGAGTGTTAAGCAAGGTAGCATCAAGTATCAGTTTTTGAGTCTTTTGTATGACTCAACCTGGGATTGAACCTTGGTCTCCCGGACCATTAGCAAACACTCTACTTATTAGTCAAATATATATATATATATATATATATATATATATTGTAATTCATATATATTTATAAGTAATAAGTTGGCCCACCCTAGTCGCAGGTGACCCGAAGGCTCTCTTTTCAATAGCTACCATACCGAGGTGTAGGGGAGGGCGCTACTCTTTTCCTTGGATTGCTTCACTCTACCTTTGATCTATACTTTATAATGCTGAGTGTTAAGCAAGGAGGCACCAAGTACCATTTTTGAGTCTTTTGTATGACTCAACCTGGGATTGAACCTTGGTCTCCCGGACCATTAGCAAACACTCTACTTATTAGTCTTTGGTATGACATCACCTTGGCTTAAAAGTAGGCGGCAGATAAGAATTTTTCAAACATATCCTCCTCAATTAGATGCAAAACACGATTTTAAATGGAGGGGCTGTTACTTTCGAACACGAAAATCTCAAGATCCGAGTTCTTATTCCGACCTTCCCCATCACTCCGTGTGACGTCATACCCTGTCAGGTGGCAAAGGCATCAGGGGTGGCAGTACCACCGAAACTGTGGCATCACCCCTGGTTGGTGGCTGATGAGGACAGAGTATTACACATGTTTTCACACATTGTATTATTGTTATACTTATATATATATATATATAGAGAGAGAGAGAGAGGCGCTCGTGATGTAATTATTTTTATCGTCGGAAATGGACACGGTGATCCTCATTAAAATCCTAGACGAGGCTTTTTGCATTACATATAGCAGTAGTACCCTGGGTAAATGTACATATTTAACTATTCGCCCTCCGGCTATGGGTAGAGCAGACTGAGTCATTTAGCCTTGATATGCCACCGGTCAGGGAGAAAGAAAACCTTGAATTCAAACCTGTAAAAATCCACTTAAAAATTGACATTGTATCGCATTCTGTTTTTACGGAGCAGTTGGTATATATATATATATATATATATATATATATACGTGTGAGTGCGTGTATGTGTGTGTGTTTGTGTGTGTTTGAGGGTTTTTGTGTCTGCGTGTGTGCATAGGGTACATAATATTTTAATATTATTTGTATGAATTTAGAATTTGTCTCTGCAGAGCCTCACACTTTTCCTCAACACCTCTATATAGATAACCTTGAATTCAAACCTGTAAGAATCCACTTAAAAACTGACCTTGTATCGCATTCTGTTTTTACGGAGCAGTTGGTATATATATATAGATAGATAGGTCCTTTGATTCTTATCTTAAGCCTTGTGCAAAAACAACGTGAATAAGCATGACATCTCCCTCGTTGCTGGTGACTCCTAGAACCATTACAATTGCTGGGAACGTTGTAAGATTGACCATTGAAATCTCTTTTGGGTCTCAGCATAACTATCGGCCGTTCCTTCGGTTTAACTTTTGGTCTTAATCGAAGTTTTTCTCATCGAAGAAAAAAAAAGAAATCCCAGCGTCTGGATGTTTTTAACTTGTTTGCATGTATCGAACGATTCTTTCTAGTCACATGAAACATAAACTGATCCCTTCGTATCTTATCTGACTTGTATCAGATGTCGTCCCGCACAAACTGGTACATTTTGAAACTTTTTGCGACGGACCTGATTGCTTTTCCGAGGAGGTATCAATAATTCGTTTGATTTTTCGTACAAATTTATGTGTTCTGATGGTATCAGGACCGTGTATAGACGTTCTGTCTTTAGCTGCTGTTGTTGGATACCCGTCGGCAGCTTCTAGCTTCTTTCGACCTTTGACAACGAAGGATGATTGGGCAATTTTTAGGAAGTGAACTATTTCAGCATGCTGCTCTTTTAAGACATTAATTACAACGTGCACTTTCATTTGTAGGGTCAACCTGATATCTGTCATTACTTAACTGAAAATAATAGAAAAAAATTAAAAGAAAGTTAGGGCTATAGCAAAAGGTGTTCTTAAAAATTGACGTGCCTTAATATATATATATATATATATACAGAGAGAGAGGGGGGCGTTCGTAGTGTAATGGTTACCAGCATAAGAAATGGACACGGCAGTTCAAGTTCAATTCCTGGACGAGACTGTTTCATTTGTCATACACTACCTAAAGGGTGTCCTCGTGGTGTAATGGTTAAAGCGATGCACTGCGGAATCGTAGTACGCGAGTTCGTACTCCAGTCACGCTATTACGTTCACTTTCGGGTAAATACCCTTGGGGAAGGCATGAATCCAATTATTCTCCCTCCAGCTATGGGTAAATAGTAGGACGGACTAGGTTCTTCAGCCTTGGTGAGGCAACTAGTCTAGGAGAAGGAAAACTCTGAATTCAAACCTGTTAAACTCCGCTTAAAAATTGACCTTGTGTCATATCCTGCCCGAGCGGAGGGGTTGGGTAAATAGTACCTAAAGGGAGCATAACGCAATTATCTCTTTCCTATGAATAGAAAACTCACGGACGAGAAAAGAAAATGAGACTTTTGAATCGAGTCACTTGCCAGCCATGTTTTTTTGTTACACGGATCGGTTCGTGTGGCTTGGTCGGGAAGCTGGCATTTATATCAGGCGTGGTAAGACCGGCTCTCCTTGAGCCTGAGGGAACAGTCCCTCCCCCGGGTTCCAACCCTCCTTAGAGGGGTTAGGTTTATCACCTGGTGCCTGAAGCGACCCTTAGAGAAATGCCGTCGGGTTCCAAGGAATTTGGGGGAATGCTAGGCGTGTCTGGGCTATGACAAAGTGCCCAGACCCACCTTAAAAAATGCCTTGTACTATACACGTCCGATTGGTAGGGCGTATGACAGGACAGTGGGCCTCACGATTTGAATCTCACGCTGGTCGTGTTTCTCGTTGTGCAGATCGGTTCGTGTGGCTTGGTTACGTTGTCTTGTGCACATCGATCAATGTTACCTGATTTGTGTGCCAGAGAAGCTCAATATCCGTGTTCCAACGACTAAGGCTGATAACTTCATTGGTCTCGGGGGGTCCGTCCCTCCAGGCTTTAACCTGCTTCGGAAAAATCAGGTTTATCGCCTGGCTCCTTATGTGTGAAAAAGGTCTTGTGTCCCACTTTTGCATGGTGGGATACTAAATAAATACAAAGTAGACTTGTAAATGCCACCTGTCAAGCACTGATTGTTCGTTCACTGTATTTTGTGTTGTAAAATCTATTTTCTCATCGAACAACTTGATGTGTTATTCTTTCCCTGTTAACTCGAACGTACGTGTTACAACACATATAGCATTTTGAGAAAGGTATGAATTGAATTATACTCCCTCCAGCTTGGGATAGATATTTGGGCAAATTGGGCTTTTCATCTTGGTATGGCAAGAAAAACTCTGAATTCAAACCTGTTAAACTCCGCTTAAAACGACCTTAAGATGCATAGTGTTCGTGAGGAGTGGTACGAGGTAAATACGATAAGTTTCCAGACTTTTTTCGTACGGGCATTTGAAATTGTTGTAGATACTCGAAAATTCAGTATGTTATTGCTATACATCTTGTGAGATGCCTGACCAAGTTTTATGATTTCACGTTTAAATAAACAGCTTCAGCAGCAATTGGAATACACCCTGCTAAAGCCTGATTGTCACAGCTGGTGAATTTCAAAAATGCAATCTGGACGTGAGGACATTTTAGAAGAACGATATGCAATAAAATTCTGTTTTAAATTTGGAAAAAAATGCCACAGAAACGTGTGGAATGCTTCAGACTGCTTTTGGAGCATCTTGCATTAATCGAGCATCAGTTTTTGAGTGGCATAAAAGATTCAAAGAAGGCAGGGAGTCTGTAAGGGATGAGGAGAGGTGTGGGAGGAGTAAAAAGTTATTACACCAGAGTTGATTGGCCAAAGGGTTAGGGTTAGGGCTACTATGTTGAGGTCTTAAGGGAGTTCAGGAAGAGATTCCTAGGGAAGAGACCAGCACTCTTCAAATCGGGTCAGTGACATTTCCACAAGGACAATGCACCCGTCCACAACACCATCCTTGTCACAGACTATTTGACCAAGATGGGCATCAACACAGTTCCTCAGCTTCCCTATAGTCCAGACGTTGCTCCCTGTGACTTTTGGTTATTCCCTAAGCTCAGAGGCTGTCGTTATGAGACAATTGAGAAGATGAAAGAGGCTGTGACGAAGGTCATTGACACGCTCACACAAGAGGACTTCCATGGGTCTTCCAGAAGTTGTTGGAACGGTACAAGTGCATTGCAGCCGGAGGAGATTACTTCGAAGGGGACAAGAGTTTAATTTATCTACTATCAATAAAAGTGCCCATAAGAAAAAAGTCTGGAAACTTATCGTATGCCCCTCGTATATATAGTGACAGGCCAATTGGCTTAATGAGTAGAGTGTTCGTCAATGATCCGGGAGACCGGAGTTCAATCCCTGCTCGAGTTATACCAAAGGCTCAAAAAATTGTACTTGATGCCACCTTGCAAAACACTCAGCATTATAATGTAAGGATCAAGGGTAAAGTGGAGCAATCCAGGTAATGGAGTAGTGCCCTCTCCTACACCTCGGTGTGGTAACTATTGAAAAGGGAACCTTCGGTTCACCCTCAATGAACGACGTCAACTTTTACTTTACAATTATATATATATATATATATATATATAAGAGGGTATTGGGCCCTCCAGAATGATCTATGGATTTAAAATTGCTTTGAAATGTCTTTCAGTTACTATCAAAACGTGTAATGTTGACCATTGTGTATTTACAATGGAAACTGATGTTTGAAAATTGTGATTCTATCATTGCAGCCTAACGCGTATTTCGCTCATCAAATCTCTCCCGGTGCTAATTAAATCCATTGTGTATATTGGAAGACTAAAGGTTTCAATATAATTCGCAGATTATCTAAAGATTTTATAAGTCATAAAATCGCAGTAATACCAAAGGTGATGATTAAGAAAGCGTTTCAAAACTTCTAAATGAGACTTTATGAGTGTATGGCTCTTGGAGAAATCATTTGGAAGATAAAATATTTAAAATAAAGTAATGAAAAGAAGAAACAGAAATGGCAAATGTTGTTCTCTCTTATGTTGTATAGTCATATGCTACAACTATACCCATATACATGCTGAATACATTTTGACGCAATGAATAAAGACGAGCGACACAGTTCTTAGGAAAATATACCTCTCACTTTATTTGAAAGGTTGCGTGTGAGAGAAGGAGTTGGAGACCGAACAGAAGAGCAATATATTGACCCCCACTCTTATGGCCATCAGCGTTGTGTCTTTCTCGTTCTCCAGGGCTTCTCAACCGGGGGCCTGGGGGCCCAGCCTCTCTGGGACATGTTCTCATCCCAGCATCTTCTCACCAACTGGTCTCCAAACTCACTGGGGGTCCCGAGGGCCCCTTCTGCCGCACGGTGGCTTTCTCTACAACATCTTGTCTCTAACTCATCTGATCTCCAACTCACTGCTACTCAATCGGGGGCCTGGGGGCCCCTTCTGCTGGGTATTGGCTTTCTCTACCGCATCTTGTCTCCAACTGACCGATTCTCCAACTCCCTGATTTCCTGTCTTCACCGAGTTATATAATAGTTCAATCGCCCACTCAGTTTTTGGAATGGCATGTTTGATCGTCATAACTGTCATGCAGTTCACAGGTCACTCTCTTCCGGTGCATCAGTCTATGAGTGTACCATGGGATTTTAACTTGTCCCATTTTTTCAGCTAAGCCCAGCTACGCGATTTCTTCTCATAACTGCCATCGGAATGTGTCACTTCCTTCCGGTGCATCACTTTGGAATGGCATGTTTGGCCGGGTCGAAGGTCAATATACAACACTTACAGTAAAATTTAATTTTGAATAAGAAGTATGTTGTTTGTTTTTTATCTAAAAACCCTTAAGATCATTCTGCCAAAACCTCTCTGTCTGTCTTTCTATTTCTCTCCCTCTCTCTATATATACAGGAGAGTGTCATCTCAACCCCGCAAAAAAGTGCCCGTGAGAATACATATGATTCCTCAGGACAACTTTATTCTTGCAAGCCCTCCCCCATGTGTGACAAGCAAAATAACATTCTTTGGCGTTGACATTAACCCCGTGCACCTTCATATGGCTTCTTTGGTTTTGCTTTCTCTTGTTTAATGGTATATCAATATCGGTGGATTATTTAATGTCAAATCTGTCCTTGTAGATCAGCAGTGATACAATTAAACCCATAGCTGAGGCGATAAGGGTGTTCATAACTTTCCCTGGAGTATCAGTCCGAAAGTGAAGACTGGAGTTTGAACTCACTTGAATCGAAGACACAGTCAAGCGCTTTACCGACTTAATGGAACTCCTCCATCCCATAGGAGACTCATCATGATATGGTTTCTGAGATCCACACATGTCAGAAATTTGACACGGAATAGCGGTAGGTTGCTTTAGAAGGACCTTCTGTAAAATCCACCTAAGATTGTTTACTGTGAGATCTCATTTAACGAGCAAGGTTTTGGATTACGACTGAAAACAAAAGAAATATTTTTTCTTGAAATGCCACAAGTACGGATTGTAGTAGTGTTGTTAACAGCAGCATATCTAACGGTAAAAACACTCCATTATATATATATATATATATATATATATACGAAGTGCATACGATAAGTTTACATACTTTTTTTCGTATGGGCATTGAAAATTGTCGTAGACACTTGAAAATTCACTATGTTATTGCTATAAGTCTTATGAGAAGACTGACCAATTCTCATGATTTCAGGTTCAAAGGAACAGCTACAGGAGCAATTGGAATACACCCTACTAAAGCCTGATTGTCACAGCTGGTGAATTTTAAAAATGCAATCTGACACTGAACGATGTGTAATAAAATTCTGTTTTAAACTTAGAAAAAATGCTGCCACAGAAACGTATGGAATGCTTCAGACTGCTTTTCGAGCATCTTGCATTAATCGAGCATCAGTTTTTGAGGGGCATAAGAGATTCAAGGAAGGCAGGGAGTCTGTGAATGATGATGAGAGGTGTGAGAGGAGTAAGGAAGTCAATACACCAGAGTTGATTGACCAAAGACTTAGGGTCAGGCTTAGGGTTATTATGTTGAGGTTTTAAGGAGGTTCAGGATGAGATTCCGTCGGAAGAGGCCAGCACTCTTCAAATCGGGTCTGTGACATTTCCACCAGCACAATGCACCAGTCCACAACTCCATCTTGCCCAGTCGACTGGGGTTGTAGAATACACCGACTGCTTCTCTGCAGAGGGGTAAGACCCCCCAAACGAGTGTCCCGAATATGACACTAAACAATCTGATGGTGAGGTTCCAGCAATGCTGGAGCTTTGGGGAATGCGGAGTACCCCTTTATTGCCATCGCTCCCAGCTCCACTCTGTCCCGGAGTGGTAGCACCTGATATGGGTCCTATCTATGGGTTAAATAGAACAAAACCGTGCTTCTTTTACTATACTGATTTTTGCATTTAAACTGCGTATTTATGCTAAACTGAATTGTTTAAAATAGAACTGTTTTGACATTGGAACTGTGTACTAGTGCTGAACTGAATTGCTCGAAATAGAACTGTTTTTGACGTCTAAACTGTGTACTTATGCTGAACTGAATTATCTGAAATAAAACTGTCTGACATTTAAATCTGTGTATTGCACAGTCAGCTGGGGCTGTAGAATACTCTGACTGCACCTCTGCAGAGGGGTAAGACACCCCTCCTACTAACGAGTGTCCTGTATATGACACTAAACAATCTGATGGTGAGGTTCCAGCAGTGCTGGAGCTTTGGGGAATGCGGAGTACCCCTTCATTGCCATCGCTCCCAGGTCGACTCTGGCCCGGAGTGGTAGCACCTAATAGGGCCCTATCTATGGGTTAAATAGAACTAACAGCATACTTATGCTAAAATAAATTGAGTAAACTGAATATCTTGAAATAAAAACGTTTTTGACAATTAAACCGTACTTGCACTTAAACTGCGTGCTTATGCTTAACTGAATTATTTCAAACTGTTTTTTCAACATTAAAACTGTATTTACACTTAACTGAATTATTACATATAACTGCTTGAATAGTTTGAAATGGAAATGTTTTTGACAATTAAACTGTGTACTTATGCTAAACTGAACTGTTTTCAAAAGAACAGATTATTTACATAAAAATGGATTTGGCGTTAAATAACCTACAAAGGTTGATATGCCATAAAACCCACCAAACCAAATCAAACAACTCCATCCTTGTCACCGACTATTTGACCAAAATAGGCATCAACACCGTCCCTATAGTCCAGACTTTGCTCCCTGTGACTTTTGGTTATTTCCTTCGCTCACAGGCTGTCGTTACGAGACAATTGAGGAGATGAAAGAGGCTGTGACGGAGGTCATTGACACGCTCACACAAGAGGACTTCCATGGGGCGTTCTAGAAGTTGTTGGAACGGTACAACAAGTGCATTGTAGCCGGAGGAGATAATTTCGAAGGGGACAAGAGTTTCATGTGTTTACTATCAATAAAAGTGCCCATACAAAAAATGTATGGAAACTTATCGTATGCACCTCGTACATATATATATATATATATATATATATATATATATATACTGACGAAAATAAATGAGTAGATTCTTGATTTCTAACTGCCAAGAGCATATATTCTAATACCGATATTAGGCGAAATTTTCTATAGGAATATAGAAAAAAAAATATATATATATATATTTATATATATGTGTGTGTGTGTGTGTGTGTGTGCATGTATGTACGTATATAACGAAGGTAGAATTTAGGGTAAGTTACAAACTCCCTAAATTTTTTAGTAAACTTTAAAAAAAAAAAAAAAAAACGCTCAATTCTTCAAAGCAGAATTAAAGCTAATATAAAATTTCATGATCAATACAAACTTTTTTCTCGACGTTTCATGTGGTGGTCGCTACAATCATCTGAGGAATATATATATATATATATATATATATATATATATATTCCTTTAATTCGGCTCAGAAGAATTGAGAGCTTTTTTAAAAAATGTTTTACTAAAAAACTTAGGGAGTTTGTAACTTACTCTAAATTGTACCGTCGTAATATACGTACATAGATGCACACACACACACACACACACACACACACACATATATATATATATATATATATATATATATATATATATATATATATCAATTATGCAGTTTTCTATATTCCTAAAAAAATTGCGCTCAATATCGGTGACAGAATATATGTTGATCTAAGTTAGAACTCAAGGCGCTACACTTTTATTTTCCTCAGTGTATATATATAAATATATATATGGAATGATGGCGTAGAAAGCCCGGGAAAACAGAAGTGATAGCTTAGATAATATTGGTGTTTTTTGCTGATAGGTTTTGATGAAAGGTTTGCCTCAATCTTATGCAGTGGAGTAGAATGGCGCCCTGGGTTAGGAGGAATGATTTTTCAACGGTAAATATAACTGATCCCAAGGTCAACATCTTATAGTGGTGTTTCTGCTACCAGCAGCTATGTGAATATTCATATATATATATATATATATATATATATATATATATATATATATAGACAGAGAGAGAGAATGAGAGAGGATAGAGATAAAATGTAGACATTTTTCGTGGATCTGACAAAATGATGAAAAATAAATGGAAAAGGAATATGCTAAAACCCAGAAACGGATTCATTTCAGGATATTTCGTTCTTTCGTTCTTTCTTTATTGACAGAACTTTTTCAACTGGGGAAATAGTTTTTTTTTTTCTAAAGTTTAGCAAAAGAGGAAATAGATAAAAGTATATAGAAGTGAATATGAAAGGGAGTAGGGTGTGAAGACAAAAGACAGAGGGAGAAATAGATCTAGGATTGAGTGGTGGTGGTAGGGGTTGTTGATTTTGACTTAATTTCACTGAGAAAAAGAGAGAGAAGGGGAAGGTCTTGAGAGGGAGGAATGGAAGGGAAGTGAAAGGGGAAATGGTGATATGTATGTTGGGGTGGTAGAGGTGGAGGTGGAGGTTTAAGCATGTCCTGTTTCGATAAAAAAAAGATTTTACAACATTAGAATATCTAATCTACGAACACAAACGATTAATTAAATTAAATGACGACCGAAATGCCTTTTTCTTCTACAAAACAGTTCTATCAATAAAGAAAGAACGAAGTATTCTGAACTGAATCTATTGTCTATGTTTTTGTATATCAACTTTTCCATTAAATTTTGATCATATACAAATGTGTATAACACATTCATATATACCTTTGCAAGTATGTTTTTGTACACACAACCAAACACACACACACACACACATATATATATATGTGTGTGTGTGTGTGTGTGTGTGTGTGTGTATGCTGCAGTTTCTCTTTTAAACATGTTTGATTAAATAGGACGACATTTAGGATCCATGATACGTTCTTGACTTTGCATGAGTCGTTTGATTTTTGGATCGAATGAATTTAAGGAGGCAATATATTTTTTCAAAGTACTTACGGCCCCAACTGGAGCCATCTTAGAGGGAGTGAATAGTGAAATGACAAACATAATCACGAATATACACTTATATGAATAGTAACCAGCCTATTGGCCTAGTGGGTAGAGTGATCGCCAACGGTCCTGGAAATCGGGGTTCAATCCCAGGTCGACTCATACCAAAAACTCAAAAAGTGATACTTGATGCCTCCTTGCTTAATACTCAGCATTATAAGGTACGTATCAAGAGTAAAATTTCTAGCATCATTCGTCTTTATTATCAATCCTTTCCGGCAGGTCTTCTAGATTACATCCAGTGTTCGTACAGAGCTATTGTAGGTAAGTTCTTGTTGGTCGTCCAATACTTGTAGTTCTCTGTAAAGGGGTCCACAGAAGAACATCGAATATGAGTTCGTCCTTAGGTCTCCAGCAGTGTCCCACACACGTTGTTCGTCTTCTCTGGATAGTTTTAGAGATGGGAGGTAGGTGGCCGTACAGCTGTTGCTTTGTGGAATGTTGCTTCCAGGATTTCTTCAATATGGCTCGTACCATTCTTGTGTAGTTGCCGTCTAGCTTTTTGTCTATGCACTTAGTCAGCGTCCATGTGGTACATCCATATAGCAGATTTGATACGATCGCTGCTTGGAAAAATTGCGTTTTATTCTATCAGGTAGGTCAGACTTCCCATATGATCGAAAACCTATCAATGGCAATCCATGCTATCGCTTAGCATATACTGATGTCACTTTCAGTTGATGAGACGCTGCTACCGAGGTAAGTGAAACTGTCCTTTAATATCAGAATATCACCATTTAGAGTGATTTCTCCTTCTTGATTAAAGCATATGGTACTCCGTTTTGTCTGCATTCACATGGAGGAAAATGCCACCTGCTGCTTGCTCCAGACTACACGGTAGGGATTCGGCTTGGGTAGGTGTATTTGTTTATTAGTTCGTCCATAATTCATCAACATTGCCCATCCCAAAAAATGATTCTAATAAATATTTGCTTGATTTTATTGATTTCTTATCGTTTGTTTTTATTTTACTAAATATGAGTTAAAAATCTCGTCGATAAATCTGCAAAGAAAAGAACTGTAATTTTTTTCTTAATTGTCAAATTTAGTTAAATGCTCGAATTAGGAAAATTTAGCAATGAATTAATATTTTTTTATTACTTTTCTTAATGTTAATTTTTTAAAAATATAAACACACACACACACACACACACACATAAATAAGTAAGTCATTGAAAAAAAATTGTTTAGTTAATCTTTATAATTTGATATGATATATTATATATCATCATCATGTCACGCCATCAGCGCAGATATTCCTGACCCTCTCTCGCCACCCTTCCCAATCGTCCATTGCTTCTAGCATGTCTTCAGGGCTACTTCCCGTATTGGCACGGAGCTGCTGTATGTAGGTTTGAGCTGGTCGTCCTACCTTTGCTCGTCCATTTGAAGGGATCCACAGGAGTACATCACTTCTGAGCACGTCCCTATTTCTCCAGCAGTATCGTGCATGTCTGGTTCATCTAATTTTGATAGTTTTCATGATGGGTGGTAGGTGGCCATACAGCTGCTGCTTTGTGGGGTGCTGAACTTGAATACTTGTGCAAAGGGGTGCATACTTTATCGAGTTATTCTAATGGCACAAGTAAACATACCAACGAGATTAAGCATCGAGCTTGAAACAATATATTGGAAAGTCAGAATGACTATTTTAGACTAAACAATTACAGACTTAGAATGAAATCTATATATTATATCAAAATTGGCATAAGGGTTAGAGTGTTCGCCAATGGCCCGGGAGACCTGGGTTCAATCCCAGGTCGACTCATACCAAAGACTCAAAAAACGGTATTTGATGCCTCCTTGCTCAACACTCAGCATTATACGGTACAGATCAAGGATAATGTGGAGTACTCCAGGGAAAGGAGTAGCGCCCTCCCCTACACCTTGGTGTAGTAGCTATCGAAAAGGGAGCCTTTGGGTCACCCTCGACTACGGTCGCCAACTTTACTTTACTTACTCTCAACAGAACATGTCCGCAACTCGGCTTTTAGCTTTTTGCGAAGCCCCGGAGCCTGTTCTGGACTTCGGTCCGGAGCGTGGCTCTGCAAAAGGAACAATGGCAGACTTGGGGCCTTTAATTAGGCACCTAGTTTCGACTAGGCTACCTTCGGGTGGGCGAGCTGCGCTTTTGTCTCCTTTGTCACCGATGTACGGCACTAGACCAAGCGTCTAGTTTAAGCCGTAAACTGGCATACGTGCCCGGACTCACATTTGGGTTCGTGAAACTGCTTGCCTCATCAGGCTCACATTGCACTAAGTGAGCCGATGAGCAGCATTGACCAGCAGGGTTCGAGTCTCGGCTCGTTCCCGACCTCCCCTCCCCTTTATCCCCACTTTAATTGGTCTTCGGGCTTTTGACCTTGTGTCAAGTCGTGTCTGGTGGGAGGCAGCGACAAATAAACAGAGAAGCAAAACTCTCCATCATTAAAACGTCTAAAAGAAAAAAGCAAATACAAAAAAAAGCTTTTGACAAAATCATAGGAGTATTAAAAATACGAAGATAGATGAATTCACTATCTTCCAAGTCTGTCAACAAATGGTTTTCACATCAAACTAATCCATCCTGAATACACAGTTTTATCGTGTAGGGAATTCTGTGATCTACCGCATAAATAAATAAATAAATGAATAAATAATGAGTCTATGTTAAATATTTAATTTAACTGTTGTAAGAGGATTGAAACATTTCCTCTAAAGAGGGCATTAGACTTTCACGGGGAGTGTCATCAACCTGTTGCCCCGAACGTCACGTGGATATGGCACGCAGATGTTACGATACTGACAGTTCAAAAACAGTTGAATATTTTAATATTCAATCCTAATCGGCGACATGACATGTTATTGGCTCATTTTAGTCGATTCTTTTATGATAAACAAATTCTTAAAAAATTATTCACAAGAACTTTTCTTCAAACGATGGGCTTAAATTAAAATTAGTTGAGAGTAATTAAAAAGTTACTACTCTCCTCTTAAGGAGACATTTTTGTCTTTTATTCAAATTATATATATATATATATAACCCAATACACACACACACACTCACCCACCCACCCACACACATATATATATATATATATATATATATATATATATGGTAAAGAATACTACGAACTATATTGAATAAATCCTGGAAGTAACATCGCACAAAACAGCAGCTGTACGGCTACCTACCTCCTATCGCAAAAAGCATCCTAATTAGACGAACAAGATATGCGGGACATTGCGTGAAAAGCAAGGACGAACTCATAAGTGACGTTCTCCTATGAATCCCTTCACACGGTCGAGTAAGTGTTGGATGACCAACTAGAATGACACAAGATGTAGTCTAGAAGACCCACCGGAAGCTATGGATAATAGAGGCGAATGGATGATAGAGGCGAACGGCGAGATAGAGTCTGGGAAATCCTTGCTAGCAGCGCAACAGGATTATATATATATGCGTGTGTGTGTCTGTGTGTGTTGGAGGGGTTCGTGTTGAAATGGTTACTATCGAAGGGAATGGATATGGTGACCCGCGTTCAAATCGTGCAGGAGGCTATTTGTATTTCACATAGCACTAATATCTTTAAGAAAGATATTAATTAAATTCTTCTCCGTATAAAGTAAAAGTAAAGTTGGCGACCGTAGTCGAGGTCGACCAGAAGGCTCCTTTTTCAATAGCTACTGCACCAAGGTGTAGGGGAGCGCGCTACTCATTTCCCTGGATTGCTCCACTTTACCCTTGAGACGGACCTTATAGCAGCAACTGGAATACACCCTATTAAAGCCTGATTGTCACTGCTGGTGAATTACAAAAATGCAATCTGGACGTGACGGAGAACGATATGCAATAAAATTCTGTTTTAAACCAGGAAAAAATGCTGCCACAGAAACGTATGCTTCAGACTGCTTTTCGACCATCTTGCATGAATAGAGCATAAGAGATTTGAGTGGCATAAGAGATTCAAGGAAGGCAGGGAGTCTGTGAGGGATGATGATAGCTGTGGAAGGAGTAAGGAAGTCAATACACCAGAGTTGATCGGCCAAACGGTTAGAGTTAGGGTTACTATGTTGAGGTTTTATGGGAGTTCAGGAGGAGATTCCGTTGGAAGAGGCCAGCACTCTTCAAATTGGGTCAGTGGCATTTCAACCAGGACAATGCACCAGTCCACAACTCCATCCTTGTCACAGAGTATTTGACCAAGATGGGCATCAAGACAGTTCCTCTGCCTCCCTATAGTCCATACCTTGCTTCCTGTGACTTTTGGTTATTCCCTAAGCTCAGAGGCTGTCGTTATGAGACAATTGAGGAGATGAAAGAGACTGTGACGAAGGTCATAGACACGCTCACACAAGAGGACTTCCATGGGGCCTTCACGAAGTTGTTGGAACTGTAGAAGTGCATTGCAGCCGGAGGAGATAATTTCGAAAGGGACTAGAGTTTCATGTGTGTACTATCAATAAAAGTGCCCATACAAAAAAAATTTGGAAACTCATTTAATGATCCTCGTATCTATCTATCTATCTATCTATCTCACCATACACGCAACATATATAGATATATGTAATGGAGGATTTGTTAACCATATCTAATCATATAATAACTTGAAAACGCAACGAACTTACAATCTTTCGTTGCCACCTTGAACGAATGGAAATACAGGTGTTATGTGTGGTAAAGTGTTCAAATCAAGTCTAGGATTAAAAAAGCACATACGAATTCATAAAAAAATCGTATGCTACAGGTGGATCCCATTAACTCGGTACAAAATTCAAGATGTGTTTGTCATATTTGTTATTAAATCTTGTAAGCCAGCAGCTGGGCTTTAGAGTCTCCTGAGATCACATAAACGAGAATTTATTCTTTATCGAGATATTTGAAATATAATTTTGTTAATAAAGACGGCTATCATCTGTCAAGATGTAGCAGTCATCATCATCATATATATATATATATATAGGAGGCGCAAATAATTGTAGAATAAAATATCTAATGACTTATCTACACACACACACACACACACACACACACATGAACGTTTGTTTGTATATGTGCGTATATATATATATATATATATATATATATATATATATATATATATAAGTACACACATATAGACACAATCGTATATATAGGCGTGAGTGTTTGTGTGTGTAAAGGATGGCACCAATAATTGTAGAATATAATATATATCTATCATTATGCGTTGTTGTGTGTATGTGCATATGTGTGTGTGTTTGTATAGGTATAAACACATAGTTTATTCTGGAATTACTTGTACTACCATATATGGGCGACTCTGGAGGTGTAATGGTTAGCAAACTTGACAAGCAAATCTACATCAGTGAGTTGGAGTCTCATTGGGTGCCCCTTTCATATGACCTTGTGCCACATCTAAGCAAGAAGCTTAGTAAATTACCATACTTGCATCACCATATATATATATATATATATATATATATATATTGATAGATAGATAGATAGATAGGAAGGTTCAACTAATTGTAGAATTTATCTGCCTATCTATCGACGAATGCGTGTGTGTGTGTGCACCTAGAGTGCTCGCTATCATCGCTAAAGTGGATATATTTAAATTACAATAGCACACACACACACACACACACACACACACATATATATATATATATATATATATATTGTGAGAAGGTTCGCAAATGGTCCGGGGATCAAGGTTCAATGCCAGGTAGAGAGTCATACCAAAGATTCAAAAAATGGTACTTGATTTCTCCTTGCTTAACATTCAGCATTTTAAGGCAAGGATCAAGAGTAAGTAGAGCAATTCAGGGAAAAGAGTAACGCCCTCCCTCACACCTCAGTGAAGTAGGTATTGAAAAGGGAACCTTCGGGTCACCCTCAACAACGGTCTGTTAACTTACAACTATGTACATATATTTCTTAACCCGAAGGTATATATATATATATATATATATGTGTGTGTATGTGTATGTGTGTGTGTGTGTGTGTATCATTATTTGCTTTTTAACATAAATGTGTTCAACTTACTTCATGACAGGGTTAATTGAAAGCATTAAATTCAGACCATAATCCATTATGAACAGATATTCACAACTTTTCATTTTACCAATTTTTGAAATTTATCTATTTTTGCCATATTTATTTATTTTTTACAATCAATCATTCAACAGAATTTCAATTACATGCATTCACTGATAACGTTTGCATTATGGCAACATATAGCTATTACGTTTTGTTTTTATGTTTTTTGTTTGGTGATTTTTATTTATTTATTTATTTATTTTTTTTTTTGGTAACGATCTTCTTCCTTAGAAAAAAAAATTATTTTCTCGATCCCATAAAAAGACAATAAAAACTGTAAAAAGATTTTCAATCAGATCCGATTTCACTGTATTATATTCTTTTAACTTCCAATTCGTCCCTTTCGTCATTTTCTTTCTTCTCATATTCCCAATCCCTTGCGCTTGCCTCAGCAGATGTATTTCTGCACACACGCATGCGCCGGGTGATGGAAGCCTCGTTCCTAATCGACAACAGGTTTTCGTGGAATTCTTTAAAACTGTTTCTCGTCGGAAGCAGGAAAAGAGAAATTGATGGTGGAAATAAGAAAAAGAGAGTCGAGAAATTAGGAACAAATAATTAATTAAAAAATGATAAAAGGGGATATTTTTAAAAAATATGGAAAAAAAAGATAAGTGTAAATTTAATAAGGGTATAAAAATAGTCATTTGTATAAATGAAGTAAAAATACCTCATTGACCAAAAAATGAATCGTCCTACGGAGGATTACTCCCCACACTCCCTGAGTTTGACAATGAACTGAAACTGGGGGTGAGGCTCAAGTTCTGGAAATCAGAGGAGTATGAAGACTCCTTCATTGCAATTACTTCCTGGTTCACCCTGACCCCGAGCAGTAACACCTGTCAGGGCCCCATTTTGGGGTCAAATAGATTTCTTTAAAACTTATTGGACTGGGTGCAAAAACAAAAAAAAGAAAAAACTCTTAAGAAACAACTACACAAAAACGTAAATATAAACGTACAATGAACGCAATTCGCCAACCTCTGGTTATAAAATAACCCTAGACAGGTTGACATGCCGTTAAAGTCAATCAATCTATTTTCCTACATAAAGTAAAGTAAGTAAATTTGGGGACTGTAATCGAGGGCAACCAGAAGGCTCCCTTTTCAATAGCTACTACACCGAAGTGTAAGGGAGGGTGCTACTTCTTTCTCTAGATTGCTCCACTTTACCCTTATACGTACCTTAGAATGGTGAGTGTTTAGCAAGGAGGTATCCGAGAACCATTTTTTGAATATTTGGTATGACTAAACCGGGGATTGAACCCCGTTCTCCGGGACCATTGGCGAACACTCTAACCATATAGATAGATAGATAGATAGATAGGCAGATGAATTATACAATTCGTTAAACCATCCTCTCTCTCTCTATATATATATATATATATATATATAAGAATAAGCTTTTCGCTTAGATGTAGTGGCGGGCAACCCGAAGGCTTCCTTTTCAATAGCTACAACACTGAAGTATAGCAGAGGGCGCTACTTCTTTTCCTGGATTGCTCCACTTTACCTTTATACGTACCTTATAATGTTGAGTGTTAAGCAAGGAGGTTTCCGATAACCATTTTCGAATCTTCGGTAGGATTCGAATGGGATTGAACCCCGGTCTCCCGGGCTATTGGCGAACACTTTATCCACTTGACCAGGACTACTTCGTTTTTTTTCTGTTATTATTATTTACTCCTAGGGAGTTTTTCCCATCAGTTTAAGCTGATGGTTTTTCACTTGAGTTTGGGTGGCAGCAAGTCTCCTCAAATCTCCAGGACTCTTCTCAGTATTCTAGCCGTTCTCAATATTGCAGTAGTTTGGATGGTCTCTACTTGTCCTCCAACTTTAATAATCCTTTAGTTTTTGTCTCAAATGGACCAATCACAATTGGTATAATTGTCACCTTCATGTTCCATAGTTTTTTCAATTCTCTAGCAACGTCCAGGTACTTATCTCTCTTTTCACATTCCTTCAGTTTTATTCCGTTGACAGCCGGGACAGCAAAATCCACAATTTTGCAGATTTTCTTTTATTTTATTTTTTATTTTTTGTTGATTATTATAAGGTCTGGTCTTCTGGTCGAGATTAGGTTATCTGTTTGTATATCAAAGTCCCATAGGAGTGTACGTGTCATTTTCTAGGACAGATGCCTGGGTTGTGCATATACCATTTGTTCGTATGGTCAAACTTCAATTTTTTGCACATCTCCCAGTGGATCACCTTGCCCACCCAGTCGTGTCGAGTCTTATACTCCTTCTGTGCTAATTTTCTACATTCGCTTATTATGTGATTGATCGTTTCGTCTCTATCACCACATAACCTACATTTGCTATTTTGTTGCGTCTTATCAATTCTCGCTTTGATATGATTGGTTCTTATGGCGTTGTTTTGTGCTGCTATTAGGAGAGATTTTTTCTCTCTCTCTTAAAGTTTCCTTTTCTTTGCCACGTTCAAGTTTTCTCGTGTGAGATATTGTTTGTTAATTGTTTAAAACGCCGACAAAGCTTTTTTTCTTCCCATTTTTGTTTCCTAGTTATTGTCATTCTGTTGTCCATCAAGTTGTCAGTATCGTTTCTGATGGCTGTAATCAGTCCCCCTTCATGTTTTTCTATGTAGTCCTCGAGTCGTTGTATCGATGCGTCAACTCTGTCTTTAAAGTTGGTAAGTTCTCTTCTTCTGTCCTTTATTATCATTATTATTATTATAACGTTCTGAGAGTTTTTCACACCAGCGTTAGCTGATAATTTCTCTCGGGAGTTTGAGTTACAGCAAGTCTCCAGGACCTTCTCAGTATTCTGGCCGATCTCAATAATGTTGTTGTTTGGATGGTCTCTTATTTCCAAGTCCTCTAGACCCTGTATCAATCCTTTGGTGACTGCACCGAGAGCATCAATTGCAATTAATATCGACGTCACTTTCATGTACCATAATTTTTTCAGTTCTCTATCAAGGTTCACGTACTTATCCTTCTTATCGCTGTCTTACAATTTTAGTCTGCAGTCAGCCGAGACAGCAAAGTCTACAATTTTGCAAGTTCTCATTTTTTTTCCTTGTTCACTAGACGTGGTCATCTGGCCGAGATTAAGTGATCCGTTTGTCTCTCAAAATCCCAGAGAAGTTTTTGCGTCTCATTCTCCAGGACAGATTCGGAGTTGTGCAAATACCATTTGTTCGTATGCATGTATGTATGCATATATATATATATATATATATATATAGTATATAAATGTAGTCGGTGCTAGACTCCCTGATGATCTGTTGAGGTGAAACTTTTGTAGGAGAATTCCGACTCAGGATTTAAGTTAATTTTGTAATTGGCTCCACTCGTGTTGAGCACTCTTGTAATTGTAGCATTGCGGCATTTTACAGTGGGCTTTATTTTTCTTTTGACCAACTGACTGCATTTCTCTTGATTTTTTTCAACTGGTGTGACGGAGTTGGCCTTTTCTTTCTTTTTTTTTTTTTTTTGTCCTATGCTATTTTTTCTTTTTTCCTCCGGGCGGTGATTCGAGATATTTTTATCTCTTGTTCCTGGCGGGTTTTTCTTTCTTTTTTCCTGGTAACCGTGAATGATGGTAGGTCAGTAAGTATATATATATATATATATAGTATAGTATAGTTTTTGATTTATATCAAAACCCATAACAGGATGGAAATAAATTTATAATCCTAATGTGACCGTGTTTTTTTTTTTGTTTTTTTTAAAGAAAGTATATATATATATTTGTTAATTTAACTTATTGCGAGTTCTTTATTTTAACTACCGATTTTTTTACAAAAGTCTGAGTGATAGAAAATATCATCTGGTCACCAGGACTCTTCTGATTATTCTTGCCGATTTTAGAAGTGATCTTTATCGGGTCAAGTCTTCATTTGATATTTAGTTCATCGAATGTCTTCTCCAGTTTTTCGAGGACAGTTCCAAGTGCCCCAACTACGATTGGTATCACTCTCACCTTCCGTTTTTGAGTATATTATCCCAAATGATTTTTACGGGACAGATTCTGGTTTGTGCGTGTACTTTTTATCTACATGGCCATTTGCACAATTCCCAGTGGATCATCTTTCCTACACAGACATGCCTGCTCTTGGAAACTTTACGGCACTTATTATGACTGATTGGTTCCTACCACTCTAATCGACACTTGAAACATCTTGAACCTAATTCATTATGATTCACTCATTAGAGTTTTTAACATCAGCGTTACCCGATGGTTTTTCACTGGAGTCGGAGTGACAGTAAGTCTCCTCAAGTCTCCGGGACTCTTCTCGGTAATCTGACCGTTCTCAATAATGCTGTCGTTTCGATGGTCTCCACCCGTCCGCCAACTTCCAAGTGCTCCAGTCCCTTTAGTAATCCTTTAGTTACTGTTCCAAACGCACCAATTACAATTGGTATAATTGTCACCTGCATGTTCCATAGTTTTTTCAATTCCCTTGCAAGGTCGAGGTACTTATCCTTCTTTTCACATTCTTTCAGTTTTATTCTGTGGTCCACCGGGACAGCAAAGTCGACCATTTTGCAAGTTCTCTTTTTTTGTTGATTATTATTAAGTCTGGTCTTCTGGCCGGGATTGGGTGATCCGTTTTTATGTTAAAGTCCCATAGGAGTTTATGCGTGTCATTTTCTAGGACAGGTGCTGGGTTGTGCATATACCATTTGTTAGTATGGTCAAATAAGTTATCCATTCCAGCTCTAATTTGAAGTTTTTACGAATGTCAGGGTGACAGTAAGACTCTTCAAGTATCCCGAAAATATTATTATTATTATAATTACTATTATTATACTGCTTGCAAGTTTTTCATACAACCATTAGCTGATGTTCTTTCACATGAGTCGGTGTGATAACAAGTTTCCTCAGGTCTTTAGGACTCTTCTCAGTATTAATTCAAATGGAATCAGTGACCCGAGTTCAAACCCTTGACGCGGTTGTTTATATTTCACTTGGCGCTAATTTCCTTGGGCATGAATCTACATCTACTTTCCTGCCCTCTACTATGGGTGAATAATAGCGTAGACTGGGATCTCAAGCTTTGATAATGCAACCAATCAAGGAGAAAGAAAAACTCTGGCTTGTCCTTGAGTCACATCCAATTCGTCGCGGAGAGGTTAGGTAAATACATGCTTATTCTTATAGATCAGATCGGGAATTATAAATAAGATATAGTTGGCCGACCGTAGTTGAGAGTGATTCGAGGGCTTCCTTTTCAATAGCTACTACCTTGACGTGTAGGGGAGGGCGTTTCTCCTTTCCCTGGATTGCTCCACTTTACCCTTGATCCGTATCTTGTAGAGCTGAGGGTTAAGCAAATACTATTTTTTTTAGTTTTTGTTACGACTCGATCTGAGATTGAACCCTGGTCCCCCGAGCAATTGAATCCCGAAAAATCTGTTACATTTTACTTGGAGAGGAGATAAGAGCCTCCAAGTAACCCTAATGTTACAGGAAATACGAGGAACGATTTAGAATAGTTCGTCAAATATCTTCTAAATGATGAATTAATTGGATGTGATTTTTTAAAAATATTCCTAACAGCTTCTTATTTAAATGAAAACAAAACCGATCAGGAAGAGAGAATACTTGGATTCATAATTTACCAAAGGATATCAGCACTTTATGAAATGCAGTCTTGTTTAGGATTTGAACTCGGGAAGTCGAATCCACTTTGTACGAAAATAACGAAAAATAAAAGTTGGAGTGGAAAAATTCGCATTGGGAAATATTATGAATATATGTTTATGCCGATATATATAGATACAAAGCATGAATGGAATGACATAGATAGATAGATAGATAGATAGATAGATATGAACAGACTGAGATAGATAGATAGATAGATAGATAGATAGATAGATATGAACAGACTGAGATATATATGTGTATATATATATATATATATATATAAATATATATATATATATATATATATATATATATATATATATATATATGAACAGACTGAAATAGATAGATAGATAGATAGATAGATAGATATGAACAGACTGAGATAGATAGATAGATAGATAGATAGATAGATAGATAGATATGAATAGACTGAGATATATATATATATATATATATATATATATATATATATATATATATATATATATGAACAGACTGAAATAGATAGATAGATAGATAAATAGATAGATAGATAGATAGATATGAACAGACTGAGATAGATAGATAGATAGATATGAACAGACTGACATAGATAGATAGATAGATTGATAGATAGATATGAACAGACTGAAATAGATAGATAGATAGATAGATAGATAGATAGATAGATAGATAGATAGATCTGACTAGACTGAGATAGATTTCCGAATTGACAGTTCCAATATGTTGTTGGTGGTTTTATAATTCTACTTATTTATTGTCGTAACAACGTGTTTCCTCTCTTATGTTTAATACTCAATGAAAACGAGAAAAACTGTTTCATATCATCGTTAGAAAACTATCGTTCTTCATGCGAAAACGAGTCTTATTTCTCGTGAGAAATAAATAAATGAATAAAGAAAGAAACAAGAGAAAAAACAGAGAGTTGAGAAAAGAAAGAGGAAGGAGGGGTGGATAAATAAATGATAAAAGAAAAGACGAAAAAAATTAAGGAAAAAAAGGGACAATTTAAAAATAGAAAGGGCAAAAAAAAAAAAAGAAAAGAAAGTTTGATTTGGTTTGTTTGGGTTTTATGGCATATCAACCTTTGTAGAATAATTAATGCCAAATCCATTTTTATACAAAAAAACAGTTCTATTTCCAACAATTCAGTTTAATATAAGCATAGTTTTTGTTTACACACAGGTAGATGTTAAAACAGTTCCATTTCTGACAGTTCAGTTTAGCATAAGTACACTGTTTAGTTCTAGTTTGACCCATAGATAGGATCCTATCAGGTGCTACCACTATGGCCCACAGAGGACCCGTAAGCGATGGTAATGAAGGGGTACTCCGTATTCCCCAAAGCTACAGCATTACTGGAACCTCACCATCAGATTGTTTAGCGTCATAATCAGGACACTCGTTGTGGCGTCTTACCCTTCTGTAGCGAATCAGTCAATGTATTCTACAGCCCCAGTCGACTGGGCAAAAGGAAATAATATTTTAAAAAATGAAAGAAAAAGAAGAAAGGAAAAGAAGTGAATGTAAAGATATTGAAGAATGAAATATAAGGAGGAATTAAAGAGATAGGAAGAAGAAAAAAAAGGAAAGAGAAGCAAGGAATAAAGAAGAAAGAAAGAAAGAAAGAAAGAAACTGAATGATTAGAAAGAAAGAGAGAAAGAAAGAAAAACGGTACAACTATAAAAAAACAAAAAACAAAAGAAAGAAAATGAAAAAAAGAAGGAAAAACGAAAAGAAAAAAGAAAAATAGAAGATAAACAGACAATGAAAAGAAATATGAAAGAATAACGAATAAGAAAAATGAAAGAAAATGAGGTAGACGGAAATCAATAAAAATAAAGGATGTAGAAAGAAAGAAAGAAAGAAAGAAAGAAAAAAAGAGAGAAAGAACGTACAATTATAAAGAGAGATATTGGAAAGAAAAAGAAAAAGAGAAGGAAAACGACACGAAGAAGGAATTTAAAAGTGTATAAAATAGCACAATAGAAAGAAAAAAGAAAGAAATGAAAAGAAGAAAGAAATGAAAAGAAGAAAGAAAGAGAAATAAAAAAATACGGAACTTTGGAAAAATGAAGGAGAAAAAGTGAAAGAAAGAAAGAAAGAAAGAAAGAAAGAAAGAAAGAAAGAAAGTAAGTAAGGTATAAATATAAAGAAAGATAAAGAGGAAGGAAAAGTGAAAATAAAGAAAAAATGAAAAAGAAAGCAAGTTGGAAAAACGAAGAAAGAAAGAAAGAAAGAAAGAAAGGTATAAATATAAAAAAAAAGATAAAGAGGAAGGAAAAGCGAAAATAAGGAAAAAATGAAAAAGAAACCAAGTTGGAAAAACGAAGAAAGAAAGAAAGAAAGAAAGAAGTTATCAAAAGAGTGAAGTTGACAAACGGTCGTTTTCTTTTTGCAGTAGTTGTCTGAAGAAATATTAGCTAGAAAATGGGAAGAGGCAGCGATGAGTCTTCGAGATTGTCGCAACAGCTTGTTGGAAGGAAAGCCCAGATGGTTGAGGAGGAGAAGGGGTGAAGATTCTTTGACTCGTGTGCATCCATTTTGAGAAACAAACACGCACACGCACACACACACACACACACACACACACACACAGAGCAACGCTTCTCATATCACATCTGCCTCTTAAGATTGTTTATTGTTCCGACAACCGCCAAAGGCTGTCTTTTTTTTTTTTCGGTGTATGAAGAGAAAACGAGGCACAAAAGCTTTTCAATGAACTCTTACAAAAGTAAAATTTATCTTTTTTCTTTCTTTCTTTCTTTCTTTCTTTTTTTCTTTCTTTAAATCCTTATTTGGTTTCTTTCTTTCTTTTTTCGCCTTTTCTCCTTCATTTTTCCAAAGTTCCGCATTTTTTATTTCTCTTTCTTTCTTCTTTTCATTTCTTTCTTTCTTTCTTTTTTTCTTTCTTTCTTTCTTTTTTTATTCTTTCTTTCTTTTTTCGCTTTTTCTCCTTCATTTTTCCAAAGTTCCGTATTTTTTATTTCTCTTTCCTTCTTCTTTTCATTTCTTTCTTTCTTTCTTTCTTTTTTCGCTTTTTCTCCTTCATTTTTCCAAAGTTCAGTATTTTTTATTTCTCTTTCTTTCTTTCTTCTTTTCATTTCTTTCTTCCTTTCTTTCTTTCTTTTTTTCTTTCTTTATTTGTTTTTTCCTTTCTTTCTTTCTTTCTTTCTTTCTTCGCTTTTTCTCCTTCATTTTTCCAAAGTTCCGTATTTTTTATTTCTATTTCTTTCTTCCTTTCATTTCTTCCTTTCATTTCTTCCTTTCATTTCATTCTTTCTTTCTTTCTTTCTTCCAACTTCTGTAAACATTTTTTTACAACCTACATTTTACATATATATATATTCATATATATGTGTGTGTGTGTGTGTGTGTGTATGTGTGTGTGTGTGTGTGCGTGTTTGTTTATTTTGTGTAAGTAACTGGATTTCGTTAGATTTCGTTTGGTTTAGTTTGGTTTTATGGCATTTCAACCATTGTAGGTTATTTAATGTCAAATTCATTTTTATACTTATAAACAGTTCTATTTTAAACAATTCAGTTCAGCATAAGTCATTTGTTTGCACTCCGTTTTAAACAGTTTTATTTGACACATTGATAGGGTCCTATCTTGTGCTACCGCTTCGCTTGTTTTGTTGTTTGGGTTTTATGGCACATCAACCTGCGTAGGTTATTAATGCCAAATCAATTTTTATACAAATAAACAGTTTTATTTCAAACAGTTCAGTTTAGCATAAGTACACAGATTAAATTTAAGTACATAGTTTGTCTAAAAAAATTTCTATTTAAAGTTATTCATTTTAATCAAACAGTTCTATTTCAAACAATTCAGTTTAGCATAAGTATACTGTTTTGTTCTATTAAGCCCATAGATTGGGCCCTATCAGGTGCTACCACTCCGGGTCAGAATGGACCTGGGAGCGATAGCAAGGAAGGGGTACGCCGGACTCCCCAAAGCTACAACATTACTGGAACCTCACCATCAGATTATTTAATGTCATATCCAGGACACTTACTCCTCTACAGAGATGATGTGGGTGTAATTTTAAGTTCCCTCGGCCGACTGGGCCAGTGTGTGAGTGATCGTCTATATGTGTATATATATATATATATATATATATATATATACGTATATATATATATATATATATATATATATGCATGTGTGTGTACGTGTGTATATGTTTGTGTGTGTGTGTAAACGTGTATATATGTGTGTGTATGTGTGTGTGTACATGTGTGTATGTGTGAACGTGTGTATATTTAGATATATGTATGTGTATGTATGTAAGTGTGTATGTGTTTGAGTGTCTGTGCGTGAGCGTGTATATATGTGTGGATATGTGTGTGTATGTGTTAGCCTATATATATATATATATATTCCATAAGACTGTTGGTTGTCACTAGATCACTTTGTGGGTATGTGTCGAACCAAGCGCAATATAATATGGAGAGTGCTCAATAGGATAGAGCTATCATATATTAATAATGAATATATATATATATATATATATATATATATATATATATATATATATATATTTAATCCATGGAATAAATATATATAAACCTAATATATATCTATATATGCCGACGGGACCCAAGGCATTTTTGGAGTCACCGGGCGTATCTGGGTTACGTCTCTGCGCCTAGACCTACCTATAAAGACCTTGTGCCATAATCGTCCGGTTGGTGGGACATAAGACGAATACCGACTCAAATTTTCTGACATATGCTATCATTGGACAAAGAGTTTCCAAGGAGGTGGATTAGTTTCTTTGTTTAATAGCATATCAACCGTCATGGGAAAGCTATTCTTGTAGAAAAACAACAGTGATACTATTTAAATCATCATGGGGGAGGGAGATAAAAGGGCATTAGACTGAAAGTAAACATTGTAGTGAAACTGGAGTTTGAACTCTTCAGCAACTGCATCACGGGAACTTCGGAGGAGCTGGGTATTTTTTCAAATACTGTAGTGTGTGGCATGATGGGAAGGGTGATCTACTTTGTTGGGTATTCTATGGGGTAAGCTGTAGTTTATACCACGTTGTTATCTGTCTTTTTATGGTCCAGTCGGCTGGGGGAAAGGCTGCAGAATACACCGACTATATCTATTTAGAGAGGTAAGACTCCCAAACGAGGGGCCCAGTTAGGTGGGTCTGTAGAATACACAGACTGCATCTCTGAAAACATGTAAGACTCCTCCAATGAATGTCCTGGATATAACACTAAAAAAATCTGATGGTGAATCTTCAGTAATGCTGGAGCTTTGAGAAATGCAGAATACCCCATCATTGCCATTGCTCCCAGGTATAATCTGACCCGGAGTAGTATCACCTGATAGGGTCCTATCTAGGGGTCAAATAGAACTAAACTGTGTACTTATGCTAAACCGAATTGCTTGAAATATGACAGTTTTGACAAATTATGTAATTATATTAAACTGAATTGTTTGAAATAAAACAGTTTTTGACTTTTAATTGTGTAAGAACTATACTTATACTAGACTGAATTGTTTGAAACTTTTATCAAAATGACTTAATTCTGCGTTAAATGACCCAGAAAGGGTTGATACGCCGTAAAACAAAACAACCAACCTGCCTGGCTATAATGCATTTATTTTGGGACTTTTAATTTGCTTATTCTATATCTAATTTTCTAGTGCTTTTATTGTTATTATTACTAGTAGTAGTAGTAGTAGTAGTAGTAATATCGTACTCCTTATGAGTTTTCCACACAAGCGTTAGTGGTTGTTATTTCGCCGAAGTCTGAGTGACAGGAATTCTCCTCAGGTCTCCAGGATTCTTCTCAATATTCTGGCCGATCTTAGCAATGCTGTAGTCTGCATGGTCAAGGCCGCTCCTCCGATTTCCAACCTCGAATACTCACCAGATCGGATCGGGACGCATTTCGGCTGGTCGAGTGGCTCGGTAAACGGATCAAGCCGGGTGGGTCCGGTCTTTGGTGGGAGTCGGTTGAAGCCGCTTGACATGGGTTCTGAGAAGCCTGCATTCATGTCACGCGTGCTAAGACTGGCTCTCCTTTTTTGACATTTAACTGTGAGTAAAGAAAAAAGCTATACTTATTCTAAACTGAATTGTTTGAAATAGAACTGTTTATATGTACAGATATGGATTTGGTATTAAATAACCAACAATGGTTGATATGCCATAAAACCAAACCAAACCAGTTCTTCAGAATGGATTCAATGGATCTAAATTATTACTATTATTATCAATATTGTTATATTTTATATTTTATATTTTTGTCCTTGAGAGTTTTTCACATCAGCGTTTGCTGATGGTTTTCCATTGGAGTTTGAGTGACAATAAATCTCCTGGACTCTTCTCAGTATTCTGGCGAATCTCAACAATGCTGTAGTTTGAGTGGTCTCCACCCGTCCCGTCATTTCCAAGTCATCCAGTCCTTGTACCAATCATTTGGTGATTACCAAGAGCACCAATTATTCTCCCTCCAGCTATGGGTAAATAGTAGGACAGACTAGGTTCTTCAGCCTTGGTTAGGCAACTAGTCTAGGAGAAGGAAAACTCTGAATTCAAACCTGTTAAACTCCGCTTAAAAATTGACCTTGTGTCATATCCTGCTCGAGCGGAGGGGTTGGTAAATAGGACCAAGAGCATCAATTACAATTGGTATAATCGTCACTTTCACGTTCCACAGTTTTTCCATTCTCCAGCAAGTTCCAGGTACTTATCCCTCTTTTCGTATTCTTTCAATTTTAATTTGTGGTCAGCTAGAACAGCAAAGTTCACAATTCGGTAAGTTCTCTCTTTTTTGTTGATTAATAAAAAAATCTGGTCCTCTAGTCGAGATTAGGTTATCCGTTTGTATCTCAAAATCCCCGAGGAGTTTGTGAGTTTCATTCTCCAGGATAGACTCTGGGTTGTGCATATACCACTTGTTCGTATGGTTAAACTTTCATTTCTTGCACAATTTCCATTAGATCACCTTACTCACCCAGTCATGTCTAGTCTTATATTCTTTCTGTGCTAATTTGCTGCATTCGCTTATCATGTCATTGATCAGTTTGTCTCTATCACCCCCATAACCTACATTTGCTATTTTGTTGCATCGTATCTATTCTTGCTTTGATATGACTGGTCCTCATGGCGTTATTCTGTGCTGCTATTAGAAGAGATTCAGTTTCTCTCTTAAGGTTTTCCTTTCTTTGCCACTTCCATGTTTTCTCGTGAGAGTTATCGCTTGTTAATAGCTTAAAACGTCCATAGAGTTGTGTTTCTTTCCACTTTTGTTTTCTAGTTATTGTCGTTCTGTTAGTCTACTTGTTATCAGTATTGGTTCTGGTGGCTGTAATCAGTCTTCCTCAACACTTTTCTCTGTAGTCTTTGAGTCGTTGTCTCGATGCGTCAACGCTGTCTTCAATGCTTGCAAATCCTCTTCCTCCTTCTTTTCTTGACCATCTCTGGGACGCAAGGCCTTATGTATGGTCTTAGTTTTCTTGTTCTCAGGTCCTTTTGTTTAAGTTCCTCTCTGATCCACTTCAAGAATGATCCCGAGTATCTTACGAGGAGGACAGCCCAGGTATTTATTCCTTTGACAAGGTTCCTGCTATAGAGTTTTGTCTCGAGTAATTTCCTGGTCTTCAGAGATACTCTTTTTTGATTTTTTTTTCCTTTCCACTTGTTTGATGGCGTCAGCTTCCAATATTCCCAAGTATTTGGAGGTTTCTTTCTCTCCGACCATTATTATTCTTATTATTATTATTATTATTCATTTATTATTTATTCGATTTTTGATTTTTTTTTCTATTTATTTCTATCTTTATATTTTCATTCATTTATTTTTATTTGTCATTATAAGCATAATAAAAAAACAATGCACGTTACACACGCACATATACATACATATACATATATATATATATATATATAATTGGCGTTTGAGTCATCTGAGTTTCGATCCCAGCTTCGGGAATCTAGCCTGTCTAGCCACACTGAAGAGTTCTGATAGAACGAAACAGGTTTGTCTTTGGATGACAATATATATATATATATATATATAATGAACTGTGTTTAAGAATTATGGAGGTTGAAGAGGAATTTAGTAAGACAGAAATGGTCAGTGTATGAGCCAATAATATTTATCTCTCTAGCAAGGTCCAAGTATTTGTCTATCTTTTTCTTTTCTTTTATTTTTACGCAGCAGTCTGCCGGAAGAGCAAAATCCTCTCGATAACAAATGGGTTTTCCTCGTCAATCAACCATCGGTCGGGTTTTCTGTCCAGAATTTTCATCTTTACTTCCATTTAATCTACACAGGCTATTCTATTGCGTGTTATAAATTACCACGTTTACATAATTTGTTTTTATGACATTATATTCTGCCGCTATTAAAAGAAGTTCCGTTTCTCATTGAAATATTCATTCAGTTGTTTTTCCTCTCTTCAATTTTCTTTTTTTTTCTTTTATATATTTATTTTTCAGTTTATTTCTGTTTTGCCGATGCTGTGATTTGTCTTTCTTTGCTTTTTTTGTGAATTTCTCGATTCCTTGAACGAATACGTCTATTCAACCCTCAATACTAGTGAGTCTTTTTCCACCGTCCTTTCCGGAAACATATAGTCTGTGTCATCTCCTGCAGAGATTATGTTGAAAAATAAATAGTTGCTTATCTAGAATTCCTTCAACATCATAAGGCTCTGGATGTCTGGCGTCTAGTGTGGTTAGAGTGTTAAACAAGAAATCCATGGTTAATGAGTTCGATTCCTACTTGATTCCCAAATCCTCTTGACTGGGTGAGCGCATAGTTTTTACACACTGAATACTAAAAAATGCCTATCTATACGTAATATCTCTATATTCTACTTAAAATATTCAAAAAGATCTATCTATCTATCTATCTGTCTTTCTTTCTATCCATCTATCTATCTATCTATCTATCTATCTATCTATCTCAGTCTGTTCTCAATTATCAATTGCAGTCTACTATCTATCTATCTATCTATCTATCGGAGGCTATCTATCTATCTATCTATCTATCTATCTATCTCAGTCTGTTCTCAATTATCAATTGCAGTCCGCTATCTATCTATCTATCTATTGGAGGCTATCTATCTATCTATCTATCTATTTATCTATCTCAGTCTGTTCTCAATTACAATTGCAGTCTGCTATCTATCTATCTATCTATCTATCTATCTATCTATCTCAGTGTCTTTCTATCTATCAATCTATCTCAGACTATTGATTATCTATCTCAGTTTCGTCATATCTATCTCAATCTCTTTATATCTATAACAGCTTGTTCGTATCTATCTATCTATCTATCTCAGTTTGTTCCTTATCTCTCTATCTCAGTCTCGTCAAGTCTGTTCCAGTCTCTTTCTCTCTCTCTCTCTCTCTCTCTCTATATATATATATATATATGTGTGTGTGTGTGTGTGTGTGTCTTAATATCTACCTCAATCCACACACACACACACACACACACACGCTGACTAAATATGAATAATTTCTTATGAATTTATTGGCTTCGCCGGCCGCTCAAATTTTATGAGAACGCATTTACAAATGTTTTTAAATTGCAACCTCGACTCCCGTTCAACATGCAGAGAGCGATCGAGGAAAGCGACGCGATTTAAGAGCCAGTCTCGATCCGAGCCAGTTCTTACCACTATGCCTGTAGCTACTTTTACGGCCCAAACACGTCCACGTGTATCAGACCACGCGTCTCTTGCTTAGAGAAAGATAATAGTGATTCCGTGGAAGAACCCGGAGGCGAAGGCTTTGCTTTCCTTTAACACTGACATGCCGATAGAGAGACGAATGGAGCCGGCAAGAGACCGAGGATGAAGGGGCTGGTGGTTGTGCTGCTGCTGCTGCTGCTGCTGGGAAGACTGTCCTTTACTGACAGATCGATAGACAGATGGTCAAATATGGTGGATGAGCAGAACGGGGAGCGAGCAGGAAGAAGATAAAGAGAGGGTATCTCTTTGCCACGTGTGGGGAAAAGCCAGCAATGACTAAAGACACATGCGTAATAGAAGCGACGGTGGTGGTGGGTGTTTGACGGCTGAGAGGAAGAGAGGGAGGGAAATAGGAGGTGTGTATGGACATAATTGTTGCGCGCACTCGTTTTGGTGCGTGTGTTTTTTCTTTGGAGGGGGAAAAATTCAGAAAGAAAAATATTTGCAATTCTGCAAATGACATTCCTCCCGAAATTCTTAGTAAACAAAGAAGCCAAGTAAAAAGACTGCCATTTTTTTTCTCTGAATTCTTAATCAAGAAAATACATTTAGTTTGTAGATCCGAGGTATATACTCGAATGCATACCTTATTTGAAACGGAAACATTAATCTATATATTACTAAATTTCATAGTATGTAAATGTGTATCTATGTTATCCACCGAAGACGACATATCATAGCGAGATTTTTATTTGAGCATTATACTTAAGATGATGTGAGAGGAAAACAAAAACAGTTTCCAGTTCAATTTGTGACTGAATGATAATTCCAAAAAAAGAGACCGATCTCATTGAATATCATTATTTATAATACAATTACGGAGTTGAATTCATCATTCCTTCTTCAACAGAAACATTAATATCATTATGGACCGTTGTTTGAGTGCATCTAATATATTTACATATGAGTGTATGTGTATGTGTGTGTGTGTGCGTTTGCAATACACCTATATATATATATATATATATATATATATATATATATATATATATATATTGAGCATTTGAGCACTTTTCTGATATATGAAAAAATTTGTTTTTGGATGATTTGCTAATTCCGATGTATATATATATATATATATAGCGGAATTAACAAATCATCCAAAAACAATTTTTTTCATATATCACAAAAGTGCTCAAATGCTGGTCAGCAGAGCACGATAAAACATATAATAAATCAACGTTTACTCACCTTCCTATAACAGTTTCATAACAATTATTTTCATGTACTTTTGCAAAAAGAAGTACAATATTCAGATGAGACTTGCATATGAGTGTTTGCAGACGTTTACTATATATATACATATATATATAAGCGATCAACGGTTGCCTTTGTGACCCGAGTTCAAATACTGAACGAGGCTATTTGCATTTCATATAGTACTTATAGCTTTGGGAAAGATATGAATCCAAAAATCCACCCTCCAGCTATGGGTACATAGTAGGGCAGAACCTTGAAATGGCAAAGGGTTTTGTAGAAGGAAAACTCTGATTTTCAACTCATTAAACTCTGCTTATAAAGTGACCTTGTGTCATATCCTGCTCGTGCCGAAGGCGTCAGCAAATACATAGCCAATATGATAAATATATATGAACAGCCTGAGATAGATAGATAGATAGATAGATCGATAGATAGATAGATACTGAGAAAGAAAGAAAGAAATTAACAGGCTGAGATAGATTTAAATTCGGATCGCTGTGACCATTTTCTACCATGATAATCGTTACATCACGAGCGCCTCATATTGGGAATGACATAAACTGTATCTACTATGGCGTTAGAGCTATGGAGTGTGCGGAGTCATCCCTTCATTGCCATGACTCCCATGTCCACTCTGACTCGACGTGGTTGGACCTGTTAATTTTCCGGTGTATGAGTCAAAGAGATGTTTGAAAATTATTTGTATGAGATCAAGATACTTTCGAATTGCAATATAAACAAAAAAAAAAAAAAAAAAAGAAAAGAAAGCTTAAATTGTCTGGTTGCAGAAAAAAAAAAGAATTCAAGAAAGCATTTTTGGCAAGTATTTTATGAATTACTTCACAAAATTTGATACGCGTATTGATATTGGATTAAAAATATATACGTTCTGTGGAAAAGTTCTTTTTCTTTTCTTTTTTTTTGTGGTTGATGTAAGAAGATAGTTAAAAAAAAAGAAGCGAGATGCCCGAGGAGGCAAAACAAACCAATAAACCAACAAACAACCAAACAAGACGAAACAATGAATCACATATTAAGCGAATGCAGTACATTAGCACAGAAAGAGTATAAGACTAGACACAACTGCGTGGGCAAGGTGATCCATTGGGAATTGTGCAAGAAATTGTAGTTTGACCATGCGAACGAATGGCATATGAATAACCCAGCATCTTTCCCGGAGAATGAAACAGAAAAAAATCCCCTGAGATTTTGAGTTACAAACACCTACTCTCGGCTAGACGACCAGATTTTGTAATAATCCACAAAAAAAAAAAGAAAACTTGCCGTCCCGGCTGACCACAGAGTAAAATAGAAAGAATATGAAAAGAAGAATAAGTACCAGGACCTCGCTAAAGAATTAAGAAAAAGTGTGGAACATGAAAGTGTCGATTATATCAAGTTTATTGGGTAATCTTCGTACTGTGACCAAAGGATTGGTACAAGGACTGGAGGATTTGGAAGCAAGAGGACGAGCAGAGACCACCCAAACTACTGCATTGTTGAGATCGGTCAGAATACTGAGAAGAGTCCTGGAGGCCTGAGGAGACTTGCTGTCACTCAAACTCGAGTGAAAAATCATCGGCTGACGTTGGTGTGAAAAACCCGAATAATAATAATAATAATGATAATAATAATAATAATAATAATAATAATAATAATAATAATAATCAACAGTGTGTAAATAAAGGATTATTATTATTACCGAATAGAAAGAAATACATGAAACTATTTGTTACAAATTATTAATATTAGACTGGAATGCTTGGAACTATGTGGCTTTGGGCAATTTTATTTACATTAAGACAGGACTTACGTACATTAGCTCTGTGTGAAGCCTGGATGAAGTCTAGAGGATCTCTCTAGAGTAATGGTCGATAGGAACAACTGGAGAGAGAGAGGGGGGTATCCTAGAAACTCAGCGCTATCAGCACGACTTGAAGATGATTATGAAGATGATTATGATAATTCTTATTATCAATAACTTGAAACTTCAAATAACTAAGTTCATCAATTAAAAACTAAGCACGAGTTGATATATCAACAAACAAGCAACTAAATCTATCTATCTATCTATCTATCTATGCGTGCATGTGAGTAACATTAGTATCTATCTATCTATCTATCTATCTATCTATCTCAGTCTATTCATTTCTTTCTTACTTTCTTTCTTTCTTTCTTCCACAGTCTGTTCACATCTATCTATCTATCTATCTATATATATATATTTCTTTCTATCTATCTATCTATTTATCTATCTATCAATTTCTTTCTTTCTTTCTTTCTTTCTTTGTCTGTTCACATCTATCTATCTATCTATCTCAGGCTATTCGTTTCTTTCTTTCTTTCTTTCTTTCTTTCTTTCTTTCTTTCTTTCTTTCAAATGATAATTGTAAGATTTTAAATTTGTATACGTCAACGTAACTTGTGTGCATGCTTGTACTAGATTTACACGCTTCTGCCTGTCTATATTTCTATATATATATATATATATATATATATATATATATATATATATATATATATATATATAAATACGCAGGTCTGTATTATGTATGTATGTGCATGTTTTTTGCTTGGGTACGTGCATATATATCTACATTTAAGTATGCTGCTGAAAGTTCTCGATCCAACCAAAAAGAGGTGACCTGGAACAAGGAGCGAATCGATTGCTCTGGATATTCGTCCAGCATATCACCACTGGTGACCCTTATCGGTGGGGATCAGAATACTTTGTATCCCCTGAGGTGGGGTACGAATCCTACCCCCAGAAAAGGGTTGTCATGGCTATGACCATGGACTGTATCTGATGGTGAAGCTCCAGTTCTAAAGTTCTGGAGAGCGTGGAGCACTCTTTTCATTACCATTAATTCAAAGTCTACACTGAACCAAAGTGGTCGGAACTATTACAGTTCTCTATATGGATCAAATAGATGTTTAAATTTTTTAAAAAAAGCCTATTCGATAGAACCCTGTACGCAAAAACTTGATAATTTCTAAATAACTATGCAAAAAAAATCTAAATATGAATGTACATTCCCAAACCAATGTGCACAAAATAACTCTAGACGGGTTAACATGCCGTTAAAATTAGTCCAACAATCAATCTATTTTGCCTATCACTTCTCAAGCGTTCAAAAAATAATCAAAAAAGATCTTTCTCTCCTTGGTTGACTTGAGAACTTTTCAGCTTCCCCTCGTATGTCTGGTTAGAAAGCATAGCTTAGATTTGGCACAGAGCCACAGAGCAAGGATCGAACCCACAACTCAATAGTAAATTGATTTGCCTGCACGTGTACAATTTTTCACGTGCACGTGTCCCAGTTTGAATTTGGGGCGCACTGATCTGAAACCCCAAGATGATGTAACGAACTTTTTAGGCCCTCTCCGCCGCTCTAGACTCCCTCTCCAACCCATTATTACGCCCCCACACCACCCTCAACATGCCTTCGACAGAAACAATTGTAAACGTTTTACCATTGAAATTCCAAAGGACTTACACTGTCATTCCTTAAGCGAAAACCAGAGTACCCCCACCCCCACACACATCCTAGCATCTCTCAAACCCCAACCCATCTCGTCTTTCCCCTTCCATGGCCAACTTCATCATCATTCTTCTTCTACTTCCTCTTCTTCTTCGTCCTCACCAGCATCATTCTAACAGGCTCAGTTACACGCGTGCGCGTCAACACGCGTGCTTTCTATCTCACTGCATCCCCCAGCCTTACCCCAGCCGACTATAAAACAACAACAACATTGAGAATTGAATTTAGTTCCTCATCGATAGCAGACACTTTACAATTGGGTTCCTACGACCCCTACGCGGCACACCATAACAGAAAACCTAAGCATACTCCTGTTTATGCTCGTGTGGAAGTCGATCCCGTGTCGATTTATGTAATAAATTTTCAGATTCCTAATTTTTCGACTTACGTCTGAATTTAAACTTTATTTTTTGTCTTAAAATTAGGTGTCTAAAATCCTACCTATAAACGAGTATATACAATATTTGGCAGCCTCTCCTCAAATTGATGACATTAAAATATCTAAGTTTCATATCTCTGTCGGAAAACATTTACAACGCACGCTAGATTGTACAAGTAAATGAATATGATTATTTTTGAGAAAGAAGATCATGTTGTGCTGTTTAAATAAATATGTAAATACTGCCTACCACGAAAGATAGCATCCACCTACCTAGCTTATAGCAGGACTCAAACACCAAGCACAAATGCTTGAATAAACAAGCAACAATGCAATGATCTTTCGAGGGATGCATTGGCTGATTGACTAGCTTAGTGGCTGAGATAGTGGTGTGTTCCCTACTACTGCAAATTGTTCGCTTTCTGGGCCAGGTAAAGCAAGACTTTCACCTACGGATTTTCAAGGCATGACCAAGGAAAACTAACTTGACAATTTAGCTTTGCATTAAATATCAACAGCGATAAACAGATTACGAACATAGATAGATAGATAGATAGATAGATAGAAATAGACTCAGATAGATAGATTGGTAGATGGAAAAATAAACTGAGATCGATAAATAGAGATAAACATACTGAGATAGATAGATAGATAGAGAGAGAGAGAGAGAGAGAGAGAGAGATAGAGAGAGGGAGAGGGAGGGAGGTAATATTTTACCTGGCATCTGTGAAAAGACAGCGTGTTAGTTATAGAGATTTTATAGAGATTAGAATCGAGCTGCCTTGAAAAACAGCATGTGAAATTTAAGATTTTATTGGGTTCGATTACCGATCTGAAACCAACCGGCTCATTTTAGTACATTGTAAATAGAGAACACTTAGTAAGGATCGAACCTACGAACCACAACTTGAGCGAACCATATGTGAACCATTGTCCTGCAACAGGTGCTAGAGTATATCTGGTAGAAAGAGAAGTAGTTTTGGTTCTCGTAACTCCTCTTTTTTTACCCCTGCATAAAAAATATGATTAACGCTCTGTGTGATTCGTACAAGTCTTTATTGACATCATCGTCATCAACAAATAATACTGACAGCATGGAGTTCCTGACTCCATCTTGCTATCCATCCCTATCATATACCGCTCCTGGCACGTCTTTTAGATAGTATCCTGTGTCCGTACAGAGCTGATGTAAGTAAGTCTTAGTTGGTTGGCCAACTCTGGTGTGTCCATGTGTCGGAGTCCATATGAGAACGTCGTTTATGAATTGGCATTTGCTTTTGCTGCAGTACTCATCATGACTAGTTCGTCCAACTTAAATGGCTTGTGAGATAGGAGGTAAGTGGTCGTACAGGTGTTTTTTCTTGTGGAGTGTCGCCTTCAGGATTTATTCAAGACATCAGGCAGCTTTCTTTCCCAATTATCTTTTTTTTCTCCGATAAAATAAAACGGGAGTTCTTCCAAGCTATAGCTGTGTCCATACTACAATATGGATGCACCACATGAACACTCTTCAAGTAACATAACTGTATATATCTCGAGCTTTGCTAGATAAATTGTATACAAATACATTGTACATTGTAATATTCACGTATATATATATATATATATATATATATATATATATATATATATATATATAAAATGCCGGTATATAAAACACAGATTTATATACTTGTGTATAATGGGACATTCTGAAACCTAAATTGTAGCCTAATATTAGGTTTTACTGGACACGACATACAAACGAGGCCAAGCTTTAACTAACTAGTTACACACACTTAATTTGTATCCTGAGTTTGGTGTGACCCCCATAATATTAGGCAAAAATTCAAATCTCAGTAAGTTGTCTTATATACCGGCATTTAAAAAGACTATTTATTTATTTAGTTAAATCCATAAATGTATTCCGAAGTGAATTCGTTTTCTTACAAGTGTTTGTACTTTGGATACAACATTAAACTGCATCCAGCGGTTAGAATCCAGTTCTGGAGATCTGGCGATTAGGAAGTATCCTTTCACTGCTATCACTTCCAGTTCCACTCTGGTCAAGAGATGTAGTAGCTTTTAGAGTCCCATGCATGGCTCAAATAAATCTGCAAATTATTTGTATTAGACAGGAATACCTGAAATCAGAAATCTGTTAAAAAAACTTTTAAGTAATTACACAAAAAAGGTAAGTAGATATAAACGTAGAACGGGCACTATTCCTTAACCTCTCGGCATAAAATAACCCCCGACGGGTTAACATGTCATTAAGATCAAGTAACCCATCAATTAAAGTTTAAAAGTAGGAGTATTAATACATAGTCTCTTAAAACATTGATATTGACCAAATGAGTAGAGTTCGACAATGATCCGGGAGACCAGGGTTCAATCCCAGGTCGAGTCATACCAAAGATTAAAAAAATAGTACTTGATGCCGCCTTGTTTAACACTCAGCATTATAAGGTAAGGATCAAGGTTAAAGTGGAGCAATCCAGGGAATGGAGTAGCGCCCTCCTCAACACATCGGTGTAGTAGCTATTGAAAATGGAGCCTTCGGGTCACCCTCGACTTAGGTCACCAACTTAACTTTCAACCAGGTCATTGGCTTAATGAGTAGTGTGTTAGCCAATGGTCTGGGAGACCAGGGTTCAATCCCCGGTCGAGTCATACCAAAGACTTTAAAAATGGTAATTGATACCAATTTGCTTAACACTCAGCATTATAAGGCACGTATCAAGGGTAAAGTGGAGCAATCTATGCAAAGGAATAGCGCCCTTCCCTACACCTCGGTGTAGTAGCTATTGAAAAGGGAGCCTTCTGGTTGCCCTTTACTACAGTCACCAACTTTACTTTTACTTACTTACCCTTCGCCATTCTTCAAGTGTCTTTTGTTATAGTCGATAACCTTCAGGGAATTTGGAACCAAAGACTTTATTCAAAGAGAGAGTTTGCGTGGCGTTGTGGATAACTTGCTGGACCGCAATATTGTTGTGAGCGGGTTCGAACTCCAATCGTACACTATTACGTTCACTTTGGTACAGATATCCTTGGGGAAAGGTATAGACCTCCTTACCCCCCACCAACTATAGGTTAAAAAGTATCACTGCTGTTTTCTATAAAGATGGTTTTGGTATTAAATAACACACCAGGGACGTGCCCGTGGTGTAATGGTTATCGTCGTAGGAAATGGACATGGCGACGCGAGTTCAAATCCTGAACGAGACTGATTGCATTTCACATAGCACTAATACCCTTGGCAAAGGTATGAATCCAATTATTCTCCCTCCAGCTATAGGTAAATAGTAGGGCAGACTGGGTTCATCCGTCTTGGTAAGGCAACTAGTCTAGGAGAAGGAAAACTCTGAATTCAAACCTGTAAACTCCGCTTAAAAATTGACCTTGTGTCATATCCTGCCCGAGCGGAGGGGTTGGGTAAATATAACTCACGAAGGTTTATGTGCCATTAAACCAATAAACCAAACCAAACCTTCTTATTCCCCGAGCTATAGATTAAATAGTACCTCTACTCTTCTGCAATAATCATTTTGGCATTACATAAACCACAAAGGTTGATATGCCTTTAAACAAAGAAACCAAACCAACCAAAAAATGTGATTATGAAAAAAATTGTCCTGTGTTTTCACCGTTTTTTTTTTTTTTTTTGGTCCAACACTATATATATATATACGGTAGGGTACGCAAAATATTTCTGGAAAGAAAAAATGGAAAATTGTTTAATTCCTTATCTTCCCAAGCTATGTATCAAAAAGAATCACTGCTGTTCGTCTTGACGGATGATTTTGGTACTAAATAACCCACGAAAGTTGATATGCTATAAAAAAAAGAAAGAAATTTATTTAATCCATGACTCTGTTTATGGTTTGGAATATCTCATATCTGTTCATTTACTTAGTTCTTTTGCCTTTGAAATGCCGATTTTAAAGGTTGTGAATATACCAACCACGAGGAGAACGATTGCCTGATGCATGGCGCAAATAAAATCAACTCCTCGCAGAAATATTGACGTCTCTACCACGTGTTGATATGTCTCATATAACAGATAAATGATAACATTGTTTTCCTATACTGCACTCTCCTATGCTTCCCCGTGGAGTAATGGTTAAAGGGATGGACTGCGAAATGGTAGTAAGCGATTTCGAACTCCAGTCGCTCCATTATGTTCACTTTTGGATAAATACCCTTGGGAAAGGTATGAACCCCCTCATCCTCCCAGCTATGGGTTAAATATCATCACTACTGTGCTTCTAGAAGGATGGTTTTGGCATTAAATAACCCCCGATGACATTATTAAAGCGATGCAAAATTACTTAATGGCACCCATCTCCTCTCTAAGTATCATAAGCCAGAGAGTATTGTATTACATGGAACACGGCGACATGAGTTCAAATCCTGGACAAGACTGATTGCATTTCACATAGCACTAATACCCTTTGGAAAGGTATGAATCCAATTATTCTCCCTCCAGCTATGGGTAAATAGTAGTACAGACTAGGTTCTTCAGCCTTGGTTAGGCAACTAGTCTAGGAGAAGGAAAACTCTGAATTCAAACCTGTAAACTCCGCTTAAAAATTGACCTTGTGTCGTATCCTGTCCGAGCGGAGGGGTTGGTAAATAGGACCAGTAACAGCAGAGAAAAACCCTACCTGATGGTACTGTTTTCCGTCAAGCATCATGACAAGGCGTCAGTCATTATAACTAACAATTAGATAGTGGGCCGTATTATAAACAGTCTCTTTATTTGTCTCTGCCTCCCAACAGACAGGACTTGACACAAGGTCAATGGCCCGACGGTCGATTATAGTGGGGATTTGGCGGGGAGGAAAGGTCGAGCACGAGCTGAGGCTCGAGCCTTGCTGGACTATGCTGGTCATCGATCCACTTAGTGCAATGTGGACCTGATGAGCCTAGCGGGACATGGATCCAAATCCGGGTCCAGGCACGGATACCTGATTATAGTATTATGAACGGTCTCAATTCTCCCTTGGATATATAGATCCCATTTTACCATGTTATTTGGAATTGGGCCAAAGGCTCAAGCTATTATTATTATTATTATTATCATTCCTTGCCAGTTTTTCGTACCAGCATTAGTCGGTGGTCTTTCAGTAGAATAGGAGTGACTGAAAGTCTCTTTAGGTCTTGAGGTCTCTGCTGAGTATTCTGGGTGATCCTAATAATTCTATAATCTTGATAAACTCCAGAATGGAGACTATCAAGATTATAGAATCCTCTAATTTCCAATTCTTCAAGTTTTTTCCCCAAGCTTTTGGAGACTCTTCCAAGCACACGAATTACATTTGGTATTGCTCAAGTATTTGTCTCCAACTATTATTATTTAACTCCTTTGAGAGTTTTTCACACCAACTTTAGCCTATGATTTCTCACTGGAATTTGAATGACAGCAAGTCTCCTCAAGTCTCCAGGACTCTTCTTAGTATTCTGGCCGATCTCAACAATGCAGTAGTTTGGATGGTCTCCACTCGTCCTCTTATTTCCAAGTCCTCCAGTTTCTGTACCAATACTTTTGAGACTGTAGCGAGCACACTAGTTACAATTGAAATCTCCGTCACTTTCATGTTTCATAGGTTTTTTTTAATTCTCAATTAAGGCCTACGTACTGATCTCTCTTTTCGTTTTCTTTCAGTTTACCCTTGGTTAGATTATTATTATTATTATTATTATTATTATTATTATTATTTGCATCGATTGAAATCGTACGTCCGTTGTAACCTGGCTGCTTTAACTCATCAAATTACTCCTCAATACTCCAGAACTCTCCTCAGTATTCTTTATTGTTATCATTTGTAAATCATTGAGATTTCACTGCAACAGCAACGGGTGGCCTTCATTCGACATCAAGGGACAAGCACCTTCCTCAGCATTCTTGGATTTTATTTTGTATTTATTACGTTTTAACGCCAAAAATAATTAGTGGTTTTCAATTTAGATAAACAGACAACAAGTCTCTTTAATATCCTGTACAGTATTATTTAGTATCATTCAGTACTGTTTTCATACCGGTAGCATATAGTAAAGTTAACTAAAGATCAAGTGACAGCAAGTCCCATCTGCATTCTCTACAGTATTTTTTTTAGGTATTCAACACTGAGTAACGTTTTGCAAAGTATTATTTGATATAATTTAATACTGTTTTCCTACCAGCCGTAACTGGCGATTTTCATATGAGATCAAGTATCAGCAAATCTTCACAATACGCCAGCACTCTCCGCAGTATCATTTAATGTTTCGTTCTGAATTTTCATACTAGCAGTGACTGATGGCTTAGGAAATGGAATCGGTGATCCGAGTTAAAAATCCTAGACGAGGGTACTTGCAATTCACTTCACCTTGGGAAAGGCATGAATCAATCTCTTCCTCCCTTAATATTACGGCAGACTGATAATCTTGAGTCTTGTTTAAGCAACTAGTCTAGGAAAACCAGCTTAAAAATTTCACTTAAAAACTGACCTTGTATTACACCCAGTCCGTAGCAAAGGGGTTGGATATATGTACATATTTTCACTTGAACACTCTCTTTATTCTTTTAAGATTAGTATACGCGTTCTTTTCAATCCTATTATCTTCAGGCCCCTAAATTCGTGGGGGCTTTTGGCAAGGAGAAGGCATGAGTCCATTGACCCCAATTGCATGGTGTTCCTCTCTCTCTTTCGTTCGTTCCTAAACACCGCTGCAACTAAAACAGTGCCAACTGCCAGCTCCTACCTCCCCATCTCTATTGATACCATTTACATCAACTGCTGTTATTTTCCCTATTTCTCCCTTGCTGTCTCTTCATCTGCTGCTGTCCGGGCTTGCACAATCTCCCTACACCCTTCTTAGATTCTCACCGCCCTTATCTAACGATTCCAAATATACTACTGTTGCTGCTGTAGTTCTTTCTATTACGTCTTCTTCCTCCTCATCTTCATTCATCTTCAACCTCAACCGCCACCCCATTACAGCTGCTGCTGCTGCTACTTCTACTGTTGATATTCCGACTGTTGGATTACATCTAATTTATTTTTTGTTCTTGTCATCAGGAATGCCTTAATTCATAAAAGCTTTCTAAAAAGGCATCCACTGCTTCGTTTACCAGGCTAAAAACTCCAACTGCAATCCGTACTACTGCCAATTCAACTTACTACTGCAATCCAACTGGCACTTCTACTGCGAGTATTCAGCTGCCGGACTCACTATACTCTAACTACTAGAAACAGGAGTCTAGTGTAGATTACCAAAACCACCAGCGGTATTCTTCAATAGCAGTGGAAGTGTAAATAGTCTTTGGACTGAAGATTACTACTCGTGCTGCTAGTGCAGGGAGTGGCGGCAGTTCTTGAAGAAGACGGGAGAGTGCACAACAGTTTGTCTGTGTTGTTGCAGCGACCGTGCCTGCCGAGAGATGTGGAACCAGCCCTCCACACTGGCTGTGACAACAGGCATTCTTTTTTCAAGACCACCATCGGAATTTTTTGGCATGCCGGGCTTGGATCAACGGCCCAATCCGCTAAAACGATTGGCATTTTAAAAGGAACGTTTATAAAAAAAAAATTTTTTAAAAGATAAACCTTAAATCTATCAACACCTAGAAAGGAAAAATTGAATATAACACGAACTTTGTAACAGTGAAACGATATCTAACGAAATGAAGCTACAAGTTAAAGGATTAAAAAAAACAATATTTAACGAATAGAAGGAAAGAAGACCCACACACACACACACATATACACACACAAAAAGAAATAGAAGAAGGATATACCTTTTCTCTTTTTTTTTTCTTGTTGGGTCTGTGTTTATGGACGAAGAAAGTTTCAAGGATTCTGTGGGGTTAATTAAATACTACGGACAAACTAAAAAAACAAAAACAAAAGTACAAAAACCAAAAACCTGACTATAAAGCTAGTTTTTTAGGCAGGTGTCGAGTTAATTTCGTCTGTTTTAAATGTTGACAAAAATATATGAATTAAGATAGATGCTGTAATGATGGAAATGGCCACTCCCGGGCTTGGTGATTTTAACTGTCTAGCCTGTCGTGGATGTAGTCGAGAGAGTGTGTCATCTTTTCTTTCCCCTTCCTTGACTTCTTGTTGGTATTGAGGTACGAGGGACAGATCGAAAAATGTACAGCATCTGAAAGAGAAGAGAAGGAAGGAAGAGGGGAGAGTGAAAGAAAAAACGAAAGAGAGAAAGAAAGAGAAAGATATATATATATATATATATATAGCAGCCACAGAGGAAGAGAAGGAGAACAAAAAACTGGGAAGAGTGGAAATACGGCAAGAAAAGAAAGAACTAACAAATAATAAAAAAAAAGGAAACAGGAGTGAAACTGCTGACGCGGTTTCAATTTCGGACAGGATTTTCGAATTACAACTTTTCATCTACTCCACTACCCACCAAAAAAAACTTGAGATATTTCCTTCTCTGCAGGTTGAATATCATTTCTTAAAACACCTGAGGGATTTATATTTTTTCGAATACTTACCTCATCTTGAAAAAAAAAAAGAAGGTGGGTGGGTGTCTTATTTGAAATCTGAAAACAGATATATAACGTAGGCACAAACAAGCTTGTTGAACAGGTATCGCTGCAGAAGAGAGATTCTACATATCTCACGCAAATTCTTCAAGTTGCGTTATTCTTATCTTTCACACACGCAAGTCAACCTCCAGAAGTGTGTGTGTGTTTCAGAAGTATCACTGAAACTTTCCAAAAGGAATAAATAACAAATTTCGATGAAGAATTTCTTCTCAAAGAACAAAAATAAGAAAGGGCGAAAAAAAAATTACAGATTCTCCTTTTGATCGTAATCAACTCCTTAAATACAAATTGTATATTGCAACGATTATTCTTATAAAAACATCAGATCGTTAAATCGATTCGTCGCAAACAAACGTCAAATTACTTCCCCATAAACCGTTAAACCCGATTCATCACAGATACGACGCATAAAATAAACTTTATAAATCAATAATTAAAACCAGAAAGAAAAGTATTTTTTAAAAATCACTACGACAATCACTTTAATTACAAACTTTAAATTATCAGTACGTATATCCTGGTAACCTTAGAGGATACGTACATTTTAAGAATAGTAAATCTTCAAAGTATTTCTATCAACTGATTTATATATATATATATATATATATATATATATATATATATATATATATATATATATATATATAATACTCTATTTACAAAAGGGAGATACGATTATCTTCTTTAAAAGATAAAAAAAGCAAGCGAATAGTCAAACTTTGCATACATATATAAATATATAAAATAATAGTTTATATCGATGTAAATGTTTAATATGTGACTGATTATTTAAGATATATTTATTTGCAGTTTTTAAAGAAACGTATGTAATATAAATTTTTGACTAAAACTAAATAAGGAGCGACAATTCTATCGGAGTACACGAGGATTCCTTCCCGATTGAAAACTCGGAAATTCATTTATTCTGGACTTCGTATAAAGGAAAAAAATTTTTTTGAAAAATAAAAAAGAAAGAAAGAAACAAACAAACAAAAAACAAAAGCGAAAAAGGTTCTCTCTGACGAATTACAAACTGGTTTCTGACTTTTAAAGGAACGATACAAAACTACATAATTTGATGCCAGAAGACGAGGTGAAGAGTTCGAGTCTGATGCGCACTTCAAACTAAAAGGAAAAAAGGTACGATTACCTGTTCATTATTTAAACTCTAAAAATCCGGTTAATTAAAAAAAAAATCAAATGGCTTTGTTTTTCCTTTCTGTTTGCTTCTATCTATCTATCTATCTATCTATCTATGCAGCGAATTTATATTTTCCCAGCTTCTTCATATCTATCTATCTATGCAATTGGTTCCTATTATACCAGTTGGTTTTATCTCTCTCTCTCTCTCTCTCTCTCTCTCTCTATCTATCTATCTATCCAATAGGTTCCTATTATGCCTGTTGGTTTCATATCTATCTATCTATCTATCTATCTATCTATCTATCTATGCAATAGGTTCCTATTATGCCTGTTGGTTTCCTATCTATCTATCTATCCATTTATCTATCTATCCAATAGGTTCCTATTATGCCTGTTGGTTTCATATCTATCTATCTATCTATCTATCTATGCAATAGGTTCCTATTATGCCTGTTGGTTTCCTATCTATCTATCTATCCATTTATCTATCTATCCAATAGGTTCCTATTATGCCTGTTGGTTTCATATCTATCTATCTATCCATTTATCTATCTATCCAATAGGTTCCTATTATGCCTGTTGGTTTCATATCTATCTATCTATCCATTTATCTATCTATCCAATAGGTTCCTATTATGCCTGTTGGTTTCCTATCTATCTATCTATCCATTTATCTATCTATCCAATAGGTTCCTATTATGCCTGTTGGTTTCATATCTATCTATCTATCCATTTATCTATCTATCCAATAGGTTCCTATTATGCCTGTTGGTTTCATATCTATCTATCTATCCATTTATCTATCTATCCAATAGGTTCCTATTATGCCTGTTGGTTTCATATCTATCTATCTATCCATTTATCTATCTATCCAATAGGTTCCTATTATGCCTGTTGGTTTCATATCTATCTATCTATCCATTTATCTATCTATCCAATAGGTTCCTATTATGCCTGTTGGTTTCATATCTATCTATCTATCTATCTAGCTGGCTAGCTAACTCATGCGTATCCAAATTATTTTACATCTATTGCCCTCAATTCATACCTATATATTCTTTGCTTGAAAATAAATGAATGAATGATCATAAGCAATGTTCCTTAACACAGCTTGCAAGTCTGTAATACATATCTATCTATCTATCTATCTATCTATCTATCTATCTATCTATCTATCTATCTATCTCAGTCTCTTCAAATCTATCTATCTATCTATCTATCTATCTATCTATCTATCTCAGTCTCTTCAAATCTATCTATCTATCTATCTATCTATCTATCTATCTATCTATCTATCTATCTATCTATCTATCTCAGTCTCTTCAAATCTATCTATCTATCTATCTCCTTTCTTTCTTTCTTTCTTTCTTTCTTTCTTGCTAACTATCTAAGATACTTTATATATAACTGAAACCAGTAATTACTCCACTGGAACATGCGTAGCGTCCATATTGTACTACATATCGATATATCAGTAATTGTTTTTTTTTCTTTTCTTCTTTCTTTCTACGATTTATTTCTATCCCTATACTTTGTTTTCTCCTTCACTCGCTGCTGAAATTTTAGTATCTATCTATCTATCTATCTATCTATCTATCTATCTATCTCAGTTTGTTCATCTCTCTCTCTCTCTCTCTCTCTCTCTCTCTCTCTCTCTCTCTCAATCTATCTATTTAAGTTTGTTCATATCTCCCTCCATCTATCTATCTATCTCAGTTTGTTCATCTATCTATCTATCTATCTATCTATCTATCTATTTCAGTAGGCTCATCTCTCTCTCTCTCTCTCTCTCTCTATCTATCTATCTATCTTTCAATCTATCTATCTATCTCAATATGTTAATATTTATATCTATATCTATATTTGCTTGCCCGTACCTGTTTTAGTTCAATCCTCTTTCCAATATATCTGGCGCATATTCCTTTGCGTTTCCTCTATGTATCACAGTACGTAAAAATACCATTGTGACTGATCAGAATCTATGCATGTCTAATCGATAAGAAACATGCCAGTGATATCTTTTCCAGTTTGTTTATATCTAGTTCTCTCCATTCATATCTATCTATCTATCTATCTATCTCAGTTTAAATCTATCTATCTATCTATTCAGTTTTTATGTATTCCAGCTTTTTTAATTCATCTCTGGGAGTGTCTTCGTTTTGCTGTAGCTAACGTTCTGGACTGAGACATCCTTGTAAGCGAGTTCGAACTCCAGTCGCGTTATTACGTTCACTTTCAGGCTAATACCCTTGGGAAATTTATCAACCGCCCCTCTCCCTTTCAGCTATGTATTAAATAGTACCACTCCAGCTCTTCGTCGTGGCCGGCTTGGGCGAAGGTTGATATGCCATTAAGCAAAGAAATCATCTATCTATCTATCTATCTATCTCATTCTATTCAAATCTATCTATCTATCTATCTATCTCATTATTTTCTTATTTATTTGTCTATCATTATTTGCCTGTACTTACGTGTTTCAGTTCTGTTTTCTTTAGCAATAGACATCATTTAAAGCTCATACATCGAAAACTGAGATCCTTGTCAATGGCTTGCGAGATTATCACTGCTACTACCGAGATGGAGATGGGTGGTGGTTGCCCTCGTGTGTGTGTGTGTGTGTGTGTGTGTGTGTGTGTGTGTGTGCAATATAATACATATGCACTCAAGCAATATCTACGACCGCCATTCATGTCTAGCAATGTTACTTGCCTATCAGTATCTCTTAGTTCGATCATTAATAGACGCTTAATCATTAAAGTTCTGTGCGAAAGAAAACTGAGACCCTTCAGGTACCCATGAGTAAGGCACGTCCATATAAGAAAGATTTACAATCTTGATAGTCAGTTTGATCCCCGTGGGAGCTCCTGCTCTCATAGCCTTGTGTCTAAGATATGATATAATGCTGTACTTAAACTAGTCTGACACTAGTCTGCATATTCTTGTATGTTTTTACCCAAACACTCCGCCAATGCGCCGTATGTGACAGAAGGTATTTTTTTAGCGGGGTACAGCTGGTTTGAATTTAGGGTTTTCTTTCTCCTAGACTGGTTGTCTTAACAGGACTAAAGAACTCAGTCTCTCCTACTATTTACCCATAGCTGAGGGGAGAAAAATTGGATTCATGTCTTCCCCATGGACATCTGCGCAAAATGAGAAGCAAACAGTTTCGTCAAGAGTTTGAACCCGGGTCAATAATTCCATTTCTTATAATGATAACTGTTACGCTAAGTGCGCCACTCTATTATTATATCCTTGTGACAAACAAAATCAGGTTTATTAAATATCTACATATGTCAGGTAGAGTGGATTGTTTCAGTTTTCAAGAGAGTAAAAAAAAAAACACACAAAAAAAAAAAACGAAAACATGGGAGTAACGGTAATACTAATCGAAGCATTTGGAACAATCCCAAAGTGTCTGGGAAATAGACTGGGGATCTGCAAAAGAATTGAAAGGGACCAGAACAATGCATTAATCAGATCGTTTAGAATACTGAGAAGAGTTCTGAGAAAGTGATGAGACTTGTTGTCACTTGAACTTCGGTTTAAGTCACAAGTTAAAACTGGTGGGAAAGACTTGAGGAGACTTGCCGTCTCTCAGCCTCAAGTGAAAAACCATCAGCTAATGCCGGCATGAAAAACTCTCAAATTAATAAAATAATGATAATGATAATATCCAGATTATGTCCCAGAAAATGAGATCCATAAAATTCCCTGTGATTTTGAAAAATAAATGGGTCACTCAGTCCTGGCCAGAGAAGCAAACCAAGAAGAAAAAAAGAACCTGTTATCGTGTTCATTTTTTTCTATTCCATTAGACCATAATGGGGAAAATAAAAGAAAACGAAAAGATTGATTGATAGTGGGATGTCGCTAGAGAGTTAAAAAAAAAGAAAAAGTTGTGGAACATGAAGGTGACTATGGTACCAATCGTATTTAGTGCGTTTGGAACGGTCCCCAAGGGCTTTGAAAAAGGTTTGGAGTAATAAGAAATCAGAGAAAGAATAGGGACCATCCAAACTGCGGCACTGTTAGGATCAGCTCAAATAACTAGAAGTGACCCTGAAAACTTGAGGTGCCTGTAAGACATCAATGAAAAACCAGCAGTTAAAAATATTCAGGAAAATGTTCAAATGTTCAGGAAAATATTATATAATAATCATAATGATAATTGTATGGATATCTTAAGCGACAAACAAGTGAAATCTCACACAAGATTACTTGGACATGGCTAGGAAAATAGAAACCTTAAGAGAGAAACTTAATCTTTTTTAACATTAACACAAAACAACGCCATAAGGATAAACTTCGTTAAAGCAAAAATCGATAAGACGCAACAAAATAGTAAGTGAGGGTTTTGTGTGGATAGCAACGAAACGATCAATCATATAATAAGCGAATACAACAAATTAACGAAAAAAGAGTTTAGAACTTGACACGACTGGGTGGGAAAGGTGATCCACCGGAAATTATGCAAGAAATTGAAATTTGACTATGCGAACAAGTGGTATATGCACAACCCACCATCCGCCCCGGAGAAAAAGACGCACAAAGTTCTCTGGGATTTTGAGATACTAACGGATCACCTAATCTCGGCCTGACAACCACACTTTTTAATACTCAAAAAAAGAAAAAGAAGAGAGAGCCTGCCGAATAGTGGACTTTGCCGTCCCGGCAGACCACAGAGTAAAATTAAAAGAAAGCGAAGAGATCAATTTCTTGACCTTGCTGGAGAACGAAAAAACTATGGCATATGAGGGTGACGGTGATACCAATTGTGATTGGTGCACTTGGAACAATCCCAAAAGGATTGATAAATGGACTAGATGACTTAGAAATCAAAGGACAGGTAGATACCTTTCACACTGCAACATTATTAACGTCTGCCAGAATACTGGGAAGAGTCCTGGAGACTTGAGCAGACTTGCAGTCACTCAAACTCCAGAGAAAAATCATCAGCTTACGTTGGTGTGAAAAACTCTCAAAGTGATAATAATGATTTTTAATCAATTTTCAGTTCCCTGAAATTTCCGAAATTTAATAACCAATTCAGTTTCGTCACAGATATAAATTGTTGTAAAGAGATACAATACCAGAAGAGGGGCTTAAAATTCTGTATAGCAGCAATATTCCAAAGAGAGAAAACAATATTCCAAAGAGAGAAAATAATATTTCTAATAGAGAAAACAATATTCCAAATCCTTGCTTTTACCTGGGCTTGAAAACTGACCACCAGTGTGAATGGAAAATTTGCAAACATCTTTGAAGAACAAAATAGTAGGAGCAGATTGTGTAGCGCCGATGTTTCAAGTAAAGTAGTATCACATACCTTGAAAATCAACATAATAAATCCTTAACTGTAGCCTAGCTTAAACCTCGACGTCTTACTCTAGTAAAACGTATGTGACGAATCCACCCACAATGAAATCGCTAGATTACCATTAGGCATAAGGCGAGGTTCGAGTAGAGTGCGCAAGAGAATCCTTTTCAAGCTCACAACTTTTCTACTACAGACAACCTTTTTAAAAATCTTCTTTGGTTTCGTTTCTTTGTTTCATGGCATATTAAACTTCGTGTGTTATTTAATGTCAAAACAATCTTAAAAGGGCAGTTGAGGTACAATTTAACCCAGAGCTGGTTGGTGGAGAGAGTTCATGCCTCCCCAAGGTTCTGACTCGTTTTATGCACAGATAAGTATCGACTAAAAAAGGCAAAGGATATAGGTTTGACTTGGCACAATGGTTTACAAGTTCACCTAACAAATCAATCCGCTAGTGTTGAGAGTTCAATTTTCACTGTGGTTATTTTTTTCAGGCATTTTGATGCAGGTTTAATCTTGAATTGTCTAACGTTGTTCGATCGTAAGCAAGCTCATATAGATTGATTGTCTGTTGTAATGCGTTCTATCCTCTTTAAGAGTTCTAATATCGTGGCCTTGTGTAATATAAGCTTATTATAATTCATGTCCTGACTGATGGTTAATGAAATTGCGCGTTTCACGCTGTTGCCAAAAATAGGTAATCAGGTTGGGGCAAATTGTCCAGGATGGCAAATAGCTTCTCTCCACTTGAAACTTTCACTATACACAGAGCATTTATATACATATATATATATATATATATATATATATATATAGAGAGAGAGAGAGAGAGAGAGAGAGAGAGAATTTTACACATTTGGCGTTCGAGCCTCGATAAAAGGCAGAAAATTTATGTCAGATCTTCAAAGCAATCAAATAGGTTCTCTCTACTTGAAACTTTAACTGTACCCAGAACATTATATATATATATATATATATATATATATATATATATATATCATCATCATCATGTCGTGCCGCTAGCACGGATATCCCTGACCCTCTCTCGTCACTTCTCCCTATTGTTCATCGCCTCTGGCAAGTCTTCAGGACTAAATCCTGTCTCCTCACATAGCTGCTGAATGTATGTTCGAGCTGGTCGTCCTGCTTTTGCCGGCCATATGTGGGGGTCTATAGGAGTACATCGCTTATGAGCTCGTCCCTGCTTCTCCAGCAGTGCCCTGCATATCTGGTTCGTCTAACTTGGATAGTTTTCGTGATGGGAGGCAGGTGGCCGTATAGTTGGTGCCTTGTAGAGTGTTGCTGCCAGGACTTGTTCAATATTGCTCGCAGCATTCTTGTGTAATTGCTGTCTCTCTCTCTCTCTCTCTCTCTATATATATATATATATATATAGTTAGGATATATATATAGTCTAAATTTTCATGAGTTACCCAAAATTTATAAAGAAGAAAAGCAGAAAAAGAAATAACAAGTTCAATTTAAAAAAAAATCTTTCAAGACCTTTATACCATTTCGATGGCATTATTAGTGTAACTCCTAACAATTTTCATCATTATGTGATCAAACACTTTTCTTGCAATTATTTTCTTTCTTTCTTTCTTTCTTTCTTTCTTTCTTTTCAGCAATTTTTAATTAGCAACTTTTTTCTTGCCCCTCCCGGCAGCATCTCTTACTTTCAAGCTTCATTGTGCTAAAATCACGGGTGCATGAAGCAATCCACCCGCATAGAGACACATGTAGCTACTCCCCGCCCCGCTTCACGCACATAACGATGCATGTGCGCCTGATGTTTAGCAACGACGTGAAAGCAAGCACTGACTATTGCAAATGTAGTCGATTCAGTGCTCTTTGCCCCTTTGACAAGTTTGCTTCAGCGTAATACACTGAGTCAATTGATTTATTTTGCTTTCTTCGTGAGTTGTTTAATGCCAAAACCGTCTTTGTATAAATAAAAGAAAAACAGTTCATAGCTTGGCTTCGTAAATGAAGATCAAGAAGGAGCATTCTATGCTGACTGCAAATACGTTCGTAGCTGTTAAGGTAGATGTTAGACAGAGAGACACGGTCGCAGAATCTGCAGCTAAAGGGCTGGTCAGGGTTTAGTGGTACTGTTTAACCGATAACTGACAGGGATAAAGTGGTTTTATGCCGTACCTAAGGGGATTAGTTCGAAAGTGAACGTAATAGCACAAGTGATGTTCGAACTTGCTTACTACGATGTAACAGTCCATTACGTTAGCCACTACACCACGGAGATTCACCCCCACTGAGTCAACAAAATATATACTTTTTCTTTTTGATTCGAGCAACAATTTTAAAAAGAGTAATGACCAGTGATAAGAGAATGGTTAATCAAAGACTTGAGCATGTTTCTTTTTGGTTATAAAAGAGCTTGATGTTAATGCCAAGAATACACACCTCATATATATATATATATATATATAGGGAGAACTTCCATGCCGTAGTGGTTAACGTGCTGGGCTGCAAAATCGCATTAAGCAAGTTCGAACTCCTTTGATGAATTCTCTTGTCCCCCAGCTATGGGTTAAATACTACGCCTAACGTTCTTCTACTTGGATGACCCTGGTAGTGAATAACCCATGACAGTTGATATGTCATTAAAAAGAAACAAACCAACATCCCCCAAACAGTATATATATATATATAAATGTCTGCAGAGTCAGAAAAAATTATCTGAATTATAGAATAACTTATGAAAATTAATTACTTTATATATATATATATATATATATATATATATATAAAGTTATTAATTTTCATAAGCTATTCAGTAATTCAGATAACGTGAAAATTAATTACTTTATATATAAGTAAACGTAAAGTTGGCGACCGTAGTCGATGGCGACTAGAAGGCTCCCTTTTCAATAGCTACTACACAGTGGCATAGGGGAGGGCGCTACTCAGAATTGCTACACTTTACCCTTGATACGTACCTTATATTGCTGAGTGTTAAGCAAAGAGGTATCAAGTACCATTTTTAAAATCTTTGGAATGAGGCGACCTGGAATTGAACCCAGGTCTCCCAGACCATTAGGCGAACACTCTACCCACTAGACCATAATGTGTATTTAGGCAGTAAATTCTCTTGCAGGTATGTTTTATTGAAACAATATTAATCAATCTATCAATAGAAATATGTTTCTATCACAGTGTCTATAGCTCAATCAGAGCTTCCTCCGTCTATTCTTACCTGTCTATGTATTAATATATATATATATATATATATATATATATATATATAACATTGCTCATTATTTATCTATCTAAATCTGTTCCTTCCTATCTATCTATCTATCTATCTATTCGAAATATGTATGTGTACTGAGCGCAGTGAGTTGTTACATTGGCCACGCTGCTGTAATCTTAGATTATTTTTTTCTTTTCATTCGTACCAATGATTTTCTTCGTTACATCGACGTCGAGCAATGGTTAGCAATCTGACCCCGTAAGCAATTACGACTGTAACGTGTTCGATCCCTACTGGCTGCAGTACATTTGTGGCCTAATGTTTAACAAAACTATTCTTAATTAATTGATTGCATCACCATTGAGCAATCGATAGCAAATTAATCTCGGTGACTATTTTTACTGTAGTCATATTTACCAACCCCTCCGCTCGGACAGGATGTGACACAAGATCAATTTTTATGCGAAGTTTAATAGGTTTGAATTCAAAATTTTCCTTCTCCTAGACTAGTTGCCTCACCAAAGCTGAAGAAATCAGTCTGCCCTACTATTTACCCATAGCTGGAGGGAGAATAATTGGATTCATACCTTTGCCAAGGGTATTAGTGCTATGTGAAATGCAATTAGTCTCGTCCAGGATTTGAACTCGTGTCGCCGTGTCCATTTCCTAGGACGGTAACCATTACACCACGGGCACCTCTATTTTTACTGTAGTACGCTGGAAGTCATTCGATAATGATTACATATAACCTTGTGCCGTATGAAGTTAGGTATTATCAGAATTGGTTATGTCTAAATAACAAAGATGCCTTTTGAAATAGATATATATTTACCCAAACCTTCAACAATGAACAGGATGTTAGTCAAAGTCAATTTTTAAGTGGTGTACAGCTGCTTTGAATTCAGAGATTTCCTTCTCTTTGATTGGTTGCCATACCAAACTACTCTAGTGTTTACCTATGCCAGTAGGGAGAGGTTTTCATTAAATTTTCCCTTGGATGGACTGTGTGGCAATGAATAGAGACTCTTTGGTTTGGTTTCTTTGTTTAATGGCATATCAACATTCGTGAGTTATTTGATGCCAAAACTCGTAGAAGAACAGCAATAGTACTATTTCACCCATAGCTGGGAAGGGAGGGTCCTTTCTCAAGGGTTGAAGTCCAAAAATGAAGGTGTGTGTGTGTGTGTGTGTGTGTGTGTGTGTGTGTGTGTGTGTGTGTGTGTGTGTGCATTTATGTAATTATTACGATGTCGCAGTCAAGCACATTACCCACTCGGCCTCGGGGAAGCCCCCCCCACTTCAAATAAATGTAGAAAAGTTTGTAGGTGGGTTTTAAGGTAGATTTGCAGAATTTTTTGTCACCCAGCCAAAAAAGAAAAAAAAAAAAAAAGAAAAATGCAGGATACAATTAGATTCAGTCATACAATCAGATTCAAAATGGCGGGCTAAGCATATAGGTTATCAACAAAGAAAATGGAATCGATGGCTCGAGTTCAAATCCGAACCGAAGCTATTGAAGTTTCACTTCGCACTAATACCCTTGGTAAAGGCATGAATCTATCTGTTCTACCCCATTAGAGACATGGGTTAATATTAGAGAAGACTGGGTTCTTTAGTCTTGTTTATGCTGCCAGTCTATAGCCGAGTCGTCTTGGCCAGCAGAATACACCGACTATATCTCTAGAGAGAGGTAAGATCCCTCCAACAAGTGCCCTGGATATGACTCTAAAGAATCTGATGGTGAGGCTCCAGTAAGATTTTTTGTGCATGTTTTTACCCAACCTCTCCGCTCAAACAGGATGTAACAGAAGATCAGTGTTTTAAGCGGAGTTTAGCAGGCTTGAATTCAGAGTTTTTCTTCTCCCTGATTAGTTGCCATGCCAATGCTAATGGGCCCAGTCTGCTCTCCTATTTTACTACTAGCTGAAAGGAGAATAGCTGGATTCATACGTTTTACAAAGCTGGAAGGCGCTCGTGGTGCAATCGATATCGTCGTAAGCGACACGAGTTCAAATCTTGGATGCGGCTGTTTACATTTCACATAGCGCTAATATCCTTGGGAAACGTACAAAAACAATTATTCTCCCTCCGGCTATGGATGAATAGTAGGGTATAAGGCAATCTTTGACCTTGATATGGCAACCGGTCAAGGAGAAGGAAAAGTCTGTATCAAATCCTGGGAAATTACGCTTAAAAATTGGCCTTGTGTTGCATCCTGCTCGGGTGGAGGGGTTAGGTAAATACATTCGTTAATCTTCGTAAACACCACCTTGTATCACATCCTGGTCTGGCGGAGGGGTTGGATTAATATATACCTTTTTCAAGGTTATTAGCGTTATGTGAAGTACAAATAACCTTGAACTCGGGTCGTTGTTATAACCATTACACTACGTGTACATCCAATAAGTCCTATCAGGTTTTCCAATAATCGTTCACAACCGTGTTTATCGCCTCATTAAGAATAAAATCACTGAGAATGGAATTATATATATATATATATATATATATATATATGTATATATATATATATATATATATATTAGATATATATATTTAATTCATTATATTATATTGAACTTGGTTCGATGCAAACCCACAAAGTGATTTAGTGACAACCAACACAGTTATAATATATATATATATATATATATATATATATATATATATATATATATATATATATATATATATATATCAGGGGTGTACTTCTTTTTAAACTGCGAGATATTGGTATCTGTGATTAGAAAGTTTCATTTTTGTAGAGTTTGGTAATAACTAACACCTAATAATATCCGTGTTGATTATATAATATGCCACTACTAATAATAAAAACCTGGTATTTTGAGTTTCGAAGTTTTATAAAAAAAATTGTTTGGCGTAAACATATTTCTGCAGGATACTGTATCAAAAAGTACGTATGGACGTGTGTGTGGGGGGGGTGCGTGTGTCTCTGTGTACTTACAGACCACGCTTATGTACATTTTCCTCACACGGTATTAGTTGTCTATGGCACTTGTGATACAAAAAGATTTTGTTTGCACTGTCATATAAATCCTTCAAGCTTTATTCTGTTGTCCCTTTTCACGCACTTTACTAAGTGCTACAATGTATCAATTTAGACATCACAAACAAACTAACAAACAAACAAACAATTAAACAAACAAATAAAAAAGATGACTCTTATCTACTTTTTTCTTCCTACGGGGAAAGAGGTACACATGGTGGACAACAGTCAGACAGGAAGCACTTGATTCTCCTGATAAAAGTGGTTCGAAAATTGGTCCCATTTGATGGTGACAGTTGAAATAAAATCACTCTTCACTTAGTGCTTCAGATTTACTGTCTTGTGTAAGACACAATTGACTTTAGTTAATAGTTCCTAGGCCAGGTAAATGAGGCAACTTCTCAGACGATGACTGAATGAGTTCACCATAATTGTAGATGTGTACAAACCAATGCCAAGTTATATATATATATATATATATATATATATATATATATATATATATATATATACCATCACCAGGTCACGCTCCTCGCACGGGTTTTCTTGAAACTCTCTCGCCATTTAAGCCTATTATTTATTTCGGCAGGTCTTCTAGACTACATCCTGTGTCTGTACTGAGCTGTCGTAAGAAGTTCTTGTTGGTCGGCCAACACTGGCACATCCATGTGCAAGGGTCCATAGGAGAATATCGATTCTAAGTTCGTCCTTATTTCTACAACAGTGTTCCTCATGTCTAGTTTGCCTTATTCGAATGATTTTAGAGACAGGAGGTAGGTGGACGTACAGTGGCTATTTCGTTGGATGTTGCTTCCCGGATTTATTCAATATAAAGTAAAGTAAAGTTAGCGACCATAGTCGAGGGTGACCCGAAGGCTCCCTTTTCGATAGCTACTACACCAAGGTGTAGGGGAGGGCGCTACTCCATTCCCAGGATTGCTCCACTTTACCCTTGAACCGTACCTTATAATGCTGAGTGTTAAGCAAGGTGGTATCAAGTACCATTTTTAAAGTCTTTGGTATGACTCGACCTGGGATTGAACCCAGGTCTCCCGGGCCATTGGCGAACACTCTAACCGCTGGGCCAAACTCGTAGCATTCATGTGCAGTTCCCGTCAAGCTTTTCTCTGAATACGTTTTGTTTTGTTTGGTTTGTTGGGTTTTATGGCATATCAACCTTTGTAGGTCATTTAACGCCAAATCCATTTTTTATGTAAATAATCTGTTCTTTTTAAAACAATTCAGTTTAGCATAAGTACACAGTTTAATTGTTAAAAACATTTCTACTTCAAACTATTCAAGCAGTTATATGTAACAATTCAGTTAAGTGTAAATACAGTTTTAATGTCGAAGAACAGTTCTATTTGAAATAATTTAGTTTAAATGTAAGAACGGTTTAATTGTCAAAAGCATTTCTACTTCAAGCTATTCAGTTTAATCAAACAATTCAGTTTTGCATAAGTATGCTGTTAGTTCTATTTAACCCAAAGTGGACCTGGGAGTAATATCAATAAAGAGGTAATCCGCTTTTTCCCAAAGCTCCTGCATTAATGGAGCCTTGCCTTGAGATTGTTTGATGTCATATCCAGGGCTCTCGTTGGGGGATCTTACCTCTCTGCTGAGAAGCAGTATGTCAATTCTGGAGCTTCATCCCACTGGGCAAATCAGTCATTGTATGAACCTATATATATATATATATATATACGTGTGTGTATATAAGCTCTATCATTGATATTGAGTACTATGTAAAAATACTTCAATATTTGGTCCTCCATTAATACACCAAGTGAGCTAATGAGAACCATAAACCTATATATATATATATATGTATGTATGTGTGTGTGTATGAGTGTGTGTGTATATATATATATATGTGTGTGTGTATACATGTGAGTGTATATATGTATATATGCGTGTATATATATATAAATGTGTGTGTTTACATATGCTTGTGTACATATATATATATGTGTGTGTGTGTGTGTGTGTGTGTGTGAGTGTGTGTGTGTATATATATATGTGTGTGTGTATACAT
>OY757918.1:22944030-22981530 GCA_963585895.1 Sepioteuthis lessoniana
AGCTGCTGTATGAATGTTCGCGCTGGTCGTCCTGCTTTTGATTGGCCATATGCAGGGGTCCACAGGAGTATATCACTTACGATCTCGTCCTTGCTTCTCCAGCAGTGTCCGGCATGTCTGGTTCGTCTAGCTTGTATAGTTTTCGTGATAAGTGGAAGGTGGCCGTACAGTTGGTGCTGTGTGGGGTGTTGCTGCCAGGACCTGTTCAATATTGTTGTTAACATTCTTGTATAATTGCCGTCGAGCTTCTTCTCCAACCGTTTAGTCAGCGTCTGGGAACCGCGTGAGTAAAATTAACACTTTTTTTTTTATCTCAACTTAATTTCAGAGGTTTCCATTAAAGAAATTGATTGACGAATTTTTAACGGCATTTCAACGTGTCTATGTTTATTTTATGCCGAGAAGTTCGGGAAATGCGTCCTTTTGTACTTATATATTTCCATTTATTCGTGGATGTTTTTACTCGAACCCCTCCTCATAAGGAGGATGCGACTCAGAGTAAATTTTTAAGCAGAGTTTGAATTCAGAATTTTCCTTCTCCTAGACTGGTTGCCATACCAAGGCTAAAGAGCCTAGTCTGCCTTACTATTTCACCCATAACTTGAGAGAGAATAATTAGATACATAGCCTTCCCAAGGGCATTAGCGCTTATGGTCATGTCATGCTTTAAACAATGGTTACACCTCTTTCATTTCCCCGAAATTAGGACACGTTGAGTTACCTAAAATTTTGTGATGAAACTTGATAACTTTTTATCATCTAGAATATTGTCTTTGTCTTTATTGTTACATTCACAACGTTTCGACCGATGCTTCATTCGGCTTTCTTTAGGCGTTTCTTGTCGAGCTCGAGAGCCTACATGAACTTCAGACCAAATTCTTTATTTAATCCACAGGGATTAGTTGTTCTACTTCCATTGACCATAACCAGGTACTAGTGTTAAGCCATAGTAAGTATTTTCATAATTTATCTGTAGCTGGGATTGAACCTGCAACCTCCAGATTATTTCACTATGAAGTTTATTAAGCAAATGCCTCTATCGGTTAAGCTACATGTCCTGTTGGTTATGGTTAACGGAATGAGAACAATCTACCCTCGTGGACTGAATAAAGGGTTCGATTCGAAGTTCTGTGTAGGCTACCGAATTCAACAAGAATTACCAGAAGACCGAATGACGTATCGGCCGAAGGTAGTGAATGTAACATTATAGATGAAGAATACTCTAAATAATAAAAACCTTTAGTTTGTTCAATACTTAAGTGCGTGACCACTTAGTGGCAGCTTCTATTAAGGGCAATATGAGACCTGCGTGTTTAACTAAGCAATACAAGGAAGAATTTATCTTCAGCGGACCGTCTTCCAAGCATCAACTTCTCTAATCAAAAAGGGCAAAGGTTAGGGTCATTGCCTGATGTTTGAGACGTTACATGGAAACTACTCGTATAGACTCATAAATTCGTAGCATCGAAATAGCTGCATACAATCTCCATGCTATGTCGTGGGCGTAGCGAGCCGGATTCGAATGAGACTAAACAACACAGCGGCTCATTGTCTAAAAAAATGGTTGTCTCTATATTATGTCAAAGACGTAGTGGACCTGAAAAGGATGATTCTGCATAAGTTGTTTCTATGCTACGTCTCGAGCGAAGCGGGTCTTACAGGAAACATCTCATCTGGACTCTTCCTCTCTCCCCCAATACTTCATGGACGTAGCATTGAGACAATCTATTTTTTAGCGTCTGAGGCACTGCGCCAGAGACGTAGCCTGAACACTACACTCTTTTATACTTCTTCTCCTTGCAAGACGTTGCATAGGCACCGTGCACTTCTTATTGAATCTGTTGTGTCGGAACCGCAACATTTAATCTGTTTATTTTTTTAAAATAGATATACTATTACAAGTCATAACATTGATTCAATCTGACAAAGATACAAAATGTTACTCTTTTCAGATAAGATCTTGTGCACAAAGAAGACCCCTGTTTTATTCCATAGGATAGGTACAAGAATCAGATATAAAGACGCCGGTAATGTAATGGTTATCATAGCTGACTTTTTAGCTGACTGTCTGGCATTCGTGCCGGACGGTCAATCCTCCATGGCAGACTTGAGGCCGAAAGGTCTCCGAATTCGGCTGGGCCACCTTTGAGTGGGCGAGTTGCATCACTGACACCTTTGTCACCCTTGTATAGCACTGGACGCCGTGGTCCAGTTTAAGCTATGCTCAGGCATATGCCTGGACCCAGATTTGGGTCCATGTCCAGCTAGGCTCATCAGGCCCACATTGCATTAAGTGGGTCGATGACTAGCATAATCAAGCAGGGCTCGAGCCTCAGCTCGTGCCCGATCTTAACTTATAATCGACCTTGGAGTCATTGACCCTGTGTCAAGTCCTGTCTGGGGGGAGGAAGAAACAAATATTGGTTATCATGGTAAGAAATGGACTCGACTATTCGAGCTCAAATCTTAGATAAGACTGGAGGTGCCCGGGGGTAATGGTTATCGTCGTAGGAAATGGACACGGCGACACGAGTTCAAATCCTGAACGAGACTGATAGTATTTCAAAACCACTAATACCCTTGGGAAAGGTATGAATCCAATTATTCTCCCTCCAGCCATGGGTAAATAGTAGGGCAGACTGGGTTCTTCAGCCTTGGTGAGGCAACTAGTCTAGAAGGAAAACTCTGAATTCAAACCTGTTAAACCCCACTTAAAAATTGACCTTGGGTCATATCCTGCCCAAGCGGAGGGGTTGGTAAATATGGATAAGACTGCGTTTCACTTCGCACTGATGTCCTCGCAAAAGGCATGAATCCATCTGTTCCTCCAGTAAATAGTAAGGCCGACTAAGCTTCTTTGTCTTAGTATGGCAACCGGTCTATGAATTGGATAAACTCTACGTTCAAACCAGCTTAACTCCGCTTTAAAAACGATAGTGTCACATTCTACTTATCACGGACTGGTTATTAGATTATTGCACAAGAATCAGAGATATTATTAATCAAACTATAGAAAGAAAACAGAAAATAAGACTAATAGAATAGTTGTTTATGGAATCCGTCTTTTCTTAAAGACATTCATTACATTTATCTGGAAGAAATGGCTTTCTGTTAACAAATTAATTAATTTTTTTTAGAATTAATCTTGTTTGTAATCAACAGTTCTTAATCAATATGAATAACTACCTGCTGGATGCTTCCAATCAGCTAACATCTGTGTTGTTGAGAGACATGTTTTGTTAAGATTTGTGCGAATCTTTCGAACAAATATCCGGGCTCTACATCAGATTGTCAGCCTTTGACACGTGATCTCCGACTGTAGATCTAATCTGGTCATCAAGTATCCATCGCGAATATGCAGGGAATAACACACACACACACATACATACATACATACACTGGTACGTACATATGTTTACCTGGCGCATACACAATTTAAAACTGACCATTGTTCAGACGATCTTTTGACCTTGTGTCAAGTCGTGTCTGGTGGGAGGCAGCGACAAATACATGACCATTGTTCAGACGATTCACTTTTTGGATTTTGGTCTATCGTACATTATTGAAGGGAAGGCGTTGATGGCGTAACGGTTATCGTCAAAGGAATTGGAATCGGCGACCCAAGTTCAAATCTTGGACGCGGTTTTTATATCTAACATGCTTGGGAAAGGAATGAATCTAACTATTCTCCTCACCCAGCTATGAGCAAATAGTAGGGTAGATGCCCAAGTAGTGCAACTGGTCTTGGAGAAAAAAGCAACTGAAAATTCGAACCAGCTTTACTCTATTTAAAAACTGACTTTGTATCGCATCCAGCTTCTAGTGGATAGAAACATTGTATGATATGATAAAAATATATTTGAATTTAAAGCCGAGTATAAAAAAAGGATATTTATTTTTGTATTCTTTCATCAGTTATGAAAACGCATGGAAATCTATGCCGTCATGAGCAGTTCTCATTTAGTTATTGTTCCTGCTCATTTATATCTATCTTTTGTATTTCTCTTTAGCTAATGTTCTAAATTCACTTATAATAAGATAAAAAGTCCATCATGTCTCTTCACCTCGTTGGTGGGGCTTGGTATACCCTGACTTTATTCCATGCAGACTATACCCGTTCCCCCCACCCAAAGGAATGTCTTGAGTATGACACTAAATTGCATCAGATTGTTAGGCATCAAGTCTGGAGATCTGGGGAATGCAGAGTATTCCTTTATTTCTATTACTCCGAGGTCCACTCTAACCAGAGAGGTAGTAATGTTAGGATCCCATTCATAGATCAATTAGATCTGTTTGAAACTATTTGTATTCAGTAAGACCGTGTGCAAACAAAAAACTCTTTATAATTAACTCTACAAAGAATGTAAATATTAACGTATAATGAATGCAGTTCCCCAATATATAAGCATAAAATAACACATACGGGTTGTCATGCCATTAGAATCAATCGATCAGTTTATCAATCCTGTTTCTGCGCTGGTATTATTATACTTATTTGGTTTGGTTTGGTTTTATGGCACATCAACCATTGTAGGTTATTAATGCCAAATCCATTTTTCTACATATAAACAGTTCTATTTCAAACAATTCAGTTTAGTATAAGTATAGTTTTTTGTTTACACACAGTGTAAAGTAAAAACAGTTCTATATCAAACAATTCAGTTTAGCATACGAACACAGTTTAGTTCTATCTAACCGACGAATTCAGGCCAAAGTGGACCTGGGAGTGATGGCATTAAAGAGGTACCCCGCATTCCCCAAAGCTCCAATATTACAAACATCAGTTTGTTAAGTGTCATATGCAAGACACTCGTGGCAGAGAAGCAGTCGGTGTATTCTACAGTCCAAGCCAACAGGGAAAAATCAAATGGTAAGGTTTCAGTAACTCTGGACCTTTGGGCAATGCGAAGTACTCTTTCATTGCTATCGCTCCCAGGTCCACTCTGGTCCGAAGTGGTAGCACCTGATAGAGTCCTATCTATGGGTCGAATAGAACTGTTTTCACATTTTAACTGTGTACTATTGCTAAACAGAATTGTTTGAAATAGAACTGCTTTTACATTTAACTATGTGTAAACTAAAATCTGTGTATTATAAGTACACAGTTTTTATTGCTAAACAGAATTGTTTGAAATAAAATTGTTTGATTATTTAACTGTGTGCAAACAAATAACTGATTTGAATACATTGTCATATTTGAAACTATCTAGCTTTGTTTACATGCTAAACTGAGTTGTTAGAAATAGAACTGTTTGATCATTTAAATGTGTAAACAAATGACTGATGTTTAATTGAATGGTTAGTGATACATAGCAATACTTGAAAACATTGAACTGTGTGCAAACAAATGATTAATGGTAAATATAATTATTCGTATTAAAGAGAAAAAATTAAAACCAATTCACTGTGTGAAAAAAATGAGCTCAGACTCGTTTAAAAATGTTATCTACAAAACTTGTTTAGTAATCATATGTTTAATATATATGTATAAAGAGGATTTGGCATTAAATAACCTACAATGGTTGATATGCCATAAAACCAAACCAAACCAAACCTCGCTTTTCTTTAATTTCACTTATTTCAAGTTCTATCCGTTTTTCAATTCGAATATAATTCTGAATTCCTTTTCCGATTCAAATTGTCGTTCGAAAAGTCAACTCAACCGGATATCACATTCTTGAGTCACCAAAGCAAATTCCTTCCGTTGTTTTTATTTTGTTGTGTTTTGTTTTTCATCTTTATTTTATTTATTTTTTAATTTTTGAAAAATCTCTTGTCGACAAAACGGAACGCACTCGAATTTTGAAATAAACAAAACGAATATCTGTGTTATTTCGGCGTTTGAATGCTCCGTTTATAGACTTGGGATTAGGAAGAGAGAAAAAAAATGATACATTTAGTTAGAAACATTATGAACAATTGGGGCATGACACAATATTCTAAATCTTGAAAAGTAATTAGGAAAAAAAAAACAAACTTCGTATATTCTAATTTAAAAGTGGCGTTCTTATTTTAGACATTCTGAAGACCAAGTAGTTGTAGTAGTTGTAGTAGTTGGCGACCGTAGTCGAGGGTGACCCGAAGGCTCCCTTTTCAATAGCTACTACACTGGGGTGTAGGGGAGGGCGCTACTCCTTTCCCTTGATTGCTCCACTTTACTCTTGATACTTACCTTATATTGCTGAGTGTTAAGCAAGGAGGTATCAAGTACCATATTTTGAGGCTTTGGTATGACTCGACCTGGGATTGAACCCTGTTCTCCAGGACCATTGGCGAAATGATAAATATATTTGCTTGAGGTCTAAGTTAATGGCATAGGTAGAACATCAAATCATCGTCGAGTCACTCTGACAGCGAAGAGTTCCCAGACTCTCTCTCTCTCTCTATTCGCTCTTGGGAGGAACGATATTAACATTACATTAATTATACCCAGTATCTGCGCATAGCTGATGGAAGTCTTTGCTATTCGGCTCACATTGACCTGCCCATGCGTAGGAGTCCATGTGAGAACCTTACTTATAAGTTTGTCCATCTTACTTGAATTATTTGTAATATGGGAGGTAAGTGGTCCTACAGATGTCTTGTGGGGTTTTTGCTTCCAGGTATTGTTCAAAACAACATGTAGAGTTCTTGAGTGGTTCTCATCTAAGTTTTTGTCGATGCGTTTGTTCAGTTTGTTTATTTGTTAGGGTTATATGGCTAGCATAAGTACGCAGTTTAAATGTCAAAACATTTCTATTTTAAACAATTCCGTTTAGCATAAGTTTGCAGTTTAAATGTCAAAACAGTTCTATTTCAAACAATGCAGTTTAGCATAAGTACGCAGTTTAAATGTCAAAACAGTTCTATTTTAAACAATTCAGTTTAGCATGAGTATGCAGTCTAAATGTCAAAACAGTTCTGTTTTAAACAATTCAGTTTAGCATAAGTATGCAGTTTAAATGTCAAAACAGTTCTTTTCTAAACAATTCAGTTTAGCATAAGTATGCAGTTTAAATGTCAAAACAGTTCTATTTTAAACAATGCAGTTTAGCAAAAGTACGCAGTTTAAATGAAGTACGCAGTTTAAATGTCAAAACAGTTCAATTCAAGCAATTCACTTTAGCGTAAGTATACAGTTTAGTTCTATTTGACCCATAGATAGGACCCTATGCTACGAATTTAGGTCAGAGTGGACCTCGGAGCGTTTGCAATGAAGGGGTACTCTGTTCCCCAAAGCTCCTGTGTTATTGGAGCCTCACTATCAGAGTGTTAGTGTCATATCCAGAATATTCGTTGTGGTGGGGGTCTTACACCTATGCAGAAAAGCAGTCGGTGTATTCTACAGCCCCAACCGACTAGGCAACAATTCAGTCTAGTAAAAGTATTGATTTTTTGTTTATACTCAGCTAAATGTCAAAACTGTTCTATTTCAAACAATTCAGTTTAGCATAAGTACAGTTTTAATGTTAAAAACAGTTCCATTTCAAACCATTCAGTTTAGCATTAGTACGCAGTTTAGTTCTATTTGATTCATAAATAGGACCCTATCATGTGTTACTACTCCGAGCCAGAGTGGACCTGGGAGCGATTGTAATAAAGGGTTACTCCACATTCCTCAAAGCTCCAGCATTACTGGAACCTCACCATCGGATTTAGTGTCATACCCAGGACACTCGTTGGGTGTGGGGTCTTATATCTCTCCAGAGAAGCAGTCAGTATATTCTGCAACCCAGGCCGACTGAGGAAGGGTTTCTTTAGAGGGTAAGTGGTGTGTCCTTATAGTAGTATGAACACAGCCACAGCTTTGAAGAAATCCTGTTTTATTTTGTTAGAGATATCAGACTTCCACAAGAAGAAGACAAGAAGAATGCAGAAACATAGATAGATAGATAGATAGATAAGAACCGTAAAAGATGTAGATAGATAGATAGATAGATAGATAGATACGAACTACTCGTGATAAATATGAAAAGATAGATAAATACAGACTGTAATTGATAACTATGAAGAGATTAATAGAAACTGGAAGAAATGAGAAATGATCTATAATATTATGTAAAATTCTCCTACAGAAACTTGATATAAACAATATGACTATGATGTAAGATATAATTGCTGGAAATGCAGGTAATTGAAGTGGCACGGTATATATTTGATTACTAAAGAGACCTAAAAACAGGAGACCCAAACATGTTGAGATTTCACTGTTTATCTTGCAGGTAATGTTATACAGAAATATTACACCAGAGAGAGAGAGAGAGAGAGAAATATTTAATTATACAGGCTTTATTATCAATTGTATAGGGACGGTTTAATAGAAATAGATTGTGGTGATTATATTGTCAAATATATTTTTCAAGAATTATTTTCTTCCTAGACAACAAAATAACCAGCATTAAAGGTTTTGTCTTAAAATAGAAGATAATAAGATAAAAGCAAATAATATGGTTGTAAATTAAGATGCTCATGAAATAAAAATTTCAATTCTTATTACATTTATGGTTTCTTCGAGTCCTAATATACTTCGCCTTAACCGGCTCATTGGCCGGGAGACCTGGGTTCAATCCCAGGTCGTGTCATACCAAAGACTTAAAAATGGTACTTGATACATCCTTGCTTAACACTCAGCAATATAAGGTACAGTGGAGAAATCCAGGGAAAGGAGTCGCGCCCTTCCCAACACCTCGCAGTAGTAGCTATTGAAAAGGGAGCCGTCTGGTCACCCTCGACTACGGTCGCCAACACTTACTTTATATTTCTCTTTATTTTTCAATGCTTTGTTTATTTGTTATGCTTCCTTGGGCATCTTCGCTTTTTACTATCTTCTCACATCAACCTTGAAAAAAAAATCATTTCACAGAACATATACACTAATAAGAGAATATGTATATTGGTCTAGTGGGTAGAATGTTCGGGTCCGGGAGACCTGGGTTCAATCCCAGGTCGCGTCATGCCAAAGACTTTAAAAATGGTACTTGATATCTCCTTGCTTAACATTCAGCAATATAACGTACGTATCAAGGGTAAAGTGGAGCAATTCTGGGAAAGGAGTAGCGCCCTCCCCTACATCTTCTTGTTGTAGTTATTGAAAAGGGAGCCTTCTGGTCGCCAACTTTACATATATACATATATATATATATATATATATATATATATTGTCCGACCATAGTCGAGGGTGACTCAAAGGTTCCCTTTTCAATAGCTACGACACTGAGGTGTAGGTGAGGGCAATACTCCTTTCCCTGAATTGCTCCACTCACCCTTGATCCATACATTATAATGTTAACTGTTAAGCAAGGAGACAGCAAATACCATTTTTTGAGTCTTTGGTATGACTCGACCTGGGATTGAACCCTTGTCTCGCGGATCATTAGCGAACACGCTACTCATTAGGCCAATGGGCGGCCAGATTAAATTCTGTTGATAATTCATCCAATATTTACTGAAATGAATCCTCTTAGATTTTTTTTTCGCGACATTTCTCCTAAAATCCTCAATCTAATCTTTTTTTTATACACTATTGCTATTATGGTCTGATTTGTTCCCAAAGTAGTAAAAGTAAAGTTGGCGACCGTAGACGAGGGCGACGAGAAGGCTCCCTTTTCAATAGCTACTACACCGAGGTGTAAAGGAGGACGCTACTCCTTTCTCTAGATTGCTTCACTTTACCCTTAATACGTACCTTATATTGCTGAGTGTTAAGCAAGGAGGCATCAAGCACCATTTTTAAAGTCTGTGGTATGACGCGACCTGGGATTGAGCCCGGGTCTCGCGGACCATTGCCGAACGCTCTAATGTTACTCTTTTTTGCAAAAAACAATCCATCTGGAAAGTAGACTTAGATTTTGAAATTTGTATTGATCGTAAATTTCCAGTTCGATGAGAAATATAGAAAGAATTATCTACCATGAATCGAGATTCAAATAATAATTTTCAAGTTCGATTAAATGACCTCATATTCGTGTTTCTTGTAAAGTTGTTCCTCCCAATTTTTCTAACCCCACTTTGTAACTGTAATATTTTTCTCTTTTTATTATTTTGTCACGCTTCTTTGTATTCCTTTCAATTTCAATATTATACTCCAATTTTTATGTCTTCACATTGGATCCCAGGCGCGAGTACAATATATCAGATGAGGTCTTATTTGGTTTGATTGGCTTTTAAGGCATGTCAACCATTGTAGATTATTAAATGCCAAATCCTCTTTATACATACACACACACACACACACACACACATATATATATATATATATATATATATATATATATATATATATATATATATGATTTAGTTTGGTTGGTTTTTATGGCATATCAACCATTGTAGATTATTAAATGCCAAATCCTCTTAATACATATATATTAAATATATAGGATTTAGTTTGGTTGGTTTTTATGGCATATCAACCATTGCAAATTGTTTAATGCCAAATCCTCTTTATGCATATAGATTATTTATATAGAATTTGGTTTTGTAGTGTTTTATTTCATATCAACTATTGTTCAATGCCAAATCCTTTTGATCGATACATGATTTCAAAACACATTTTCTAGTTAACAATTTTAAATGAGTCTGTTTTTTACACAGGTCAATGGTTTCCCTTATTTCAGTCTAAAATGAAAAATTCTATTTACTATTAATCATTCTTTTGCAATCAGTTCAATGTTTTCAAGTATTGCTATGTATCACTAACAAATCATTGAAACGTCACTTATTTGTTCACACACAGTTAATTAATCAAATAGTTCTATTTCAAACAATTCAGTTTAGCACAAGTCATTTGTTTCCACTCAGTTTAAATGTCAAAGTAGACAATTTAAATGTTAAACAGTTTAATTTGACCCATAGATAGGACCCTATCAGATGTTACCACTCCTGAGTGCACCTGGTAGCGATGGAAATGAAGGAGTATTCCCTAAAGGTCCAGAATTACTGGATCCTCACTATCAGATTGCTTAGTCTCATATCCAGAACAATCGTCGGAGGAGTCTTACTCCTTCTATAAAGATGCCGACGGAGCCAGTCTTATATGGGTTTTATTCATATTAAAACCACATTTGTCTTTCTTGAAATAACATTTCTAACACTCCAGCCAATCATTGCATTTGCCCTCGATTCCACAGACAAAATAATCATCTTCATCTTTAAATGGATCATCAAAATCAACTCCTAAATTGCATTCCTCGTTTATTTATTTATTGGATTTCCTTGTTGCTTGATTTATACACAACTTTTAAGTTGTGTTTTTTTTTATATCCAATATGTATTATTGATTTGTATTTTTGTAAAAGTTGAAATCATTTTCTAATTGATTTATGCTGGTACATTTACTCTGCTTTCTGATTAATAAGAAATAATTATTGATCCCCAGTAATATGTACAGTCACTAATTAGTTAATTATTGGATATCGATAACAAAATGCTTGGTAAAAAAGTTATCAATATTACCTTTTAGAGTTTCATCTATAGCTCAAACCGGTCTGTTTAAAAATTATTCGTGTTCGATTGGACGGTGTGTAATATATACATATATATATATATAAGTACGTGAAGTTGGCGACCGTTGTCGAGGGTGACCCCAAGGCTCCCTTTTCAATAGCTACTACACCAAAGTGTAGGGGAGGGCGCTACTCCTTTCCCTGGATTGCTCCATTTTACCCTTGATACGTACCTTATATTGCTGAGTGTTAAGCAATGAGATATCGAGTACTATTTTTAAAGTCTTTGAAATGACGCGACCTGGGATTGAAAACAGGTCTCCCAGACCATTGGCGAACTCTCTACCCACGAGGCCAATGAGACAACGAAACAGAAAACGTAAATATGAATATCAGATGAACGCGATTTTTTAACCTGTGTTCACGGAACAATGCTAAATGTTTTGAGGTGTCGTAAAAATCAATCAATCAATCAATCAACAATTGATATATAATTATGTCCCACAAACTTTTTAACATTTACACAAAATGTTAATATGAATACGATTCCCTAACTGACAGGTATAAAGTAACGCAAGACAGATTGACATGCCATTAAAATATATGACCCATCAATCTAAAATTGTTTAATTTTATATTTGTTTAAAGTTTTCTTAGAATTAAAGTATAAAATTCTGAACAGTTTAACAATTCTTAAATGTTTTGAAGATAGATTGATAGATATGAACTTGAGATTAATAGATAGATAGATAGATAGATAGATAGATATGAACTTGAGATTAATAGATTGATAAGAAGGGATTGATAGATAGATAGATAGATAGATAGATAGATAGATGTGAAGAGATAGCGAGATAGACAAATTTTTAGATTCGAAGAAATTTTTTAAAAATTGCTTTCAACTGAAAATTTCTTAAATTAAAAGAAAAATATTTAAATAAACTCTAAGATTATAATTCTTTAAGGTCTAAATTGAGCTTATTAATTTTTTTTTAGATTTTAAATTTCTTTGGATTTAATTGAAAGATAAATCTAACATTAGTTTTAAATCTAAATTTAAAATATTTTATTCAAATTTTCGTACTTCTTAAAACTTTTAATAATTTTTTTTCAAAAACTGAAATCTACTTTAATCTTCATAACTATTTTTCTTTTATTATAGAATTCATTTCAATAAGATTTGAAATTAAATCAAATTAAAATTTATGCGAAAATTTACCGAAATTCCCTTGAAATTCAAAAATTCAATGAATCAAATTTCTACTTAAAATTATTAAACGATACTTATTTGAAATTTCTGTCTAACCATTGTATAAATAGTTTAAGTCACTAAACAAATATTTATATTATGCGTTTTAGACTAAAAAGAAAACGGAAAAGAAAATATTTTAAAATTCGTTACTTACAAATTCCTGAAAGCCGCAGCAACAGCGACCCCACCCACGTCTACGGACCCACCCCACCAGTAGGATTCCTTTTTAACGACGTCTAGCAAACGAGGAAAAAATTTTTAAAAAATGTCCTTGATGTAGTCTTGAAATTTTAGAGGGAAGAAAAAAACATCGAAATCGAAAGAAAATATAAATTGAATCCTATAAAAATAAGGCAATAGAATAAATTTTGATGCATCATTAAATCAACTTTGATGAAATAGTTTATATATATATATATATATATATATATATATATATATATATATATATATATAGTTTATATGTATATATAGTTTATATATATATATATAGTTTATATATATATATAAATAGTTTATATATATATGTAGTTTTTATATATATATATATATATATATATATATATATATATATATATATATATGTATATTTTAATCTACACTTTTGAAATAATAAAATTCTAATTAAACACAACGTTTACAATTATTTTTAATGTGGTTATATTTTTGGGGACCCCTGTATATATATATATATATATATATATATATATATATATATATATATATATATATATATACAGGGTGTCCAAAAAAAGTATATACACATTAAAAAATAATTGTAAACGTAGTGTTTAATTAGAATTTTATTATTTCAAAAATGTAAAAACAGCGACTGTTGCAGGTTTTATAGCGTAGACTTTGTCTTTCAGGTATCCCAATAAGAAAAAAAATTGTGGTGTGAGGTCTGGTGAATGAACGGGGAGGGTATTAAAAAAAAACTCTTCGTCCAATCCACTTGTTTGAAAAGACCTCATCAAGGAAGGACCTAACATCGCTATGGTAATGTGGGGTGCCCCATCTTGTTGAAAATAAAACTCTTCATCTTCAAAGTCTTTTATACGATACAAAACCTGCAACAGTCACTGAATTAAGAGAGGCCATTGAGCATGAATGCGCCCAAATACCAAGGGAATTGTTTCATGTTGTGTGCGATTCCATTGCTTGGCGTTGTCTGCAGTGTCTGGATCAAAATGGGCGTCAGTTTGAGAACAGGCAGTGAAAAAACAATAAATATATACTTGTAAAATATTTTTACACATTCAAAATAATAAAATTCTAATCAAATTAAATTTACAATTATTTTAATGTGTAAACATTTTTGGAACACCCTATATATATATATATATATATATATATATATATATATATATATATATCATCATCATGTCGTGCCACTAATTCTCTCTCTCTCTCTCTCTCTCTCTCTCTCTCTCTCTTTCTCTCTCTCTCTCATTCGCCATTCGTCTCTATCATCCATTGCTTCCGGCAAGTCCTCTAGACTATTTCCTGTGTCTCTATAGAGCTGTTGTGAATAGGTTCCAGTCGGTCGTCCAACACTTGTTCGTCCGTGAGAAGGTGTTCATAGGAGTACATCCCTTATGAGTTCGTTCTTACTTCTCCAGCAGTGTCCTACATGTCTTGTTCATCTAATTTGGATGGTTTTGGAGATGGGAGGTAGGTTGCGGAACAGCTGCTGTTTTGTGGGATGTTGATTCCAGGATTTGTTCAATATAGTTCGTAGCGTTCTTGTGTAATTGTCGTCAAACTTTTTCTCAATACATTTAGTCAACGCTCAAGTCGTGCATCCATACAGTAGTATGGACACGACCATAGCCTCGAAAAAATACGTTTTATCTTATCGGATATGGGTGACTTCCATATGATCGATAACCGATTGATAGCTGTCTATGCTTTCGTTCGTCGCTTATTGATGTAAGCAAGTCACACTGATAGCTCCGAACCCCATGACTTTCTTTCTCACCCTCTTCCTCTCTTCTCCATCCCAATCGCTCATCGTTCCAAACTAGTCATCTAGACTGCATCTAGTGTCCTTACAGAGCTGATTGATGTAAATCTTGGTTGGTCGGCCAATTCTGGTATGTCCATGTACGTCGCTGATGAGTTCGCCTTTATTTCCTTTGCAGTACCCAGTATGTCTTTTTTGTCAGACTTTGATGATTGATGAGATGAAAAACAGCACAGTCACTGTTCTGTGGAGTGCTGCTTCCAGGATTTGTTCTATACAGCATTCTTGCGTCAATATCATTTAGCTTTTTCTTTAAAGGTTTTGTTAAAGTCCTTGTGACATGGCCCTAGCTTGAGAGAAATCACGTTTTTTCCTATCAATAGTAGTCCACGTCTTCCCAGTACGTATACGTTTTCAGTAGTTGAGATATTGCTGCTGAGGTATATGAACTAGTTAATTAATTTTAGGAGCTCCTCATTTATTGTGAAGATGCCTTTATCTTGTTTAAAACACATCAACTCTGTTTTATCTGCTTTCACGTAGAGACCAATCACCCTTGCTGTCAAGTTCAAGCTTTGCAGCCGTAATTCGGCTTGGTTGGTTGTTTGGGTTTTATGGCATATCAACCCTTTTGGGTTATTTAATGCTAGATCCATTTTTATACAAATAAATCGTTCTATTTCAAACAATTTGGTTTAGCATTAGTATACAGTTTAATTGTCAAAAACAATTCTATTTCAAGCTATTCAGTTAAGGCAAACAGTTCTAATTCAAATAATTCAGCTTATTATAAGTATAGATTTTGTTTATACACAGTTAAGTGTCAAAACAGTTCTATTCCAAACAATTCAATTTAGCGTTAGTACAGTTTCTATGTCAAAAACAGTTCTATTTCGAGCAATTCAGTTTAGCATACAAACCAGTTCCATTTCAAACAATTCAGTTTAGCATAGGAATGCAATTTAAATGTAAGTACACAGCTTAATTGTGAAAAAAACATTCCAATTTCAAACTATTCAGTTTAGTCAAACAGTTCTAATTCAAACAATTCAGTTTAGCATAAGGATGCAGTTTAGTTCTATTGAACCCATAGATAGGACCCTATCAGGTGCTTCCACTCCAGGCTAGAGTGGACCTAGGAGCGATGGCAATGAAGGGGTGCTTCGCATTCCCCAAAGGTCCAGCATTACTAGAACCTCACTATCAGATTGTTTAGTTTCATATCAAGGACACTCTTTGAGGTGGGTGTCTTACTCCTTCGCTGAGGTGCCGTCAGTGTATTCTACAGCCCCAGCCGACTGCGCAAAATTCGGCTTGTGTAGGTGTATTTGTGAAAAGCGTTAGATCAAAGTTTCTACGTGGTGTTATTTATTTCTTATCTTTTTTTCAGTTTGAAAACTCTTTCAAGAAGATACATTAGCACCAAATCTTTTTATAATCTGTCTAAATTACGTACAGCAAACGTCATTATATATATATATATATATATATATATATATATATATATATATATATCGAAGTAAATAATGGAAAGAAATTCGACAGTATGGTGAAACATTGAAAAACAAAGTAATCGAAAAGTGGTGAATTTATTTCGAAGAAAAGTCGGCGTTAAAACGTTTCGGTTTTAGTGAACATTTCTCGCCATTGTAAAGTCATTATGAAGTTCACTAACACCGAAATGTTTTAACGCCGACTTTCCTTGGTAATAAATTCACCATTTTTCAATTACTTTGTTTTTCGATCTTTCTCCATATATATATATATATATATATATGCATATATACTCAAATTATGTTGATATTCTTCTGAGTCAATAAGAGTTTTTATAGGTGACTTCTACAGAAAATTAAAAACGAAATTATTGAGTGGAAAAGGTGATCCCTTGAGAATTGTGCAAAAAAGAAAAAAAAAATGAAAGTTCTCCATACTAATCCTATTTACCCAACCCCTCCGCTCGGGTAGGATATGACACAAGGTCAATTTTTAAGCGGAGTTTAACAGGTTTGAATTCAGAGTTTTCCTTCTCCTAGACTAGTTGCCTTACCAAGGATGAAGAACCCAGTCTGTCATACTATTTACCCATAGCTGGAGGGAGAATAATTGGATTCATACCTTTCCCAAGGGTATTATTGCTATGTGAAATGCAATCATTCTCATCCAGGATTTGAACTCGCGTCGCCGTGTCCAATTCCTAGTACGATAACCATTACACCACGGGCACCTCCAAGTTCACCATACTAATAAATGGTATTTGCACACAGCAATATCTGTTCCTGAAAATTCTCTGAGACTTTGAGATACAGACGGACCACCCAACCCCAGTTGAAAGAACAGAGTTGGTTTTGATTAAGAAGAAAATAACTTGTCAACTATTGGATTATCCTGTGCCAGCAAACCTCAATATAAAAATGAAAGAAAGCAACAAATATCTGGACCTTCCTAGAGAGCTGAAAAAGCTGTGGAAGATGAAGGTAATAGTGAAAGGAATAATCCCCAAAAACCTGGAAAAGAGAGTTGAACGAGAGATTAAATGAAGAATGAAGACCATACTGACGAAAGCGCTTCTAAAATTCACTTAGATACTTAAAAAGTCCCAGAAAACTGTTAGACTTTAGTGAAAACGTATCAGTGAGAGTTGCTATGAAAAACTCATAGGAGCTAAGACCAACCAGACAAAAGTATAGTTGAGATCGGTCAAAATACTGAGAAAAGTCCTGGAGACCCGAAGATACTTGCTGACGCTCAGACTCCGGTGAAAGATCACCAGCTAACGGTAGAGCGAAAAACTCACTAGGAATGAAATAATAATAAAAATAATAAAACAGATCATCTAATCTCGACCAGACGACCAAACCTTGAGGTAGTCAGCAAAAAAAAAAAAAAAGGAACGTACTGTATAGAGGACTTTGCCATTCCGGCCGATTATACAGTAAAATTAAAAAGGTGATGGAATATTAGGGTGATGATGGTACCAATTTTAGTTGGCGCACTTGGAACGGTCACCAATGGCTTGGAAAAAACTGGAAGAATTGGAAAACAGAGGAAGAATCAGGCCCACTCAGAATACAGCATTGTTAAGATTAAACTAGTATACTCACAGGAGTCTTGCAGACCTGAAGTAAAAAAAAAAAAAAAAGTTGCCAAATTTCAGACTTTGCTCTCACGGCTGACCACAGAGTAAAAGTGAAAGAAAGCGAAAAGAAAGTTTAGTACCTGGACCTTGCTAGAGAACTGAAAACCTGTGGAACATGAAAGTGACGGTGATACCAAGTGTAATTGGTGCTCTTGTTACAGCCACCAAAGGATTGATATAAAGACTGGAGGACTTGGAAATAAGAGGACGAGTGGAGACCAACCAAACTACAGCTTTATTATGATCGGCCAGAATACTGAGAAGAGCCCGGGAGACTTGAGGAGACTTGCTGTCACTCAAACTCTTGTCAGAAACCTCTCAAAAGAGTCATAACATAATATTGTTTCAATTGTCCTGAATCTGCCTTGTTAATTGCAACACAAAATCATATGCGAATTCATCTTTTTGCTCGATATTGGAAAAGTCAGTTTCAGTCAAATGACTCACGTGCGCTAATAATCGATTCATTAAAAGAATCTTAAATTAAGAAGTGCGAATTGAATGCAGTCTATTAGCAATTAGTCTGTGAGACTAGTCTGCTACCTTTATAGGAAGCTCTTGATTGCAAGCAGTTTATTATTTTACAATGCAAAAGACCATAGGTATAGGTCATGCAGTGAAAATCGAACTCATTCGTAGCCATCACATGACGCGAGATGCTCCTAAGTGTAGGTTTATAGTGCGCAAGCGTGGTTGTTACGTCATCGGACTTTACCCGCTAAACCGTCGAAGATTTAACGAATTCATAAATTTAGAACGAGATGCACAAAGACTCACTTGACGAAGTAAAAATAAACTTTTAAAAAGAATTTAAAAAAAAGAAAAAAGTTTCTGATCAGCATCGAGCGAATTTCTCCACCTCTAAGCAACAACTTTCAAGAATTATGAAGGGAGCGGACATAATAGACTGTAGGTTAGGAAAAGTTATGACGCAAATTCCTTCAAGACAGAGGTTCTCAGTGTAACACCATATAAACAAGCGTGGAGCCATTTTTCTTTTCCTTCCTTTTTTTTTCTCCGTTTTTCACAGACACCTTCTTTTATACTGATTTCTAACAAGCTCTTTTTTTATACACTTTCGTAGTTTCTTTCTCTATCATCACTACGTCTCTTTCTTTCTTTTCGTTGAAGCTTTGGGGAATTAGGAGTACCCCTTCGTTACCATTACTTCCAGGTTCACTCTGACCGGGAGTGGAAGTATCTGTTAAGGTTCCATCTATGAGTTGAATACAACTGCCTGATCATTTACTATACTTGAAACCATTTAACTATGTGCAAACAAATGAGCCCTGTCTCGTTTAAAGATGATATGCGAGTGTGTAAGTACGTGTGTGTGCGTGTGTGCGTGCGTGCGAATTCTACAAAAATGTTAATAAAGTTTATCGTGAAAAGGTAGCCTAATAACATGAAATTTATAATTGTAGAGTTAACTACACCATCCACTGGAAATAGGAATAATGGATTAATTGATTTTAACGGCATGTCAACCCGCTTGGAATTATTCAATATCTAAAGGTTTAGGAATTGCGTATATTCTACTCTTATTTCCACATTTTTATATTGTTTCTTAAGTTTATCTGCAAACGGTTATATGATATCAAGTATTTCTTTCAAATACAAATAACTTGCAACAGATCTATTTGACTCAAACAGGTACTACCGCTCAGAGTGGACGTAGGAGTAATAGCCATGAAGACGTACTCCACTCTCCCCAGAGTGCCAGAACTGAAGCCTCATCAACATATTCCGTTTAGTGTCATACCCCAGACATCCTTTTTTGGGGGAAGGGTTTGTGTCTAACCTCTCTTTGGGGATATAGTCAGTGTATTCTAAACGCCACTGACTGGGCAGTCTAAGACGAAAGAGTTTTATTATGAAAATGATAAAGTTGGTTTCAAATATGAACTTTAGATTCTCGAAGAAAATGCGTTCATATTTTTATGGAAACCTTTCATGTGACTTCTTTGTTCGATCAAAAACAATGGAAAATTGACCAGAAGAAATAATCACTCTTTGCATGATTAAAACGACTATTTTATTTCAAAATCAGAAACTTAATAAAACAAATCGGATTATCGAGACATACATAATCGATAATCAATGATGATTTTCACCCCGAGTTTGATTTTATTGATTAAGTTCGATTTTCCTATATATTTTTTTTCTTTTTTGTTGTGACTATTTCTCATCCAACCAGAACATTTTTTTATAGATTCTAATCTAAAGTCCTGAAATGAAATATTCTCAGCAAATTTTTTTTTTTTTTTTGGACAATTGTCTTCGTCCTTGTTGTTGTTGTTGTTGTTGTTAATACACGTTCCCCTACCAATTTTCTTCCTATTTATATTCAATTAATTTTTTTTACTGTTATCTAAATCTTTTCATTTGTAGCCCAACATTTTTAAGATATAATCTTCTGGATTCTTTAAATGATTGATTGATTGATTGATTTTACTGATATACCAAACTGCCTATGGTTATTTTATGCATAGAGATTAGGAAATCGCGTTCACTGTACGTAGAGGGTGTCCTCGTGGTTTAACGGTTAAAGCGATGGACTGTGGAATCGTAGTAAGCGAGTTCGAACTCCAGTCGCGCTATTACGTTCACTTTCGTACAAATACCCTTGGGAAAGATTTGGACCCCCTTATCCTCCAAGTTATGGGTTAAATAGTACCGCTACTATTCATTTAGGAGAATGTCTTTGGCCTTATATAACCTACAAACGTTGATATGCCATTAAAGAAAGAAATCAATTATCACTGTACGTTCATAATTGTTGTGTTGTTTTTAAAGAGATTTCTTTTCACACTGTCCTATTGAATACTAATCATTTTTAAACAGATCTGACTCATAGATGCTAACAGGTACAACCACTCCGGGTCAGAGTTGATCTAGGAGTTATGACAATGAAAGTATTATCCTGATCTCCAAAATTGGAACCTCATCACCGGTTGCAGGTTAGTGCCATGCCTCCTGCACCCCCTTTTTTTCTGGGAGTATATTCTTAAAGTTTTTGAGGTTAAGTAATTTTTAGGATGAAATCGAGATTTCAGACTTCCTTCCTCATCATTGCAAAATCTTTATGCTACTTCCTTCTTTTTCTTCTTCAGTCTCCATTTTTTATTCCCTTCTTCATTCTTCTTTTCATTGTCTTCTTCAGTCTCATGTATTCTTTCTATTCTTTATCTTTCTTCTTTCATTCTCTTCTTCATCCTCTTTTTTAAATTCTTTCTGTCATTCTCATTTCTTCTCCCTCTCCTTCATTATCTTTTATTCTTCCTCTATTTCATCCTCACCCTTTCGGCTAGGGTTGTAGAATATCCCGTCTGCCCCTCAACGTGGGTAAAAAACTTAACTGAATCTGATGGTGAGACTCCAGTCCTTAAGTTTTTGGGTATGTGGAGTACTCCTTCATTGCCATTACTCCCAGGTCGACCCTGATCTGAAGTCGTAGTGCCTGTTAGGGTCCAATCTATTGGTCAGAAAAAACTATTCAATCATTTACTGAGGAATTTTTATTATGAACTATTTGAAACCATACAACTGTGCAAATTATGTATATTACATGAGAATACTTGATAAATAGAATCCTTAGTGCGAGATAAGAATACTTGAAACCACTTAACTGTGTGCAAGCAAATGATTAATTCCATATAAAATTTGTTTGAAACCATTTAATTTTGCAAACACATAAAGTTACCGACAAACAATTTACTTACAAATCACATACATATGTGAGTGCATGAGTGTGTATATATATATATATAGAGAGAGAGAGAGAGATTTGTCATTAAATAGCCCACAAGAATTGATATGCCGTAAAACACCAACCAACCCAATTCGTCTTTATTTTCGTTTTTCTTTCTCTCCTTCATCCTCCTTCATCCACTTTTTCATCCTCTCCATCCTCATTTTCCCAATTCAGTCATTCTCGTTCTTTCTTTCTTTTCTTCTTTTCATTTTCTTCTTGATAAACGCTCTTTCAGAATCTCTGCCAATTCGCTCCCTTTCTACTCCCTACCCGACTTCACTCGGGTAAAAAAAAAACTTTCCTTTTGTCTGAATTTGACAAAACAGACAAAATTAGAAATTAAAAAAAATCCTAACGGCCAAATTTAAAACACAGAAGTTTTTAGTGTTCAGTGTTGACTTAACCAAATTGTTTATAATTTTCCCGCCACTAAACATACTTAGACGATCACGTGATATCCTCATTACAAAATGTTTAACAAAAAATACAGGACAAACTTGAAGAATCATATGACAAATTTTTGTTATTGCTTTTCTTTCCTACGACATCGCATAACGGCGTTATTGTTGGCTGTAGAGTTGCACTTGTAATTATTTCGTTTCTTTTTATTCCTTTAATTTGGTTGGGAATTTTCGACACACTTTCAACAACGTACTTTTTAGTCTTAATTTGTCTGTCTGTCTGTCTGTCTCTCTCTCTCTCTTTATATATATATATATATATGAAAGTCATCATCATCATCATGTCGCGCCGCTAGCACGGATATTCCTGACCCTCTCTCGCCACTTCTCCCTATTGTTCATCGCCTCAGGAGGTTCCGTCTAGTATGGAAATGCCACATGTTTGATTATAGCACATATATTCAGTTTTGTGTGCATTGACATGGAGGCCAATGCCTACGGTGGCTCGTTCCAAACTATGCAGTAGTGTTTCGGCTTGGTTGGGTGTATTCGCCAGTAACGCTATGTCATGAAAGTAAATATTTTAAATAAATCCGACAGTAGAAAGAAAATAGAAAAGCAAATTCATCCAAGAGAGCTGAATTTATTATGATGGAATTCAACATTAGAATGTTTCGATTTTAATAAACCTTCATCAGGATATTAAAATAGTGAAAAGTGTAGTTTGAACTGCCATGGACGTTTTATTAAGATAACAAAAAAGAACATATATATATACAAAGAAAGATCGCATAACCACACATTTAAGGCGCCTCTGGTGGTGTAATGGTTAGCAAGCTCGACTAGCAAACCTACACGAGTGAGTTCGAGTCTCATTGGGTGCCCCTTTCATATGGCCTTGTGCCACATCTGAGCAAAAAGCTTAGTAAATTTCCATAACCACACATCTAAACATTATTATCTGTGCCAATCACGCGATCGTTTTTCAAAAATAAACGCAAATGGAAATTTTGAAATTAATTCGTTTATTCCTAAATAAAAAAAAAAAGCCCTATCGATTGAAACTGCAGAATTCACTGACTGCATCTCTGCGTAGGGGTAGAATCCCTTTATGGATATGAAACTAAACTGCACCTGATTGTGAGGCTCCATTCCTGGAACGTTTAGGAATGTGAAGTACCTCTGTTTTCCCATTACTCCCAGGTCCACTTTTACTCGATATGGTAGTACCTGTAAGAGTCCCATTTATGGTTCAAATCGAAATGATTTATTGTTACTATACTTGAAGCCATATAACTGGGAGCTCGTTTAAGAATAAGGTTACCTACAAACTATTCTTTCACAAATCATATATATACATATATGTACCACAACGGGACTCAAATGAAAGGTTGTAATGTTACTGCGCCAAATAAGACGTTGTACCGTTACACATTAAATGTACGGTTGTAACCTCGTCGTGGGAAAAAAAAGTGACGAACTCACAGAAACCCTGTCCTGGTTCACTTACACAAAAGTGTATTTGCTGCTACACTTTTTAAGTAGTCGTCGGTGAGTAAGGAGCAGAGTATGTAAACTGTATCGACCACGTTAGCTGGACAAAGAGAAACGTGTCATGAGGAAAGAGAGAAAGAGAGGGAGAGAGAGAGGGCAGACACAGACCTTGAATTTTCTTTCTGGTTTTCTTTTGTTGTTCTAACGTACTTTTTGCTGGTTTCGTCTCTTTAGCAGCATGTCTGGTGTGAGACATCTTTTCGGAGCTCACCCCAAAATAGGGGACCGCAACACTCAGTCGTCTTCACATTGCAGTATCTAGTCTTCATCAGGCAGTCAGTTAACTTTCAAACCCGTGTCGACCTCTACTTCCACCTGATATCGGAGGGAGGAACATATTCATTTCCGGTGGTTATACACCTGCGCAGATCTGGGACCCTCGGGTTTTTTTGCTAGGCATTTTTGATTATTATAGTCATTCAGCCGTGACTGGCTGACCTTCAACGAGTGCTTTTGCCTGATTCACTTAAAGGTCAGCTGGCCGTTCCGCAGACTCTCGGTCTGCTTTTCTTCTTATTTTTTCTTCTCTTTTTCCTTCCCCAGAAAATTGCCTCACGTCTTCTTTCGGACAATAAGACGCTCAGTTACGTTATATCTGTCTATCTATCTATCAATCCGACTTGGCATTGAATGACCGACAAAGGTTTATATGTCATAAGATACAGCAAACTCACCTTTGTTGAAAGTATCAGGGATTGTAAATTGAAATGTTTTTTATTGTTCTCGTATCTAATTTTAAACCTTTATTCAAGAAAGTGTTCACAGATTGGAATAAATAAATGTAGGAAGGTGTTAAAATAAAATAGAAATAAAAACAAGACGAAAGAAAGAAAGAAAGAAAGAAAAACAGTGAATAGAGTTATTGAAGTTGATCCTCCTAATCCGACAATTTCTTCTCTTGTGTTCTTATTGCCGCTCTGTAGAATGGCACAGTTTCTGATAATGAAATCAGAGTATTTTTGTGCGTAGATATTTACTCTTCACTAAGTTTTAACAAACAGAGAGTTATCGTCATTGTCTTGCTTTATTCAATGCGTTTTATAAGACACAAAAAACCTAACATGTTCGATTAACTACTCAACAAGACCTGGGCAACTCGCGTGATGTGGTTGCTAGGTTGGCAAACAAATGGTTGATATTCCAATTTATATTGGATGTCTCGCACTTATAGTCCCATATGCTTAGGATGGGAGGATGCGTTTCAAATTAGCCGTAACTGCTTGGGTTTGTTTTTTTAGATATTCATGTGTCACCCCCAAATCTGTCCACCGTATTTCAAAGTAACACGATTCCGTTTGATGCTAAAGTGGGCCAGTATCAATTACAGATGTTTTAACCATTCATAGTGTTTCTATTTCCGTTGTAATATTTAGCCCAGTCGGCTAATGCTGCAGAATACACCAACTGATTCTCTGCAGAGGGGTAAGACTCCCCCAGCGAGTGGCCCAGTAGGCTGGGACTGTAGAATACACTGACTGCATCTCTGCAAAAGGGTAAGACTTCCCCAATGAATGGCTCAGTCTTCTGGGACAGTAGAATACATTGACTGCTTCTCTGCAGAGGTGTAGAACTTCCCCAATGAGTGTCCTGGATGTGAAACTAAACAATCTGATGGTGAGGCTCCATTAATGCTGAAGCTTTGGGAAATGCGGAGTACTCTTTATTGCCATCACTCCCAGGTCCTCTCTGGTCCGGAGTGGTACCACCGGATAGGGTCCTATCTATGGGTTAAATAGATCTAAACATTATAATTATGCTAAACTGAATTGTTTTAAAAAGAACTTTCGATATTTTAACAGCGTACTAATGCTAAACTAAATTGTTTCGAATAGAACTGTTTGGTATTAATAACTTACAATGGTTAATATGCCTTCAAATCAAATCAAATCTTTACCGTTGTGATATTTGAAGGATGATTGGTTGGTTGGTTGTTTGGGTTTTATGGCATATCAATCTTTGTAGGTTATTTAACGCCAAGTCTATTTTTATGCAAATAGTCAGTTCTATTTCAAACAATTCAGTTTAGCATGAGTAAACAGTTTAATTGTCAAAAACATTTCTATTTCAAGCTATTCAGTTTTTTCAAACAGAGCTAATTCAGTTTAGTATAAGTACAGATTTTGTTTACACACAGTCAAATATCAAAACTGTTCTATATGAAACAATTCAATTTAGTGTAAGTGAAGTTATAATGTCAAAACAGTTTCATTTTAAACAATTCAGTTTAGTATAAACACGCAGTTTAAATGTAAGTAGAGTTTAAACATTTCTATTTCAAGCTATTCAGTTTAGTCAAACAGTTCTAATTTAAACAATTCAGGTTAGCATTACTATGTAGTCTAGTTCAATTTAACCAATAGATAGGGCCCTATCAGGTGCTATCATTCTGGCGAAAGTGGAGCTGGGAGCAATGGCAATGAATGGGTGCTCCGCATTCCCAAAAGTTCCTGCATCACTGGAGCCACACCATCAGATTGTTTAGTGTCATATCAGGACACTCATTAGGGGAGTCTTACCCCTCTGCAGAGATGCAGTCGGTGTATTCTACAGCCCCAGCTGACTGAGCAATATTTGAAAGAATACCAATCGGGCCATACGCTCTGCAGAAGGAAAATCTTATCTCCCGTTGTGTTTACTGGTTGTCAGGAGGTCGAGTCAAAATGCAAGAGTCTGAGACGGGTCCACGAAGAATAACGCCAAAACAAAAATCTGGATCGGTGTTGTCTTATATAGGATTAGGCATGTGTGATAAAATGACGGTTTGTGGCTATGTAGTTCCCTTAAATAAAAAAAACTAAGTTGACTACTAGATCTTCGGGCTTGACATTACCCCCCTCACCATATCTCTCTGGCTAACTCTCTGCGTTTCTTCTCTTTCGTTTCGGCTGTATTTTTTGTGTCTCTTCTCTGACTCTGTTCTTCTGACTCTGGTCTTCCCTATCTCTTCTATAGTTGTATTCTTCTACGTCTGCTTCTCACCTCCTCTAGTTGCAGACTCAGTCTCCTTGTATATAAAACCATAGGTAACCATTCCTATTTCCGAACTTTTAGCCACCCAAAACTGTACATAAAAAATGGCAGACACTAATCTCCAGGGTCCCCGAAAGGTGTGATGATAAAAAATTTCAAGTCGTTGATCCACTTTTAGCTGACATCTGCGTTTTATACGAGTAGGAAAAATTTAGTGATTTCAACGCAAATATGTATCAGCTCCTATATGAACACACGTACACACACATACGCATATACATACCCAGGGTCAACTCACAGGCATACACATGTAAACACCCGCACGTATATATATATATACGCACATACATGTACTCATATAAAGCAAAGCCCGTATATATATATATATATATATATATACAGTCCCCCATGGGGGTTGAGCACTCTGACGACGGAGTTGTCGGCCGCCGCTAGCGTAATGCAAAGCTCTTCGAAAGAATTGAGCACTCTGGTAGCCGATAGGATATTAAAAAATGTAAACAAACGGCTGCTGCTGTTGCTAAATAAATACCTTAAAAATTCCTTTAGCCAACGTGGTCCGCTTGGTGGCCGAGAGGTCTGAAACTTAGTCTAACGTAAAGTTGTACGGGTTTCGATCCCGGCTTTGAGTGTCATGCGTGTCTAGCCACACTGAAGAGTTCTGATAGAACGAAAGAGTCTGGCTGTGGATGACTATATATGTATATATAGTCAAATGCATGTTTTTTTCTTATTCTTTCTATTATGGTCAATTAAAATCGTAACAGTTTGTGCGGATATGTTCTTCGTAGATTTTATCTCAACAACTTGTTGACCCAGAAGGGTTGTTTTATATTTACAGGTTAAGGAATCGTGTTCATTTTAACATGCAGTTTGGTATCAACACTAATTTTAGTTGGGGTCGGTCTTATTTTTCAGCAAGGGATACAATCAGTGTATCCTAAGCCCTGCCGATATGGCAGCTTGTCAAAGTAGCTTCACCTTAGAAAAAACACAATTGCTTGCCTGAATTGTTTAAAAGCTTTGATAGTTACAAGTGTTTTTGGTTTGGTTTGATTTGGTTTTATAGAACATCAACCACTGTAGGTCATTTAAAGCCAAATCTTTTATTCATATATATTAGATATGATTCCTAAACATATTTTGTAGATAAAAATTTTGAAACGCGCCTGAGCTCATTTGTTTACTCGCAGTTAAATGGTTAAACTTAAAAACAGTTCTATTTCAAACATTTCAATTTAGCGTAAGTATACGGTTAGGACTATTTGACCCATTGATAGGACCCTATAAGGTGCTACCTCTCCGGACCAATAAGGGCTATTTCACATTCTCCAAACTCCAGCATTCCTGGAATGTCATCATCAGATTGATCTGCGTGATATCCAAGACATCCGTTATGGAGGAGTTCTTACTCCTCAGCAGAGATGTAGTCGATGTATTTTGCAGCTCCATCAAAGTGTGCCTAGATAATGTAACTAATAACACCTCCCTCACGGCAAACATAGGATTCATTCACATCTCCTTTACTTAAATAGCATCCAATAAGACTGTCATGGATACGTTATGAATATGCTTTATACTTACCATGACAAGCATCTAAGAACAATCACTGGACACCGATGGCCAAACCGCCAAATCTCCTGCAATGTTCTGCACAAGATGTGCAACACCATTCCTCTAATAACAAGGGTGGTTCAACAACGATAGTCCATGGTTGGTCATTTTCTACGAATACCCAAAGAAAAATCTGCGCAAAAATCGCTCGAATTTGCCGTGACAGGGTCCAACAATTACTGGGAGAAAAGGGATTGTAATTGCACAAGCTTATTTGATTAGCTGCAAGCAGATCCCCAAAATTCATGTACTGAGAGCTCTAAGATGCGGCAAGCGGCCAAGGGAGCTTAGGACCCTCACAAAGGAAAGAACAGAGTGGCTTCAAATGAAAAAGGAATGAATGCTGCTGCAAGGCAGAATGCAGAAAAACACAAGTAACTCTAATAGTATACTGCTTTGTTGACTGGGGTTGAATAATATGTTGACTGCACCTCTGCAGAAGTTTGAGACCGCACCCCACGCAACATGCGTTGGTTGGATATGACTCGAATCTGCATTCGATGATGAAGCTAAAAACCTGAAGCATTGGTTTATGAGGAGTACCCCATCATTGCCATTACTACTAGTTCAACTATGATTCGGATTGGTAATACCTGTTCGTGTCCCATCTCCAGCTCAGCTAGAACTGTTCAATCATTTTCATAGGATTATTATCATAAGTTATTTGATACCATACAGTTGTGTTCAAATTTTTTATATTACATAGGAATACTTGCAAAATAGAATTAATAATATCAAAAAGAAATACTTGAAACGATTTAACTGTGTGCGAACAAATCAACTATAACAACTCGTTTAAAAATAAAGTTACCTACAAAAAATTCACTTAAAAATTATATATATATATATATATATATAGGTTTGGTTGAATAACACAGATTGTTTTTTTTTAATTCTCAAGTGCAGATGTTCAAGTTTTCTCACTAGTCTTCTTATTTCTTGGTTAAATTGGTAAAGAAAGAACCCTATATTAGCCCAAGCATTTTTGATCATTTCGCTGGGGGGGCATGTTAGATTGTTTATTGCAGTGAGTTTTATATAGTAATTTACAAAGCTCTTTGCTTTGATGTGGCACAAGGCCGAATGAATGGGGCGCCCAATGAGACTCGAACTCACTCGTGTAGGTTTGCTAGTACTAGCTTGCGAAGTGTTACACCACCAGAGGTGCCCGAAGTGAGTTTTATATTTATCGGAATGGCTTTTTTTATTATGTATATAAATTATAGATGGAGTTGGTTCATTCTGTTAGGATGGGTGGTTAGTTATTGAATATGTTTTATAACAGAATGAACCTATCCCATGTATAATTTATATATATATATATATAATCAAAAAAGCCACTCAAATAAATATAAAACTTATAGCAACAAACGATCTAACATGACCCCCGAAGATGACCAGCGAAATGGTCGAAAGCGCTTAGGTTAATATAGGGTTCTTTCTTTATCAACTTGACGCAGAAATAAGAAGACTAGTGAGAAGAACTGAATGTCTTCACTTGAAGATTTTAAAAAAGAAACAATCCGTGGTATTCAACCAAACTTATTCAGATAATGATTTTCTGCCTAAGCATATATTAGTAAGTTGGCCGACCGTAGTCGAGGGTGACACAAAGACTCCCTTTTCTTTTTAAAAGATACGACGCCGAGGTAAAGGGGAGGATGCTACTCCTTTCCCTGGATGGCTCCACTTACCCTTGATCTGTACCTTAAAATGCTGTGTTAATCAAGGAAGCATCAAGGACCATTTTTGAGTCTTTGGTATATCTCGACCTTCGATTGAACCCATGTATCCCGGACCATTAGCGAACACACATGCTCTCTCTCTCTCTCTCTCTCTCTCTCTCTCTGTGTATATATATATATATATATACACATATATACAGGATTTGGCATTAAATAACCCACAAGGATTGATATGCCTTAAAACGCCAACCTATCAGCCAGGAAATATATTTCTCATCTTGTAAACAATGCAGCGTTTGTAGCACTCAGATTTACTGGGTGCAACATCTATTTCAAGAATATCAATCTTTATAATTGATAAGGAATGAAGAAAAATATCTTAAGTTATTCTGTTAAAATAATTTTTGGTATATCCGGAATTAAAGTTTCTATTTCAGTAAACAATGCTACGTTTGAAGATCTCAGACGTACCTGGTAGGACAGTTACCATTCTCATATTAATTCATGAACTAGATAGGAAATACGAAACTATCTTTAGTATTTCCACAAATGTCAGGTCATTTGTAATTTTATAAACACTTTCTTTTGATGACCGCTTTTAATAAGTACTTGGTGAAAGAGCTGCTGCTAGAATATTAGTTTATTTCAAATTTTTTTTTATTTTATTTATCTACTTTGAGTCACTTCTGAAAATTCTAGTTTAATATGGCGTTGTATTTCTTTTAATAACACTTACGTCCAGAAATTTTAATGTTGAAATGAATTTTCAGTTTCGGAAGCAAAGAAAAGGTCACCCAGAAATAGGTGTGGTGTGTATGGAAAGAAATTGTTTCGCCAAAAACTGCTGATCAAAACTATCGATAATTGACACGGACGAGTCGAGACGTCTTGACCCCAGCACCTTACTCAACAGTCCACACAACTTCATTTAAATTCTAAATTCAAACGATAAAGGAGGGGAGCCCCCGTGGTGTCAGGGCTAATTTTCTAAATTGTGACATCGAAGTAAGTGATTTCGAACTCCAGTTAAGCTATTACGAGGGTGCTACTCCTTTCCCTGGATTGCTCCACTTTACCCTTAATACGTACCTTATACTGCTGAGTGTTAAGCAAGGATGTATCAAGTATCATTTTTGGGAAAGTTTTGAAATTCCTCCCCCAACCCTGTTATGAGTTAAATAGTATCACTACTGTTGTTCTACAAGGATAGCTTTAGTATTAAATAACCCATTAAGGTTGATATGCCATCAAACGAAGAAATCAAAGCTTAACAATTATAAGGATTTCAAGGGATAGACGATGACAGAGACAAAGAGAGATTAACTATAAGCAAAATATTAGGATAGGCTGGGTTTTCTGGCATCGGTGAGCAATCAAGATAACCCAGAATTTAAGCCCACGGTCCACTGTTGATGGGTAAGTCGTATTGCCTCAAATATCTTATAGACAATAGAGAAGATAGATAGATAGATAGATAGAGAAAGATAGATAGAGAGAGAGAAACCGACAGAGACAGAGGAAAAGAAAGAAAACGATATATATAAGCTCATTGGTACACCATTGATGTATATATAAGTGTATCAGGGAGACGGGCGTTTGTGCATATATATATATATATATATATGGAAGAAAATAAAAGTAAAGTTGGCGACCGTAGTCGAGGGCTACCCGAAAGCTCCCTTTTCAATAGCTACTACACCGAGGTGTAGGGGAGGGCGCTACTCCTTTCCCTGGATTGCTCCACTTTACCCTTAATACGTACCTTATACTGCTGAGTGTTAAGCAAGGATGTATCAAGTACCATTTTTAAAGTATTTGGTATGTCCCGACCGGGGATTGAACCCAGACTCCCGGACCATTGGCGAACACTCTACCCACTTCCGACAGTTTGTAAAGAAAAACTGATTACGATGTATCCAAGTAAAAAGAGATAATTATTTAGAAACAAAGTCGACACTATAGCGTTTCTAATAGGTCAGGTGACGTTGTTTAAAAAAACGAACGCTGATTTATTGATCAAACGGTCAAATTTTTCTTGTCATAAACAGCCAACTTTTTTATGTCATACAACTTTTCCAAAATTTTTATATATTTTTATACTTTTTATACATTCATCGTTATCTTAACATCACTAATATACCCCCCCATAGTCCTGATGATGGTTCAGCAGAACCGAAACTCTATAGCGTCGACTTTGTTTCTCAATAATTCTCTCCTTCTCCTTGGATACATTATTAGCAATATATATATATATATCTTTCTGGATGCGTGTGTATAAGCGTGAGAGAGAGAGAGAGAGAGAGAGAGAGAGAGAGAGAGAGAGAGAATTTGAAAATTTGTTGATGTCGTTCACAGACTAAAGTTCACAGGTCAGAAACTTAAGACAGCAACCCTATGGTTTTCTCTGGGAAAGGAAAACTATTCTCGTATATATAACAGTTCTTTGTTTGTTATTTAAAAATTAAAAGAAAAGAGTTTTGAATAGAAAACAAACAAAAAAAAAAATCAACCAAATTCCTTTTCACAGAATTATGCAATTTAAGTCCGTGTACAAAAAAGTGAAAGATGGATTTACATTCGGCGCTAAATGTGGAAGTTTAGAATTATAAAAAATATCATCTGTGTATGTCCTTGACCGAACTGGTTAGTTAAAGTTTGGAAAATGTCAGGGGGAGAAATGTTGCTAATTTTGAACATATATTAGTTGCGTAATTTTCTTACTTTGCTTAACGGCATATTAATGTTCGTGGGTTATTTAATGGCAAAGCCATCCTTCTAGAACAATAGCAGTGGTACTATTTAACCCATAGCTAGGAGGATAAGGGGGTTCAAACTTTTCCCAAGGGCATTTGTCCTAAAGTGAACGTAATAGCGCGACTCGCTAACTACGATTCCGCCGGTCACCGCTCTAACCATTACACCATGAGGACACCCCTGCGTAATGTATGGATTTCAAGCATAACACAGTAACAATCTATGTGCTTCCCAATGACAAAGCAAGGTTGACAGTAAGAGAAACGCAACCAAAAAACTGCACAAACAATCCTTGTCTTTCACATTTCATAAAGAATGCTTAACCCTTTAGCTATTTTGGGAACTATATGTACCTCTCACCGTTTCCTGTCTCACGTTTGAGGACCATAAGTGGCTTTCAAATCGCATTTAAAATAAAGGATAAAATCTTTGTGAAAACGTGTGCGTGTTGACACCTCGAATTTGCCTTGAACACTGAAAGGGTTAAAAGAGAATTCGCTTCCTAAATATTATAGGAATTAACTGATGTGTGTGGTATTCATTGAGACAACCACCAGCTTTTTCCTATAATGCTTTCTAAAAAGTTAACCTAACTTAGAATATTTCGGTAAAAAAAAAACAAAGTCCGTTTAGATAAACATGACATATTTATACACATACGATATTAACCCATTACGCAAAATTATAAAGCATGACAAAAGTCCCAAACCATAAAAAGTTACAAAATCTGTTCCACTGAACAAGTAGTGCTGATAGCAGCGGGTAAAAACTTACATTTTTTCTGCTGTAGTGATACAGTTCATATAGGATAATTTGCACGCACGTGCTGCGCGAAAAGCGGAGACGAAAGACAGGGGTCATTTCCGACAGGCGTGTGCTATCAAAAAGGGATAGAATTCACTTCTCGAAATGTCACATGACCAACGGCCGCTTGAACTGTCGGAAGCTCCGCCCATAACTCACCAAAAACGGAGACTCCTATGTTTAGATCCCCCAACAATATGTATGGTTTGATTACTTACTATTATACTTCATCGAACTTGACTCCTCTACTCTTGAGGCTGTTACCAAAATCATTTTAAATTATTCAAATGAATTCCCTCTCGACCCCTCTCTCTCTCTCTCTCTCTGTGTACATTTTTATGGTTATCAACTTTGAAGCTTGTTCTTTATATGAAACAACTGTGGGGGGTGTCCTCGTGGTGTAATGGTTAAAACGCTGGACTGCGGAATCGTAGGTAAACAAGTTCGAACTCCAGTCGAACTATTACGTTCACTTTCGGACAAATACCCTAGGGGTAGGTATAAACACCCTTATCCTCCTAGCGATAGGTTAAATATCATCACTGCTGTTCTTCTAGAAAGATGGTTTTGGCATTACATAACCTACAAAGGTTGATATGCCAATGAACAGATGAAAGATATTGTTTTCTTCATTCTTTATCAATTTTAAAGATAAGTATTCTTGAAGAAGTTGTTGCACCCAGTAAATCCAAGATCTGCAAATGTAGCTAGCCTGGTCAGCTGGGGTCGTAAAATACACCGACTGAATCTCTGTAGAGGGTTAAAATAAAAACCTACGAGTTTCCTGGATATGACACGCAATAATTTGATGGTGAGGCTCCAGTAATGCTGGAGCTTTGGGGAATACGGAGTACTCCTTCATTGACATTGCTCCCAGTTAAATTCTGTCCTGGTGTGGTAATATCTAAAAGAGTCCTATCAATGGGTCAAATAGAACTATTTGACATTTAAACAGAGTGCACTCAAATGATTTATGCTAAATTGAATTGCTTGAAATAGAGCTGTTTGATCATTTTACTCGGTGTGAATTAAAGACTGATGTTTAATTGAATTGTTAGGGATACATAGCAGTACTTGGAACCATTTAACTTAGTTGACTTATGCTAAACTGAATTGTTAGAAATAGAACAGTTTGATCTTTTAACTGTATGTATCACCAAAATGTCTATACAAATCATATATTTAATATGTAGGTAAAAATAGGATTCGGCATTAAATAACAATAGTTGATGACATAAAACCAAACCAACCGAAACCAAACGTGGTATTCTTTACTAAAGGAATATATATATATATATATATATATATATATATATATAATCAATAGCACTATATGACAGTCACTTTTTCGCTTATGCAATCATAAGATCAAGTGCTATTGACTCTCTATGTCTACGCTGTCCTAACAAAGATACATATTTTCTATATGTCATATTGGTCAATCTAAATATAAAAAACTATATATATATATGTATATGTGTGTGTGTGTGTGTGTAACGAATGAGAATAAACGATATGCAAAAAAAAAGGGTCAATGTTAAACGAACGTTGGATAAAACAAAATGCTCGTATTCCGGCGATCAGAACATTATAAAAACTAAATTATAATCTCACCTTCCTTGGCTCATTTGTAACTATTTGTTTCATGGATTTCTTAAAGAATGAAAAAAACAACAACACACACACACAACCACGAAGAGGAGTTTGCTGGAAGTAATAATTAAAAAAGAAAAATCATTACTTCCAACTAACTCCTATCAGAGTATATGACATTTTCGTATATGTCATTTTAGATATGCAATATTTGTTTTTTAATGCCCAATTCCATGTTTTCTAATCCACGAAGCCAAAATCAAGCTCATCTCCTACCTCTAGAGATATCAACCTGTTAAGTAGTTTTTACTAATTTTTGCTGAGATGTGACACAAGGCCACAAGGCTAAGTACCAGAATAGCAGACAGTCTTCACAGTATTTAAATAATCAACTATGATGATCTTCGTAATGGCAAGGACTTTGCCTTATGACGTCAATCCTTGCAATTACCAATACTTAAGTTTACCAGTATGGCCGTATGTTGAAGAAATCAGAAATGAAATTCTACAGGGCAGTAGGTCACGTGATCTGTTGCTTAGTTTATTAATTGTTACGTAATGTAATCGTGTCTGCTGTAATTCACTTTTGACTGGTTCTTTTTTTTTTCTTTGTCTCTCAGTCTCCGCCATTTTTTTTTCTAAATGGCGTCAAGCAGAAGAATGAATGGTGGTTAATTAGCCTCGATTTTGAATCAAAGCCTAAAATGGATGTCATAGTAATGTTTTTTTATGTTTTTTTTTTTTTCCAAAAGTTCAAGTGATGTTATCATCTTCTTTTTTTTAATTAGTACTTTTTTTCCGAATCCATTAATTCATATACTGATCGTTGTTTTCAAGTTATTTTTTTTTTCTTTTTAGACTTTATTCGGTGTTTTTAAAACCTTTCTAAATTGTACACCAAAGAAATCATTCGAGATTAGCATTAATGGTGAACAAATGAATCTAAATTATCTGAGCGATTATTTATCTGCGAAGGGATATGCAAAAGCTTTTAAAAAATCATTTTTATTGACACCTATTTTATACTATCTCTATCGAAGTAAAATATGTGTCTGAAAAATGTATATAAACTTAACCTATGACCTTCCTTGATTTCGAGGTGTAGTTTAAGTGTATTTGAAGGTGAAGGGCAGGCAACTTCTACCCTCTTGAAGGCGCCTCTGGTGGTGTAATGGTTAGCAAGCTCGACTAGCAAACCTACACGAGTGAGTTCGAGTCTCATTGGGTGCCCCTTTCATATGGCCTTGTGCCACATCTAAGCAAAAAGCTTAGTAAATTTCCAACTTCTACCCTCTTGAGTACCTCAGGCATTTTGGCTTAAAACTGAACAGATCTATTCAGTTCTGAAAGCAAATAGAATTGGCAACCATAGGAGAATCCCCAGAAGCCTTCGCAGAATGTGGTGGGGAGATAACCCGGAACATTTTGGGTAATAAAATTAATCGGAAAGGCCATGTTTTTTGTGGAAAGCAAATGAAATTGACATCTGCGGTAGTTGAAACGAATCCAGGAAATAAATGTTAAAAGTCTAATTCCTTAAGTGAACACATTTTTTAAATATCAGAGCAGCCTTGTGCCTTTGTGTGTATAGCATATCTTTAGTCACCTTGATGATATGATTATTATTATTATCATTATTATTATTATTATTATAGCTGGCTTGCTAGCTTGATAGATGCACTGAGATAGATAGATAGATAGATAGATAGATGAGACGAGCGAGATTGAGTAGCAAGAGAATTACGTATGTATGATCGTACATATAAAGTTAATAATGTTTTTAAAGGATAGATAGATATGAATGCACTGAGATAGATAGATAGATAGATAGATATGGGCAGATTTAGATTATAGAGACGAAATTTCAAGAAAACCAACGGCAATCAACCACTGACAACCTAAAATTCCTGACTTTAATAATAGACATTTTTGACACTGAAATTCAGTGAAATTTTCTCTACTATTTTCTATAAACATTTCAATATCAGTGCATCTCTTCTCTATTAAAGTCCATTCAATACATGGAATGCAAATAATTTGACTATTAATTGTATTAAAAAAAACTCCTTCGAAAAAAAAAAAAAATAAAAATAATAATAATAACAACTGCAAATATTCTTCTTCAATGGCTTTTCTTTCGTCTGCACAAACGGTCACGTGCTTCAATGCAATGAGAATAAATAATTTACTCTTTGTTGGAAAATGTACGCGCTGATTCGAGTTTAGGCGGGCAATTATGACACTGCATGCTTTCAATTGACAGACATTCAGACAGACGGACAGACAGAAAGAAGAAGAAGAAAAAAAACATATTTATTGTCCAGAAAAGAGACGAACACAGTTAATTAAATAAAACTTTTGCCTACGTTTTCTGAAAAAACAGACAAAAATAACTGAATGCTTATTTAAATTGTATCGATTTATAAAATTATTTTCAAGTTGAGAAAATATATCCACGAATTTGTAGACTTGCCGACTGTCCCAGTTTAAGTTTTGAGGGGGTGAAAAAAATGTTCTCTTGAATGCTAATCTGAGATTTCTTGTAGGCCTGATAATGAAAGAAATTTGAGGTTTTA
>OY757918.1:22986530-23045030 GCA_963585895.1 Sepioteuthis lessoniana
AATAAGTACGAAAATAATGCAAAACTTTTGATTCGACTTAATCTTTGCATCCTTTTCGTTTTTTCTCTTTCCTTTGTGTCAACCAATCGACTGAAAAAACACTGTTCTATACTAAAATCAAATTAAGCACTACGGAATTTAATGGAGACAATTACTTTTAAGATACATTTCAAATTAAAATCACGTCTGATTGATTGAGGAAGTCATTGGTGAGTTGACTGGTTGTCCGAGTAAATCTACAATCAACTTTTCACAGCACTCAAACAATGTCAATAAAACAACAGTGAAAGAAGAACAATTTCTTCCATTTGACTTTCAGAATGCTTAAAGAAAGTAAATGTACGATTTCCATTTCCAGTCGATATTTATCCAATTATCGATCTACTGAATTGGCAGACTTATTCTTTTATTAATCAATCAAATCGTTTCTTTGCTAGCATAAAAAAAAGGAAGAAAAATCTCTTGTGTAATCAAATACAGAGGTGTCCGGGCGAAATGATAAAATCATATGTGAATTGCTGGTCTCGCCAATAGTGCGAGCGGAGGATTTTATACGAGTATTTACGACGAAAGCGATTAAATAAATAACAAAATAGCGTGGATGTAATCAAAATGAAAAACTCGTGAAACGAAACACCAAAATAATCTTTGGCAAGTAAAATGTAAGAATATTAGGTTTATATACATGTTCATGGAAGCATGTTTTTTCCATATCTATCTGTCTATCGATCAATCTATATTTATATGTGTGTGTATGTGTGTGAGTGAAAGTTTGGATAGCGTATACACAGAGTCAATAGCGCTTAATGACTGTCAGTCTCTTTCACTTGACTCGATGGTCATACAGGCAAGAAATTTACTGTCACCAAGCAATATTGACTCAGTGTCTACCCTACCCAAACTGATATATAAACATACATACATACATGCATACATATATACATATATATATATATATATATGTGTGTGTGTGTGTGTGTGTGTGTGTAGACACTGAGTCAGTATCGCTTGGTGACGGTAAATTTCTTGTCAATATGACCATCGAGTCAAGTGAAAGAAACTGACAGTCATTAAGTGCTATTGACACTGTCTACGCTATCCTAACTTGCATATATATATATGCTATCCTAACTTACACACACACACACACACACACACACATATATATATATATATATATATATATATATATATATATATATATACGCTACTACCGATATTGAGCACTTTTAATAGAGTAAACTATATCATTAAAACACACACACACACACACATACACACACACACACATACACACACACACACACACACACACATATATATATATATATATATATATATATATTGTAACAGTGCTGGTTGTCACTAATTCACTTTGTGGGTTTGTGGTAAACTAAGTGCGATATAATTTGGAGAGTGCTTAATATCAAGGATAGAGCTATTATATAATAATAATAACAAATAAATATACATTAGATTTATATATTTAATGCCATGGAAGTTTGTCTGCGTCCTTTGGTTTCATGAAGTTTTTACCAACAACCATCTTTAGGCAGATAACGAAATGAAATGAATTAATCGAAAATCGAAAAATACAGTTAAAAACCGTCGTGATTGTTTAGAAATCTTTACGTATAAGTGTGTGTGTATGTGTGTGTGTGTATATATGTTTGTGTGGGGTTGTATTTCCGTATTATTGTATGTGTATGGGTAAGTGGTGTATTGTGTGTGTGTCTATGTGAAGATACGTGCTCAGCGCGCTCCTTAACCAGATGAGAACCGTCACAATGTATGTACCATCTTTGTGCACGACAACACTTGTACCAAATGTAAAAATAATGATTGGTCTTATCCTAGTAACAGTACCAAATGCGGTACTATAGTCGTCATCGTACTTTTACTTTGGTCTTATCCTGGAAACGGCGCCAAATGCATTTCCAGATAGTTTGTTTATCAATCTTTTCCGTACCTACACGGTGTTTGAAAGATCCACTGATAGGGAATGACACAATCTATCCGGAACTTCCTCTGACAGTCGGGATGATCCGTTGGAACAAAGTTGTCTGGGTGTTTGCAACTCAAAAACAAGAACTTTCGGTCAGCAATTAATAATCATTTATTGTTTGATGTTCAGACTGCATACAATAGCAAGAGAGAGAGAGAGAGAGAGAGAGGGGGAGAGAGAGGAGAATTTGTAAGGGTCTATGTTCAGACTGCATACAATAGCGAGAGAGAGAGAGAGAGAGAGAGGAGAATTTGTAAGGGTCTATAAACAGACACAAAGAGACACGCCCCCACCCCAACCACCAGCCCGACCGAACTCTCTGAACGAAAACTTTTAACTGTCACCTGACCGCCTGACTACTTTTTCAAAATTCGCTAATTTTCACCCATCTAAATTCAGGATATTGACCGGGTGATTAGATCTTGTTAAATTATTGCGTCATCTCACACGTGTCCCAAATTCACTGTTTTCATTTCCCCAATCAAACCTGTAATAGACATGAATCCATTTTATTTACATTTTGGTCTTCCGGTGTTGGTCGCTGGTGTCTTCGTTTAAGCTTTCCAAGTTGACTCACATTTCCGCTCAAAGATTTTAGCTAACTTAACAGCAAACTGAAAAACTCGCGGCCTAACCAAACCAGATGATGAAATAATTAACCATCACGGCAACTGTGTTACCCTTCCACTCTGAGTTGTAGTGGACCTGGAAGTAATGGCAATAAAGAGGTTCTGCGCTCTCTCCCAATAGTTCTAGAACTGGAGCCTCACCATCATGGGCAGTTCAGTGTTATATACAAGACCACCATCCTACCCCTCTGTAGGGGATAATCAGCACATTCTAAATTTCGCTGACAATACGGAATGCAAATCGAAAACTTCAAATATGAAATCTAAAATCTCTGCATATCACATTCTTTTGTCAACAAACGAAAATTTCTATTAAAAAATTATTTTATTTACTTATCTATCTTATTTGTATCTATCTAACACGACTAATCATCATCATCCTCATGTCGCTCTATCAGCACGGATCTCCCTGACCCTCTCCCGCCACACTTCTCTATCGTCCATCTCTTCCTGTAGGTCTTCAAGGCTACATCCTGTATCGACACAGAGCTATTGTATATAGATTCTAGCTGGTCGTTCTGCCTTTGCTCATCCATATAAAGGGGTCCACAAGAGTATGTCACTTATGAGTTTATCCCTACTTCTCCAGCAGTGTCCCGCATGTCTGGCTCGTCTAACTTGGATAGTTTTCGTGATGGGTGGCGAGTGGCCGTACAACTGCTCCTTTGTAGGGTACTGCCTCCTGGACTTGTTCAAACACGACTCAACTCAGGTATAAATCAAGAGTACCTATTTTTTGTTTTATGTTTAAAACCCATGTTTAAGCAAACGAGTTACGATTAAATTACTTTTTAATAAGGTGTGAGAATACATGACACAAACATGTATACAATTAAGATTACAAAGAAATGTATTTTATTGCTCGAGGGAGCTTATATCTTCGTGTCAGCTACGAAAATGTTTGTTCTCTTGCTCAGATTCTGTTCTTCGAAAACTAGGGGTCAGATTAGATGCTTAGATTATCAGATGCCATAGGGCACGAGGTTAGACTATGTGGTAGCAACCAAATATATCACGTCAGGGCCACTTATTATACTACTATCAGGGTTTTAAGAATTATATACTGATAAAAACAAAGAAAATAATTGTAAGATCAACATCATCATCAACATGTCACGCTGCCAGCATGGATTTTCCTGGCCCTCTCTCGCTACCCTTCCCTATCGCCCATCGCTTCCGGTAAGTCTTCATGGCTATATCCTGTATCAGCACAAAGCTGTTGTATATAGGTTCTAACTGGTCGTCCTGACTTTGTTCGTCTGTGTGAAGGGGTCCATGGGAGTATGTCGCTTATGAGTCTGTCCTTACTTCTCCAGTAGTGACCCGCATGTCTGGTTCGTCTAAATAGGATATTTTTTGTGGTGGGTGGTAAGTGGCCGTACAGCTGCTGCTTTATTGGGTGCTTCCTCCAGAACTTGTTAAATATTGCTTGCAGCATTCCCGAGTGATTGCCGTCCAGCTTTTTCTCCATACATTTAAATAGCGTCCCTGTAGTGCATCTATATAGCAGTATAGACTCCACCACTCAAAAATTAAATGAAGTAAAGAGTTTAAAGTAGTTCTTAGTTTTCAAAGATAAAAGCATTTGAAAACATAATTACATTAATGAGTGAATGGCTTCCGAAAACAAAAAATGATTCACAGGGGATGCAGTTATTATTACAAGCAATTATTATTAAGAGACATTTATTCTGTTTTGACGAAGATTATCCGATTATCAAAAATACAAACAAAAAGAAATAATTATTTGATTATTAAGAAAATAAAATACAAACTTTGAATTCTAACAAAAAGCCTAGAGAAAAAAACAGACAGAAACTACACAAGGATGTCGCGAGCTATTTTGAACAAATCCTGGAAGCAGTATTCCATAAAATAGAAGTTGTACGGCCAACTACCTCCCATCTCATAAACCACCCAAGTAAGACGAGCAAGAGCTGCAGGACACTGCTGGTGAAGAAAGGATGAACTTACGAGTGAGAGTGTCCGATGGACTCCTACCTATGGACACACTAATATTTGCCGGCTAGCAAAAATTTCATCAGCTCGATGCCGATACTGACTAAGTGCGATGGTCGATAGGGACTGATGGTAAGAAAGAATCAGAGAAATCTGTGCTGTCGATACTCTTTGATGATGATGATGATGATGATAATGATGATGACTCATCAAAATAAGAAAACGTTTTAAGGTTTTTCTAAAATGATTTTTATTCGCTGGATAATTTCGGTAAAAAAGATTTTTGGCCCTGGACTATACATACCAAGAGCTATGACTTCTATACTTTTTAAGATCCTGAATATATTTACCCAACCCCTCCACCACGAGTCGGATGCGATTCAAAAAATATTTCTATGGTGAGTATAGCTTGTTTGAATTCAAAGATTTCATTCTCCTAGAGTGGTTTCCCTACCAGGATTAAAGAACTCAGCCTACCCTACTATTTACTTATAGTTTGCACGGGAAGAGTTGGATTCATGTATTTCTCTGGAGTATTATTGCTATGTAAAATGCAAACAGCCTTGTGGAAGATTTGAACTCGGGTCACCAAATCCCATTTTCTAACCACTCGAACACCTCTTTTCCAAGATTCTGAAGTACTTGCTATTACTAGGAACTACATTTGAATTAATACTGTTCTGTAGTTTTGTTATTTATACATAAACCTCCCCCGCAAAACTATAAAACGTAAAATCTACTAATAACTTCCGGTGTTGCACACCTTTTTTCTTTTTCGTAATTTAGATATAAATAACATTAAGAGGCATCGGTAACATATTTAACCTTTTAACCTTCAAATGTTAAGCCCAACAACATGATACACAAGCAAAAGTGGGTTGGGTAGCTTAGCTAGAATTATTTTTCAATGAGAAAAAACCAGTTACACTGGTCAGAGAATGCTTATCGTTTCTTTAACGAGCCCTTCGTTACTTGCAGGCCTCATTTGCAGGTAGAGCAAATGACTAAGTCTTACTTAAATTGGTATTGGAGAAAGACGTAGAGAAGGTTATTTGGAACGAAATTTTGTATTCTTGGAGAAGGAATAAAAAGAATACTTTTTAAGTTATCACCCTGTCGACAGGGCTTAGAATACACCATCTCAGTTCCTAAGGCGGTTTATTATGCCACCTTCAGAAAAAGGGGTGTCTTGCGTATGACACGAAACTGCATTTGATGGTGAGATCCCAGTTCTGGTGCTCTGGGAAATGTAGATTAAATCTTCATAACCATTACTCCCAGGTCCACTCTTAATCATAATAGTTGCACATGTTAGTATTGTAACTAAGGAAATGTAGATTAAATCTTCATTACTATTACTCCCAGATCCACTCTTAATCGTAATAGTTGTACATGTTAGTATTGTAACTAAGGAAATGTAGATTAAATCTTCATTACCATTACTCCCAGATCCACTCTTAATCATAATAGTTGTACATGTTAGTATTGTAACTAAGGGTTACATAAGTATGGCTTCTTCCAGACACTGATATAAGCAATGATTTCTCATTGCATCAATTTTGATATTTAGAGAAATTTCCAAATCTTCACTTGTTCTACTAAGATCCATAAATACAGGTTAGAAAAGTAAAAATTAGGTTGTTATCATATCTACCAACCCCTCCGCTCGGGCAGGATATGACACAAGGTCAATTTTTAAGCGGAATTTAACAGGTTTGAATTCAGAGTTTTCCTTCTCCTAGACTAGTTGCCTCACCAAGGCTGAAGAACTCAGTCTGTCCTACTATTTACCCATAGCTGGAGGGAGAATAATTGGATTCATCCCTTTCCCAAGGGTATTAGTGCTATGTGAAATGCAATCAGTGTCGTCCAAGATTTGAACTCGTATCGCCGTGTCCATTTCCTGCGACGATAACCATTACACCACGGGTACCTCCATTTAGGTTGTTATAATCTGTTACAATATCTATCTATCCATCGATCTATTTCTGTTTGTTAACTTCTATCTATCTTTAGAGATTCTCGATGGCGTAGTGGTCAGCGCACTGGACTGTGACATTGTCGTATATGAGTACGAATACTAGTTCAGCTATTAAGTTCACTTTCGGCCAAAATGTTTTCAACCTCCTTATCCCCGCCCCAGATATCGGTTAAATGGTACCACTACTGGTCTACAAGAATTCTTTGGCATTAAACAACCCAAGAAGGTTGATATACCATTAATCAAAGAATCTAAACAAAATCAAATCTATTTATCTAAACCGATTTCAGAATATATCTGCATATATATTCTATCGGAAAAATATAGTGTTCTCAGTAAATGAAACTTTAAGAAACTATTTGATTGCATTTAAATCGTTTTAACTTAACCTTTTAGATTTTATTCTGTTTGGTCTCTGGCCATTTGACACTTCACTTAGAAATTAATTTGGGTGTTTGCCTAACAAACTTTTGTTTACATACATGCGTATATATATATATATATATATATCTATTGTCATCCACAGACAGATCTGTTTCGTTCTATCAGAACTCATCAGTGTGGCCAGACAGTATCTCCCCGTAGCTGGGATCGAAACCCGGTTGACTGAAACACCAATCCAAGCTTCTAACCATTTAGCTACGAGCAGATATTAGCTACGAAGTACATTTTTAAACGGTTATGAATCACAATTAGTATTGTTTACATACATCCGTTCAAACGGCCGCCGAGATCTCAATTCAAATACGAAGAGACTTGCAAAGGCGCTAATGGCAACACGAATACTTCTTCGCTAGAGAACTCAACCCTACGGGGGTAGAGGAGTATATATATATATATATAAGTAAAGTTGGCGACCGTAATCGACTGTGACCCGAAGACTTCTTTTTCTATAGCTACTATATGGTGCTACTCCTTTCCCTAGATTGCTCTACTTATCCAAGATCTGTACCTTTTAATGCTAAGTGTTAAGCAAAGAGGCATCATGTACTATTCTTTTAGCCTTTGGTATGACTCCACCTGGGATTGAAACCCGGTCTCTTACCAATAATGCAAATGGCCTGATATATATATATATATATATATATATATATATATAGATTAAATGACCCACGAAGGTTGATATGTCATTAAACAAAGAAACCAAACCAATCGAATCTTAGCATATATATATATATATATATATATATGTGTGTGTGTGTGTGGAGGGGGTGAATAATGGATTGTAATCTGACAATATATAAAGAAAAATTGATAACAAGGTAATCCAAGTAGGAGAGGTTTATTGAGAAGCAAGGTCGGCACTATAGCGTTTCGGTTCTAATGAACCATCATCAGGACTATGAGGAATGATATTAGTGATGTTAAATCAATGATAGATGTGTAAAAAGAGCAAAATATATGGTTGATATGCCATAAAACCAAACCAAACAGAACCAATATAATTATTTACTTATGGGTCGTCATTTTTGTCTACAAACAGCGTGTAATGAAGACCTTACAATAATTTCTAAATTATGATATATAAAATTAATGATACTGTCAGATTAAAAATAGAATTTAAAAATCTAAAATTACCATACTTACACTTTCCATTTGATAAAATTTTGACCAAAAATTTGTGATGATAAAAATACAAAACACATTTCATAATAACAACGAAATTTCTCATAACTCTTTAATAAAATCAGAATGCTGATATATTGTAAAAAGCCTCGTGTGTGTGTGTGTGTGTGTGTGTGTGTGTGTGTGTGTGTGTGTGTGTGTGTGTGTGCGTGCGTGTGTGTGTGTGTGTGTGTGTTACTGACTGAAATTAACATTAAATAAAATAATAAGTCTATTTTTTTAAACTTCAACTAGAAATTCATGTCAGATTAGAGTATTTTTTGTTGTTTAATTCTTCATTAATGAGATCATTTACAAATTTGTCATCACTTGAATGTATTCACACATGATTGATAAAATGTTTTCCAAAACATAAAGGCATGAATCACAGTCTTTCATCCATCTCTACTCTTGCTAAGTTTCTTTAGTTAATGGAACTAACATTCTAATACAATTTTATATATTTTATTATTTTTTATTCACGAGTCTAGCGTATTAACTAATCAGAGAAGTCGGCGTAAGCAGCGTCTGAAAAACGTAGAGATACTTTTTCCCTAGTTTTTTAAATAACTAGCAAATAAAGATTTTGTTGATTTAGAATTTTGCGCGAGGTAGAAAATCTTCAAAAGAATTTTTAAAAAAATATTAAATCTGATAATTTAACCCCGAATGCTAAGATTCGATTGGTTTGGTTTTTTTGTTTAATGACATATCAACCTTCGTGGGTTATTTAATCTAAGAGACATCCTTTAAGAAGTTGGACTATTTAACTCATAGCTGGGCAATGAAACGGGTTCATTTCCTTTCCGAAGGTTCTGATTCGAAAAGTGAACGTAATAGCTTAACTGGGGTTCGAACTCGCTTACTATGATGCCACAGTCTAGCACGTTTAGTCATTCTCCTGTCCCAATTCAAATCGGAAAACCAACAAGTGGTATCTGACAATTCACAAAGAAAACGTTAGTTGATTGGATAGTTGGTTGGTTTTTAAGTTATTTAATGCTGATGCCAGCTTAACAATAATAGTTTCGAATTAGGTGTTGTGAATATGGATTATCTCCTCTTTGATAATCCAAGCTATAAAAGCTGTACATTTCCGCTTGTCAAGTAGACGAGTAGTAAGATTCTTAATTGAATAAAAAATAACTAGACAGAATCTCTTGTCCTGTTTTCATTACAATTTATTCAATTAGGAATAGAACGATTTACCACAGATCCAGAAAGCGATTCAGCCGACAAGTGCTGGAAACATTGGCGGGAAACATTTACAAATTTCATCGAGGTTCTAGATTCAGAAAGTCCCTTAAATGTCCCTTAAGTAGAAGCCAGTGCGAGCTCGTAGGTAGCCTGGACTTTTAAGGGACTTTCTTCCCTATCAGTGAGAAATTTAGTAGGGGAGAATGTTGTGAATATGGATTATATCCTCTTTGATAATCCAAGCTATAAAAGCTGTACATTTCCGCTTGTCAAGTAGACGAGTTGTAAGATTCTTAATTGAGTAAAAAATAACTAGACAGAATCTCTTGTCCTGTTTTCATTACATTAGGTATACCACAAAAGTATCACTTTATAATCATTTTCAATATAAACTCTACATACTTAGTTACAATATCAAAGATTTCTTGTATTGATTTTGTTAGGAATCATTTTAAACATTATTTCAAACAGATATAGATGGACTCATAGAAAAACTTTTGGCAGCGGGTGGGTGGGTTTCTGCATCTCTGCAGAGTAGTAAGACTCTCCCAAAGAGGCTATCCCAGTCGGCTGGAGCAGAAGAATACACCGTCCGCATCTCTGCAGAGGGGTAAGACTCCTCCAATGAGTGTCCTGGCATGACACTAAACAATCTGATGGTGAGGCTTCAATAATGCTGGAGCTTTGGGGAATGTGGAGTACCCCTGCATTGCCATCGCTCCCAGGTCCACTCTGGCCCGGAGTGGTAGCACCTGATAGGGCCATATCTATGGGTTAAATAGAACTAACAACATATTTCTGCTAAACTGAATTGTTTGAGTAAACTGAACAGCTTCAAATAGAAATGTTTTTGATAATTAAACCGTACTTACATTTAAACTGCGTGCTTAGGCTTAACTGAATTATTTGAAATAGAAGTGTTTTCGACATTAAAACTGTATTTATGCTTAACTGAATTGTTACATATAACTGCTTGAATAGTTTGAAATAGAAATGTTTTTGACAATTAAACTGTGTACTTATGCTAAACTGAATTGTTTTAAATAGAACAGATTATTTACATAAAAATGGATTAGGCGTTAAATAACCTACAAAGGTTGATATGCCATAAAACCCACCAAACCAAACCAAACCAAACCAAACTATACTTTCATTGAACCACGTTTACAAAACTGTTCAGCTACATTGGATCATACCACAATGAACTTAATCGCTGAGTCAATCACATCCGTTTTCAAGCCCAAATGAAAGTCATTATTTTCACTTTTGATTTTGATAGCCAGCAGGTCATCCTCACAAGTATTAAAAAAAACAAGAGAGATGCAATCCATACATTGTTTCCGAGGCGTAACTTATACTATCTCACTTGCTGTGGTCAGTGATATGAGAAGCAAATACATACAGAAAATATCATTTTAGCGAATAACTAAATTTGGTGGCATGTCCTTCTACGACAGACCACTCGCTGGTATCTCACACTTTGACACTTTCAGAGATTTAATGAAACTGTCTTTCTAAAAAGATTGTATTTCAACTGGTCTTTGTACCACACCCTCTAGGACGTATTATAGCCTTGATTTCCGTTCCTTTTTTCTATTTCTTTCACCAGCCTACGTTGTCATTGAAAAAACACAGACACACCCATGCATATTTAGAGAACCTCTTAGCGTAACGGTTATCATCGAAGGAAATTTCAAAAGCTGGACGAGGTTGTTTAGGTTTCATTTCGTCCAAGCGCCTTTAGGAAAGGCTTGAGTTCATCTACTCTATCCAACAACTATAGCTTAACAATCAGAGTGGTTTCTTTAATTTGGGTTAGGTAACCAGTCTCGGAGAAAAACTCAAAATTCAAACCAGCTAACTCCACTTGAAAAAGAGGACCATGCAGACCTGATTTAAATAACGCTTAAAGCTCCAGTTCAAGCTAGATCCCGAAGTTAAACACTGGTGAGTCAGTTCTGGAAGTAGATTGGCGACCATCAAGGTCACTGAAACAATCTGAGATGTCTTTTCTAAACCAAGCTTTAAAAAGCCTACGAACACCAAAGAGCACCTCACTTGATGTAATAGTTAGTGATCTACTATAGTAGACCAATGTTTGTAAGTTTGGTTCTCACTGGGTGCCACATTATTTTGTCTTCGGACCAAACTAAGTTTAGTTTACCATATGATATATACATTTACATAATTTACAGAGACATTAAACGTCTATTTACCCAACCACTTCGTCATGGACAGGATGTGACACAAGGTGTACTTTTAACCGGAGTACAGCTGGTCTGAATTTAGAGGTTTTCTTTTCTAGACTGGTTGCCTAACATAGATTAAAGAAGCCAGTTTTACCTGCTACTTGAACCATAGCTGAAGAAGAACAGTTTGATTCATGCCTTTTCTCAAGGGCATTAACGCGAAGTATTACGCAAACGACATCGTCTAGGATTTCAACTCGAGTCACCGATTCCATTTCCAACGACGATAACACCTTGACTTTCTATGTGACTATACACATTTGAATAATCTTCAGAGACATTATACGAAAAGTTATCCCAGTCGGCTGCGGCTGTAGAATACACCGACTGCATCTCTGTAGAGAGGTAAAACTCGCTCAATGAATGTCCTGGTATTGACACTGAACAATCTGATGATGAGGGTTCACTACTGCTAGAGCTTTGGGGAATACTGAGTACCTCTTCATTGCCATCGCTCCCAGGTTCACTTTGGTGCGGAGTGGTAGCATCTGATAGGGTCCTATCTATGGGTCAAATAGAACTAAAATGTGTGCTTATGCTAAACTGAATTTTTTGAAATAGAACTGTTTTGACATTTAAACTGCGTACTTATGTTTAACTGAATTGTTTGAAATAGAACTATTTTTGACATTTAACAGTGTGTAAATGAATGACTAATGTTTAATTGAATTGTTAGTGATACATAGCAATACTTGGAACCATTTAACTTTGTTGACAAAACTGAATAGCGTGTAATTGAACTGTCAAAGACTAAATTGAATTGCTTGAAATAGAACTGTTTTGAGGGATTAAACCAGAGTCGAAAGCAAGAATTTCATTTTTTCCATTTACGATTCATAAAATTCACTAATAAAGGAAATGAAACCACCGCGTCTCGTTTAGGCCTTTTTAAGTCAGTGAAAAGATTTCTTAGTTCCATGAAACGAGAAACTGAAAGACAAAAAATGCCGGCATAAGGTGACAGTGTGTACAAATCAGCCCAATAGGTTATGATGGTTCACTTCAAACCAATAAACCTTTATCAGTAAAATTTCGATGGTGCCTCGACACATTTGAGTTATTAGATACTTAAAACTTTTCTAAAAACTATCAGCAAAATGATTTCATTTTGTTCAATGGAAACTTGTGGATTATCATCCAAGAGAGGTCAATACCTCAGATAAACTCGATTAATGGTAGAGTAACAACCTCGGTAGCGAAACGATTATCGTCGTACGAAGTTGACTCGACAACCCGAATGCAAATCCTGAATGAGACGGTTTGAATTTTACATACTGCTAATACCCTTGGAAAAAGATATGAATCAAACTATTACTGTTCCCGTTAACATTTTCATGGCAACCAGACTAGGGGGAAGGAAAACCGTAAATTCAAATCAATTGACCCGGAGAAGAATGGTCTCCGCTTGGCTATTCCTTTTCAAGACACGCTACAAAATTCAATTTGCATAGAATAATATAAGACATTCTCTTCAAATTGACTTTGTGCCGAAACAGATGTAAGATTAGTTTAAAACTTCCAAAAGATAAATGTTAATAGATTGTGTGCATACGTCTGCAAAGTAGGGAATGTTGGTCTGCCTCTAAAATCGGCATTCGATATCCTGGCGATTACTGAAACACTGACGCTGGTGGAAAATACGAGTTTACTCCAGCAGAGTTGAACTTTATTTATTTACTTTCATATAATTATAGTTCGTCTATATTTATGGATTCGCGAACCGTTAAAAAATATGTTCATGATTAAATAAGTTACACCACCCACTATTTATTTTAAGGCCAAATACCAAATCCTCTTCAAGGTTATTTGGAAAAGTTCGGTCAGCAGATGTTATTGGCAACAAATGATGCAATTTTCAGTAATTGCTTTCCGCTTGTTTTTCTTTTCTCCTCTTTTCTTTTTTGGTGTTGGTTTTATCGTTTTTAACGTTTTTATTTAAAAAAAATGAATTTAAAAAATTGGAGGCGGGAGGGCCTACTCATTTCTTTTTTTTTTTTTTACTAATCCATGTATCCCGTGCAGAATGTAACTCAATGTCAATTTTTAAAGTAATTCTGACAGAGAATACCTTCTCCTAAACTGGTTGCCTAACTCAGGTTAAGGAACCCAGTTTTCTTTGCTATTTACCAATTGTCATTTACAGTATCGTCCATAAATAAGTACAATTCAAATATCTTTTTAAATTAGTAATTTGGCGACCTTAGTTGAGGGTGACTCGATGGTTCTCTTTTCAAACCGGGCCATTGGCCTAATTAGTAGAGCGTTCGCTAATGGTCCGGTAGACCAGGGTTCAATCCCAGGTCGTCAGACCAGAGACTCAAAAATGGTTCTTGATGCAGTTTTGCTTTACATTCTGCATTATAAGGTACGAATCAAGGGTAAAGTGGAGTAATCCAGAGAATGGAGTAGCGCCATCCCCTACACCTCGGCCAAGTAGCTGTTGAAAAGGGAGTCTTTTAAAATAATAGAGCATTATTTTTTCTAAAATCAAAGGTTTTATTATTTCTAATGGAAAATTATGTCCTCAAAAATGATGATAATGATGATGATGATCATTATCTACAAGTCGGGCTGATAACACAGATTGCCTTGACACTTTCTTATCATACGTCTCTATCGTCCATCGCTCATAGAAGGTCCTCTAAACAGCACCTAGTGTCGGCACAGTTTTTATTTATTATTATATTATAGCATTTATTATATAACTCTATAGCATTGAAATTCTATACCAAAAAAATAAGAATATGTGACTGTCTACAATAAGTACCAGTAATTTTTTTTTTTTTGGTTACAGAGTTTTAATGCTGTAGAGTTTGGTAATAACTAATAACTAATAATATCCATTTTGATTGAATAATATTTCTACTAGAAAAAATAAAGCCCGGGCATCTTTGGCTTAGAAGAAAATTAACTTTTTTTTTGAAAAAAATTGGAAGAGGTGATAGTGTGAAACATTATGGGATAGTGACCGTAAGATAAAGCTGGTGGTGTAATGGTTAACAAGCTCCACTTGCAAACCTACACGAGTGAGTTCGAGTCTCATTCGGTGCCCCTTTCATATGGCCTTGTAACACATCTAAGCAAAAAGCTTAGTAAATTAGGGTACTTCTGGTAGTGTAACGGTTAGCAAGCTTGACTAGCAAACCTACACGAGTGAGTTCGAGTCTCATTGGGCGCCCCATTCATTCGGCCTTGTGCCACATCAAAGCAAAGCGCTTTGTAAATTCCTGAAGGTTATCATGTTTACCAACCCCTCAGCTCGGACAGGATGTGACTCAAGGTTAATTTTTAAGAGAAGTTTAACAGGTTTGAATTAGGGTTTTCCTTCTCCTAGACTAGTTGCCTCACCAAAACTGAAGAACCTAGTCTGCCCTACTATTTACCCATAGCTGGAGGGAGAATAATTGGATTCATACCTTTCCCAAGGGTATTAGTGCTACGTGAAATGCAATCAGTCTCGTCCAGGATTTGAACTCCTGTGGCCGTGTCCATTTCCTGCGACGGTAACCATTACACCACAGGCACCTCTTTTTTTTTTCAACCCCTCCGCTCGGGCACGATATAACACTAGGTCAATTTTAAGCAGACTTTAACAGGTTTGAATTCAGAGTTTTCCTTCTCCTAGACAAGTTGCCTCACCAAGGCTGTAGAACCTAGTCTGCCCTACTATTTAGTTAAAGGTTATCGCCGTGAGATAACCCGAGTTCAAATCGTGGACTGTGCTGCTTGCGTTTTACTTCGCGCTAAGGCCCATGAGAAAGGTATGAATTCTTCTCTTTCCAACCTAGCTATTCGTAAACCAAAGGTATTGGAGGCGCTCATATTGCAATGGTTATCATCGTAGGAAATTGACATTGAAACCCAAGTTTAAACCCTGGACCAGGTTGTTTGCATTGCCCATAGCGCTAATACCCTCGGGAAAGGCTTGAATCCAATTATTCTCCCTACAGCTGTTTGTAAATAGGAGGGAAGACTATTCTTTATGGGTTTTTTTTTCTTAGCTAAGAGAAGACAACCAGTCTAGGAGAAACAAAATTCTAAATTCAAACCAGCTGATCTCCACTTAAACATTTGACCGGAAGGATTGAGTAAATACATGCAGTATATCTTTATCATTCGTTAGATTTTCCTCGTTTCGATGTCTTTCGCATCTTCACATCAAAAGTCACGTGAATCCAGGGAGAGCAAGTTTTATAAAAATTCAAGCAGTCTCCTCGGCACTTTAAACAATTCAAACATTATCATTCCTGAATTTTCAAAATCATTTTATTTTGACCTTGTATTTTTTTTTTTTTTTTTTTTTTGTGGGAGGAACGATCTACAGTTCGCTGTTTCCTCCTACTTAGCATCTTTAGTTCTCAGGCAAGATCTTGGTATTTTTCCATTCCTTCATTTTATTTCGTTTTCATTTTGCAATCCAATAGAACAGTGTTGCGACCTGGTTTTATCAGTGGGTAATATGAAACTGTTTTAGCTACTAGGAGACGGAGGCGTATTTCCAACTGGCGCCAAGAGTCAATTTTCAAGCAGAAAGAAGAAAGCCAGGATTTTCAATGTTGATTTTCTAAGCAACCTTTTTTCCATTTAAAAGGTTTATGTGACATAATCCTATTCTCCGTTAATGTTTTTTTTCTTGTCGTGCCTAATATCGATATAATGGTAAGCAAGCTGCTCATACATTCTGAATAATGGGTTCGATCTTCAGTGAGCATGCCATCACTGTAATCTTGTATGAAATTAAGATAGGCTAAGTAAAAAAAAAAAAATGCTTTTTTATCCTTATTATCGGGTTTTTCAGGTCAGCTTTAGCAAATGGTCTTTCACTGGAGTCTTAGTGACAGCGAGTCTCCTCAATTCTCCGGTGGGGGGGGGGTCCTCGTGGTTGTAATGGTTAAAGCGACGGACAGCGGAATCGTCGTAAGCGAGTTCATACTCCAGTCGCGCTATTACGTTCACTCTCGGACAAATACCCTTGGGAAAAGTATGAACCCCCTTATCCTCCCAGCTATGGGTTAAATAGTACCACTACTGTTCTTCTAGGAGAATGGCTTTGGCGTTAAATAACCTACAAAGGTTGATATGCCATTAAACAAAGAAACCAAACCAAACCAAATCAAATCAATTCTCCGGAACTCTTCTTGGTATTCTGGTAGATCTTAACAATGATCAAGTCTGGATGATCTCCAATCTTTCTCTGATTTCCATTTCTTTGAGTCCCCTTTTCCAAGCCTCTGGCAAGGTACAAATACCCACCTCCTAGGTTCTACACTAGTTTTAACTGGGGATTTTTTTTTTTTTTTTTTACTGAATTCTGAGTGACAAGTTTCCTCAGATCTCCAAAAGTTTTCTCAGAATTTTTGGCGACTTCAGCAGTGCTGTGGTCTCGATGGACGGATCTTCAATCCCCCAACTCTCTTTTTCAGGTTCTTCGGGATTGTTCCAAAGCCTTCAATTATGATATATTTATATCAAAACGAAGTTGTCTGGGTTCCTAAAGGGTTCGATGATCTGTTTTTATCAGAAAATCCCAGTGAATTTTGTATGTCCTATCTCCAAGAACAGATTTATCATCATTATTATTGCTTTTAGTTTCTCTCCATGGTCCACTGGAATGATAAAATCCAGTAGATACCAATTTCTTTTCTTCTTATTAATTTGTATTCGGTTTGGTCTTCTAGCTGGAAAAAGGCGATTCTAAGAGTTCTTAAAACCAACGCTAGCTGATGGTTTCTCTCTGGAGTTTGAGTGACAGTAAGTCTCTTCAAGTCTCCAGGACTCTTCTCAGTATTCTAGCCGATCTTAACAATGGTGTAGTTTCGATAGTCGCCACTCGGTCTTTTATTTCCAAGTCATCCACTACCTGTACCAATTCTTTTGGAGATTATTCCGAGCGCACCTATTACACTTGGTATCATCGTCACTTTCAAGGGTTTTTTTTTTGTTCAGTTCTCTTGCAAAGTCTATGTATTTATCTCTTTTTGCTTTCTTTCAGTTTTAACCTGTGGTCAGCCGGAACGGCAAAGTCCACTATTTGGCATGTTCTCTATTTTTTTGTTTACAATCACAAGGACTGGTCGTCTGGTCGAGATAAAGTGATCCGTTTGTATCTCAAAATCCCAGTCAAGTTTATTATTATAATAACAATTATTATTATTATTATTTCATTTCCTTCTTCAAACACTTCGTCTTCCCCTAATTACGAGTAGATATTTTAGCTTTTCTATCTTTAACGTCTTTTTTATTGTCTCCTTCAACCCCTTCTTCTTCTTCTTCTTCTTCTTCTTCTTCTTCTTCTTCTTCTTCTTCTTCTTCTTCTTCTATCACTTTGCCCGTCATCTTTACGCCATCCTCTATAACAAAAAATAACTTTGCCGGCTGTTTTTCAGTAACAGCTGAAACAATCTCATCATCTCAACACACACACACACACACTCGCGCACACACACAAACATAAACTACAACAGACAGGCTTTCCGAACTTTCAGCTATGCATTTGCTTCTTTTTATTTCTTATTTTGTTTTTCTATTTTTTTATTTTTTTATCCGAAACTTTTACAAATAACAAGACTGAACAGTTGGAGACTCCTAATTCATTTCACCTAACAAACATTAGTTTCCCATTTCCCGTTATTTATAGGATACTATCTCTATTTCAATTGGCGTGGGGCACTTCACCTGGTGTAACTGTTGGTGAACTTGGCTAGTTGCCCGTTATCTGCGAGTTCGATCCCAACTCGATGAGCCATACTCTGGTCAGAAACTAAGTTTCATGAATTACTTTTGTCGATTTATTTTCCCATTCACAGATTTTATATTATAATCATTTTAGTTTGGTACCTTTGTTTTATGGTATATCAACCTTCGTGGGTTATTTAATGCCAAAGCCATCGTTGTAGAAGAATAGTTGCTTTACTATTTAACTCACAGCTGTGGGTGGGGTGGGGTAAAGTGTTCTTACTTTTTCCGTGGGCATTAGTCTGAATGTAAGTACAATAGCATGACTGGAGTTTGAAATCGCTTACCCTGGTATCGGAGCCCAGCATATTAGCCCCTACACCACAGGGATTCCTCCAAAGCTATTTTAACTAAGTAAAATATATATATAAAAGTATCCCACCAAGAATATTTTCAACTGTATATAAGTCTCTAGTTCTCATGAAAGAATGCTGGGGACTTTTGCACACATCAGCTATAATGTCTCTGCAATTTTGTTTTTCAGACTTTACAAATAGCATTCATATATTTTAGCTGAGATCGCCCGGTCGATGGAGCAAGGAGTACGTTAACTATATCCTACGTAAAAGGGTAATGCCCCTTATGAAGAAAATAGAGTGTTGGACAGGATTCTAAACTTCATTGAGACTCCAGTTCTAGTATTCTGCAGAGTGGAATACCTCTCCATTGCGATAATTTTCTAGTTTACTTTAGTCCTGAGAGGTTGTGCCCGTTGAATTCCCATCTATGAGTAACATAACTCTATTTAAAAAGATTTTTAGCTTGCGTTAGAACCGTGTGCAAAAAAAAAAAAAACTGCCTCAAAACAAGTGTACTAAAATATGAACATACAAAGAACACGATTCTCTCACCTCTAGACATTAAATAACAATAGACCGCTTGACGTGCCATTAAAATTAATCAATCATCTCAGCACAGAAGAGAACAATTCTGTCAATTAAGCAGAGAGGTCTTATTTGCCTTGAAAACCAGCATTTAAAACCGTCTTTTTACTTAGATTCGATCCCTGACGGTTGGTATTGATAGGAAACACGTAACAATTTCAGCTGCGTAGCAGGCTAACTCAGCTTAATTTGGCACAAGATGTGGAATAATCACTGAAAATCCAACTTCTGTTAGAACTGACCTACAAGCCAAGATTGATAATTAGGGTTTCATGGCGAGGCATTCTCGAGGGACTATATTGTCAGACAATAGATCTTAACTAATAATGACAATTGTTGAATAAGGGATAATGCAGAAAAGCCTATTCAGTTATAGATTGATAACTAAATGGACAGAAAGTAAAATAGGTAGATATGAAAAAACATATACTTACAATGCAGATACATAGATAGATAGATAGATAGATGTTTATTTTGGCAGAAAGTTATTATATAAGTTTGGAACTTTACGGAACTTTACTTTCTTGCTAGTTTCTTTGTACCAGGGTCAAATTGATAGAGACAATGACTTATATTTTGCTCCTAAGCGCTTTCGATATCAATTAATCGTCTTTAAGAGATCTTTGTCTTTTTCGTCGCATTTTTAAAATTTTATTTTACTGTTTCGGTGTGATATTCATTTTGTTGTATTGGTTTATTATTAATAGGGATGCTTTAGTTAGCATGTTAGTTGTTAAAGATGTTTAGTATATTACTCCCAGTGTTGAATGCTGTTTTATTTATGTTTATTTGTTTATTTTTAATACTGATTGCTTCGAGGAATTGGTGGAATTTTCTGTTATTTCCTTATATGATTTTGGTGTTATTTGCGAGGATTTTTTGTATTTCAGCAGATTTGAATTTATTTCTATTAGCATATTGTGTACTAGTTCTGTTCCTTTTTTAACGTCATATCAATCTTCGTGGGTTATTTGATGCCAAAACCCTCCTTGTTGAGAAAGAGGGGCACTTTTTTAATCCATAGATGGGGGAGATACGTGTGGATAATCTATATGTTATTTGGTGGCACTGGTCAGAGAGGTAGTATGTAAGATAGCGAGAGAGGTCGTTGTATGGCTAATATAGATATTGGGGTTCGCATGGTGTTGGAGTGACACTTCCGAATAGGATGTTTGATCTTGTAAACAACATTTGTTTGATTTAGGTAGTATTTGGGGGAGCTTGTATTGTTTTTAACAATGAGAGTTGACGTTTTTAATTTGAAACAGATAGATAGACAGATAGAAACTTATTGAGATAGATAGATAGATAGATAGATATGAAAGTTATGTTTAGCATCAAAGCTTAAGATTAAAACTTCGTTTCTTATCCACGCATGTCTTATTTAAAACACAATTGGCTCAGTGGTTATAGTCATTAAAAATTGACCTTGCGACGCGAGTTCAAATCCCGGACTGGGTCCTATTTACCAACCCCTCAGCTCGGGCAGGATATGACACAAGGTCAAATTTTAAGCGGAGTTTAACAAGTTTGAATTCAGAGTTTTCCTTCTCCTAGACTAGTTGCCTCACCAAGGCTGAAGAACCCAGTCTGTCTTACTATTTACCCATAGCTGGAGGGAGAATAATTGGATTCATACCTTTCCCAAGGGTATTAGTGCTATGTGAAATGCAGTCAGTCTCGTCTAGGATTTGAACTCGTGTCACCGTGTCCATTTCCGGACTGGGTTGAGTTTCTTTTCGTGATAATGACCTTGAGAAAAGCATGAATCTGTCTCTTCTTTTCTCGGCTATGGGTAAATAGCTAGGCAGACTGATTTTTTTAGCTTTGTTTATGCAACTAGTCAAGGCGAATGAAAACTCTAAATCAAAATTCACCTAAAAAAACCGACGTTCTGTCTCGTTCTACTTGTGACGGAGGGGTTGGATCAATACATTCTTCACTGCTTGGCTTGCTTTGAGAAGAGCCACGTACTTATTTATTAAGCATTGGTTAGGTGTAAAAGAAGGCTTGATAGATGAGGTGCCCGGTGAGACTTAAAATCACAAGTTATTATTCGCCAGTCTAGCTTACTACTCATTACATCACGTGAGATGCCAAGAGAAGCTCGATGAAGGGTAACGGAGATTCTTGTGGATATATTAAGTTCAAATTCCGACTTCAATTACATATATTCCTTCCTGAATTGTCATCACAGGGCGCCGACTGCACAGATTCCTTTGAATCGTTCATGCAATTTTTTCCTATCGGTCATTACCCTTGGCAATGTCCTCACATATCTGATGAATGTAAATTTTTGTTAGTCGGCCAACACTGGTGGGTCCAAGCATACTAGTCCATCGAAAAACATCGCTTATAAGTTCGTCTTTGCTTTTCTAGCAGTCTTGCTCATCTTACTTGAATGGTTTGCAAGATGGAAAGTAACAGCACGTAGTATCCTTGTGTAGTTCCCATCTAGCATTTTCTCCATAGGTTTCGTGAGAGTCCAAGTGGTGCCACCATACAATAGTACTGACACGTTCACAAATGAAGAATTCCCATTTTATTTTATCAGATTTCCATATGATCGTTAACCTGTCAATTTATTTACCAATTGTTTGCTGTTTTATTTCCTGGCGTCTGAGGCGCTCCCATTGGTACATGATGCTTTTTTGCTTAACACTCAGCAATATAAGGTACTATCGAGGGTAGAGTGGAGCAATCTAGGAAAAGGGGTAGCGCCCTCCCCTACACCTTGGTGTAGTAGCTATTGAAAAGGGAGCCTTCTGATCGCCCTCGACTACAGTCGCCTACTTTATTAGTCTCGTAACCAACTTTGGTCCTTTGGGCGCTCCTCATGAATCCAATCTTACGCAGGATTAGCCTGGTAAGATCCATTTCTATCCAGGATTACAACTGGTTTGAATTCAGAACTTTCCTTCTACGCCAGTTGCCATACCAAAGTTAAAGAGCCTACTATTTACCCATACTCAGAGAGAATAGCTGGATTCATGCCTTTTTCCGAGAGTATTTCCTCCAAGTGAAATACAAACAACCTCGTTCAGAAATTGAACTCGGGTAGCCGGGTCCAATTTGCACGACGATAACCACAGCGCTACTAGTGCCTTTCATGATAATCTGAATCACAAAGAACATTGTGAATTGTTGTTTGAGTGAAGAGCTATATTCGAAGAGTCTAAATCTGCCAATCTTTGATTCCAATTATCTTATGAAACCCTAAAATTCTCTAAAGCGAAATTCCCTTGATTGTGAACCACCGCCCGATATCATAACGTTAACGAACTAAAGAACAATTTGGCTTCAAGCAACGATGAAAACATCCAAAGAATTTAATGTTCATCCCCATCAGAAGGAGATTATAAGTCAATCTATGGACGGAGAGATTGATTTATGAATATATTTAGAAAAGAATATTGACTACTCGAAATAGCACAGTATTTTCGGTTTGAGTATATGTTAATCTATTCTTAAAAGTCCTTCGTGTCATCTTGAATATACTCACAATTTGAAAGATAAATGTTCAAACTTAAACATACTTCTGCAAAGTGTTTCAAGTGATAGATTCTATTCAAATATTATTATCTCTATCCCATAACTGCATCAGATGTTGCGACTTTAGTCGTGGAGTTTTGGGGTAATGTAGACTACTCCTTCATTACTATTACTCCTATGTCCACCACACCCGGAGAAGCAGCACCTGTTAAGGTACTGTCTATGGGCCAAATAGAGCTGTTCAATTATTTCTCAGTATTATTATAATTATTTTTCTCCTTTGAGAGTTTTTCGTCCCAGCTTTATTTGATGGTTTTTACTGTAGTTCAACTGACAGCAAGTCTCCACAAATCTCTAGGACTCTTCTCAGTATTCTCTCCGATCTCAATGATGCTGTAAATTTGATGGTTTTCTCTAGCGCTGTTATTTCCGAGTCCTCCAATCCCTGTACCGATCCTTTAGTGACTGTACCGAGTGCGCCAAATACAACTGGTATCACCGTCATTTTCATGTTCTTACAATTGGTATCACAGTTACTTCATTATTATCATTATTTTTATTTTGAGAATTTTTTGTGCACCAGCATTGGCTGATGGTTTTCCACTGGAGTTTGAGTGATAGCAAGTCTCCTCAAATCTCCTTGATTCTTATTAGTATTCGGGGGGATCTTAAAAATGCTGCACTTTGCATAGTCTCCACCTGCCCTCTCGTTTCTAAGTCTTCTAGTCGCTTAACCAATCCTTTGGATATCGTTTCGAGCGCACCAATTAAAACTTATATCACTGTCACTTTCCCGTTCCGTACGGTTTTTTTTTGTTCTCTAGCAAGGTCAAGGTACTAATCTCACTTCTCGTTTTCCTTTAATCTTATTCAGTGATCTGTCAGGACGGCAATTTTCACTATTATTATTATTATTATTATTATTATTGTTTACTCCTTTAGAGTCTTTCACATCAGTTTTAGCTGATGGTATTTCATTGGAGTTTGAGTGACAGCAAGTTTCCTCAAGTCTTCAGGACTCTTCTCAGTATTCTGGCCGTTCTCAATAATTTTCTAGTTTAAATGGTCTCTACTCGTCCTCCTACTTCCAAGTCTTCCAGTCCCCTTAATAATCATTTGGTGACAGTACCAAAAGCACCAATTACGTTTGGTATAATTGTCACCGACATGTTCCATAACTTTTTTTTCAATTCCCTAGCAAAAAACCATACGGCCGTATGAAAATTATTTGTATTACACAGGAATGCTTGATAAATAAAATTACTAATCATAAATTGCAATAATTGAAACCATTCGATCATATGGAAATCAGACATGACCGATAAAATGAAACGCAGTTTCTTCTAGGCAGCAGTCGTGTCGATACTGCTATATGGATGCACTACTTCGACGCTAACAAAATGGCTGGAGAAGAAGCTAGATGGCAATTACACAAGAATGTTGCGAGCAATATTGAACAAGTCCTGGTGGCAACACCCCACAAGGCACCAACTATACGGCCACCTGCCTCCCATCACGAAAACTATCCAAGTTACACCAACCAGACATGCAGGAGACTGCTGGAGAAGCAAGGACGAGCTCATAAGTGATTTACTCCTATGGACCCCCCGCATATGGCGGGACGACCAGATCGAACATACATACAGCAGCTATGTGAGGATACGGGATGTAACCCCAAAGACCTGTCAGAGGCGATGAATTATAGGGAGAAGTGGCGAGATAGGGTCAGGGATATCCGTGCTAGCGGTACGACATGATGATGATGATGATGATGAACTGTTTGTAAGCAAATGATCAATATTAGAAAGGATTATTAGTTTTACTTGGGAATACATGTCAAAATTCAATTGTATGCAGACCAATGAACTCTAAGAAATCGTTTAAAGATGAAGTTACCCACAAAATATTCGCTTATAAATCATATATACATATAAACAGAATTTGTCATTAAATAACTTACAAGAATTGATATGACATGAAACATCAACCAATAGAACACAACCCATATTGTTACATTTGAATATAAATTTCTAGGCTAAATGTAATCACTGTTTTGTGACAGAGCGAGTGCTAAAAAAACATTTTCGGTAATTCATTCTTTAATGTATATATATATGTATATATATAACACAACATATACACCTAAATATCACATATACATATACATATATACATATAGCATATACATTCACATATAACATATATAACATATACAAATAGCACACACACACACTCACACACACACACACACACACACACATATATATATATACATACGTACACACACAGATGTAACTTATACAATTTATATGTTCCATTTATACGTCCCAAAAAAATTTTCGAATCAAAATACGGAAGAAAAATTTTTCCCGATGTACAAATGGATTCTACATAATATTCCCCCAAAATCACACACACACACACACACACACACACACACACACACACATATATATATATATATATATATATATATATATATATATATATATATATACATATATATATATATATATACATTTAGCATATACATGTAACATATACCTTTACACATGCATATAATATGACGCAAACATATACATTAAATATATACATATAACGATCCATTGGAGGTGCGCTTAGCGTAACGATTATAGTTCTGGGAAATGGAATCGATGGCCTGAGTTCAAGTCTTGGAAACCCCTGTTTGCGTTTCACTTCACGCTGATATCCTTGAGAAAGGCATGAATCTAGCTCTTCTCCCCCACCATTCAGCTTTGGGTAAGTTATGGACAGACTTGGATTTCTAGCCGCGTCGGTACACAAAACGATAAGAAAGAAAGAAAAGGGGTACTCCACTGTCATGAACTTCGTCCTGGCAAATCTTGGGACAACAAATATGCCATGATGTATAGCACTTGGTCTTTTACTTCGATTAACATCGGAATCGTGGAGAGGGGAAATCTGCTGCATGGGCAAACAAATGGTATTCCATACAATTATGCCCAGGTAAATGCCAATAACGGATTTATAGTCCTGCGAGACTGGTGGCTGGCAGATGTTCGTTAATATGAAAATTGTTGGCTAATCTCAAATTAATCACATATCTTAAATAGTTTAGTCCATTGCCATTTTTAAGGTGTCCCCAGAGGCTCATGTATTATTTCTTAAATAATTTGATAGGATTCCGATAACCATCCCTTCTATTGGAATAGAAAACGTAGCTTCTAAAACAAAAGATTGTAACAAATAAAAATAAAAAAGGAGAAATAACAGAAGTTTCTTTTCGCAACGATAAGTGTAAAGACTTCAAACACGTGTTGAAATTCTTTAGTTTTCTTTTCAATTGGTTTTTAACGAGATCTTTATATACTCATAGGATCAAAAAGATGTCGATCAAATATCAACTCAATCCATCTAACAGCCCTTATATCTGTATTGTCTGAACATAAGCATACACGTGTGATCACGTGAACGGACACGTGGTCTAGGATACTGGTAGGATGGTTGTGGTTCACCGATATTCTAAAGAGCATAGTGTCCTTGAAAATTAAAAAAATCTGATTCCTTACTTCTGCCTACGCACGAAAACCAACCTGCACGATCAAAAGGAAGATTCTTGAATATGTTCGATTGTTGGGTTGGTTTTACACCATGTCAAACGTTGCTGGGTTATTTCAAGCCTAAGTCAGTTTAAAAAGTATAATCTCTAATGGTAAACGATGTGCTGAGAATAACATTAAACGGCACCTTCTAGTAATGCAACATTTGTGGGAAATTACTATTACTCCCAAGTCCACTCAGACTCCGTAGTGGTAGTATCTCTTTAGATCAAATAGAAATATTCAGAAATTATTTATATTAGGTAGAGTGGACCTGGGGGTAATGGCAAGGAAAAGTTACTTCACACTCCACTCCTCAGACCTCCAAAACTTAAGCCTCACAACTGGCTGCAGATTTGTGCCTAACTCTGGACTCCCTCTTTTTATGAAGGGACATCTTCTCCCCTCTACTGGGCATACATTCAGTGTAAATTCGGCTTCGCTGAAGGCGGTTGGAAATCTGGACTAGCTCCATATTTCTTGCCCATTTTTCAACAACAAAAGATACCAGAATCCATCTTAAGGCGTAGGGTGCATGATCTTTCGAGATTTAACTGTTCATTAATGAATAAATGCTCATCAGCTGCCCGACTACTTTTGCCATCAAGAGGGTTTTGATTGGGACAAAGGAATAAAACGGTAATAAATTAACTCTCCCTAAATCTGTTTATTGACTCCCCTTTTACTTTTCCTCAAATATCCAAGTGTTTTCACCTATGTGCTTACTTCCGCGTCCGTGAGCTCAAAATACGCTGTCTATATCTTCACTGCAAGTACTATTATTCCCAGGTCCATTCTGACGAGTTAGCACTTGTGAGGATCACTTCTATATAGGGTCTCCTCAAATAGATCCGTTTAAGAAATATGTTTATGGTATGCAAAAAAAAAAAAAAAAAAATTCTTAAGAAAAAACCACACAAAAAATATAAATATCAATGTACAATGATTCCCTAACCTCTAGGCATAAAGTAACCTTAGACAGATTGACATGCCGTTGAAATCAATCAATCGTGTCGTTTGCTAACTTGTTTGGATTTTATGGCATATCAACCTTTGTAGGTTATTTAATGCCAAATCGATTTTTATACAAAAGCATTTCTATTTCAAGCAATTCAGTTTAACATAAGTACACAGTTTAGTTCTATTTGACCCATAGATCAGGTGGTACCACTCCGGGCCAAAGTGGACCTGAGAGCGATGTCAATGAAGGGGTACTCCGCATTCCCCAAAGCTCCAGCGTTACTGGAACCTCACTACCAGATTGTTTAATGTCATATCCAGGACCCTCGTTTGCAGAGAAGCAGTCGGTGTATTCTACAGCCCCAGCCGACTGGGCAAGATCGTGTCGTATGCTTACCGTTAATTTGTTGCTGGAAGATTGATAAATGCGAATGATATTTAATAAGCAAGTTATTGCGAAATTTACCATCGCTCTAGTGATACGGTCCTATGTCTGACTAGGACTTGTGAATATTTTCTTATAAAACAACTTCAGCTCTACCTAAGTAAAAACCGAATACCTAGCATTCGACGCAATGCTCTCGCGTCGAAGTGCTCTCTACAGCAGGTTACATGATAGCATAAAATAAGTGTATAATATCCATCTTGCCTTTCCCACTTGACATTACCCATGTTCTGCGATCAAAAGAGACGGATTACCTTTCCTCAAATCCTTCCTTCTCGGCTTTCACACTGCGATCCCAGCGATTTTAACAGCGTTCGTAACTTCCGTTCTTGACAGAACAACTTAACGGTAAGAGAGCTTAGATTGCTTGGCGAGGCACGTGTTTCGCTGCTATTACGAAGGAGGGAACACCATCTGGGGGTTCCTGAGATTACTAAGAATAGAAAACGCAGTAACTTTAGTTGCAAGCATCAAAACCAATACCACTCGTCGTTTTTTGTATTATTACTATCATTGGTAATATACACACAATGACAGCCGACGTTGGCGTCATGGTAGTTTTAGTGTTCTTGCCATAAAAAAGTTATATTCGTAAGGAGTGCATTAACTGGAAAAGCGGTAGCAGTTTCGGTCGAAACAAGCTAAGTAATAAACAAAGATTAATATGGCACAAGGTTACCATATCGGAGCGTCTTTTAACGGTTTTATACTGTCTTATATAGTGAAACACCCATCTTGGAATTTTAGGAATGTGAAATTACCTTTCATTACCATTACTCTCAGGTCCACTCTGACCCGGAGTGGTAGTATCATCTAAGTATCAAACAGAACTGTACAATTTTTTTGCAAGTTTTTTTATTATTATTAGTTATTTGAAAGCATACAGCAGAGTGAAAGTTGTTAGGATTAGACAGAAATACTTGATAAATAGAATTAATGTTAAATAGCAGTACTTGAAATTATTTCACGGTGTGCAAACAAATGATTCATATTAAATAGAATTATTAATGTTTAATAGCAATACTTGAAACCATTTAACTGTGCAAACCAACGAACTCGATTAAAAAGAAAGTTACCAACAAATTATTCGCTTGCAAATCATATACCTCTGCATAAAAAGGATTTGGCATAAAATAACCCTTTAGGGTTAATATAACATTAAGCAAAATAACCAACCTAACGCAATGATCTTATTGTCGTTGTTCGTAGAAAAACATTGCAATTAATATTTCGTTTTTTACCGGCTATAGTCTTACCGTGGAGGTGCCCGTGGTGTAGTCGTTATCGTCGTAGGAAATGGACACGGCGACACAAGTTCAAATCCTGGACTAGAATGATTGCATTTCACATAGCACTAATACCCTTAGGAAAGGTATGAATCCAAGCGGAGGGGTTGAGTAAATAGTATAGTCTTGCCGTGGTTACACTTTAGGACGATTAAAATGTGTTTTAGGGTTTCATTTCTTTATACTACCTTAATTATCAGGTTTGCTAAAGTGTATAACTGATAAAATGTAGTGGAGGTGTCCGTGGTGCAATGGTTATCGTCGTAGGAAATGGACACGGCCACACGAGTTCAAATCTTGGACGAGACTGATTGCATTTCACATAGCACTAATACCCTTAGGAAAGGTATGAATCCAATTATTCTCCCTCCAGCTAGGAGTAAATAGTAGGTCAGACTGAGCTCTTCAGCCTTGGTGAGGCAACTATTCTAGGAAAAGGAAAACTCTAAATTCAAATCTGTTAAACTCCGCGTAAAAAATGACCTTGTGTCATATACTGCCCGAGCGGCGGGGTTGAGTTAATATGATAACTGATAAAATGTATCAGTTACTTTTAATTTTGGCGATAAATTTAAAAAGTTTTTCACTTAAAAATACTTTTTTTTTCTTATAAAAACAGTTAATTTCAGGTGGCTGACATTAATTACTCCACTCACCTGAAAAGGGATTGGTTTCTACAATGTTTATTAACTACATTTTGCGATCAGCCAAGATCGTAAATTGATCTTTTTCTTTCTAAAAATGAGCAATTACAGTACAGTGTTGACTGGTGAGCTTTCGGTGGAGTGTGAGCACAAGTCTTCTCAGGTCTCCTTTTGTCTCGATTTCCAACTCTTCCAGTGTCCTCGTGGTGTAATGGTTAAAGCGATGGACTGCGGAATCGTAGTAAGCGAGTTCGTACTCCAGTCGCGCTATTACGTTCACTTTCGGGCAAATACCCCTAGGAAAGGTATGAACCCCCTTATCCTCCCAGCTATGGGTTAAATAGCACCACTACTGTTCTTCTAGAAGAATAGCTTTAGCATTAAATAACCTACAAAGGTTGATATGCCATTAAACAAAGAAACCGAAACCGATCTTCCAGGCCCTTTTCTAACCCATTGAGAACCGTTCCAAGTGCGCCAAATAAAATAGTTATCACCATTACTATATGTTCCACGGCCTTTTCTGTTCTCTGATAAAGTTTAAGAACTTGTCTTTCTTTTCGTTTTCAATATGTGCTCTGGTAGGACGGACAAGTCTACAGCAAGTTTTCTGGGTTTTTTTCTTTTCAATCGTCACTCAGTCTGTCCTCAATTAGGTGATCCGTTTGTATCTCAAAATCCCAGAGAACTTTATAGGTATCATTTTCTAGAACGGATTCTGGTTTACGCGTATACCATTTAGTAATATAGTAAACATTCAGTCTCTTGCGCAATTTCCATTGAATTGCCTTCTCCACCCAGTCGTGCATAGTCTTGTGCTCCCTTTGAGCTTTAGTGCTGCATTCACTTACTATGGGATTAATCGTTTCATCTTTTCATCTGCTTAATCCTGACTTTCTATTATGTCGCTTATAATCAGTTTTCGCTTTAACATAATTGGTCCTTATGGCGTTGTTTTGTACTGCTATTTGAAGAAATTTAGTTTCTCTCTTGATATTTTCTTTTCGTAGGTATGTCCACGTCTTCTCGTGTGCAATCTCGTCACTTTGTCGCTTGAAATCTCCATACATTTGTTTTTCTTCCCATTTCTGCTTGCTAGTTATTATTGATCTTCAATCTGTATTTACGTAAGCACTTTTGCAACTGGCTGATGTAATTAATTTTTTTTTTTTTTTGCTCTTCTTAATATTGTCCTATATTGCTTGTATTGATTCATCTACACAATCTTCAACACTAGCGAGTCCTTCTCCACCTTATTTTTTGATATATTCAGTCCGTCTGTATTATCTCTAGGATATAACGCCCTGAGTTTAGGCATCAATTTTCTTGTCCTTTGGTCAATCTATCTGAGTTCCTCCTCACTTGTCCATTTTAAGAATGGTCTGGTGTATTTTATAAGTTGGAGGCTGCCCAGGTGTTTATCCCTTTGAAGAGATTTCTGCTGCAGAGCTTGGTTTCGTGAAGCTTTCTCGTTCTACTGAGGCTTCCTTTTATTATTTCTTTCATCTCCGCTTGCTTGATGCTGTTCACTTCCAATATTCATAAGTACTTGTAGTTTTCCTTCTCTCCAAATGCATTCTTGATTTAGCAGTTCTATTCCTTTCATTATTTGTCTTATTTCACTTTTCATTATGAGCATAGCACATTTTCTATATTAAATTCCATTCCACTATCCTAGTTGTATATTCTTATTTGGCGTTATCCAATTTAGTATTTTCTTGAATGTCTCACTTCGCGAATATTGGTATATATTTGCCTCGCTGCCTTCTTCGAATTCTTCTAATTCTTTTTTCGTGTTATTTATCCATTCATCATTTCTGCTATATTCTTTCCGTTTCCTTATTTTACACCCAAATTGTTTTGTTTCTTTTATCTCCAGTTGCTGATTTGTCTTTGTACTATCTCAACAAACCTGTGGGCAGAAGTTTTCTTTCATATTCTTGAAATGTCCTTTTTTTTGTATTGTAGGTTATGTAAAACTAAAACCTATAAATTCATATCTATAAAATATATATGATTTGTAGACGAATGTTGCATAGCCGCATACATATACATGTACAAATATAAGCAGAAATATAATCAACCAATAATGTACGAACTTCAATGAACGAACGAACACACTTCTTTATAAAAATATATCTCTCACACTTTATTCTCAAAAGGGTTGATGTTGGTTGTGCGTGAGAGATGAGCTGGAGACGGGGACAGACTGTTATTTTGACCCAACGTTCTTCTTTCGACCATAGCAGCACTTCTTCCTCATCTTGGCTTGGTTGCTCAACCGTGGGCCACTGAGGGTCCAAGGCCCTCTGTCTGCCGCTGGTTCTCAATTCGGCATCTTGTCCCCAACTGGCTCCAACAGGCTCGAACCGCCTCGGGCACCTGGTTAAATAATTGTCTGACGTCCACCTGCTTCCACTGTTCTTCCACTTATTTACAGAGATGCATCTCTTGATTGACGGCTCAGTCGAGGGTCAATATGTTACACGAATAGTTCGTTGGTATTATTATTATTTATGCATTATTTTCAAACGAGCTAGAGTTCATTTATTCAGCACACAATAAAATGGTTTCAAGTTTAGAAAATGATTGCATAATTCTATTTGACCCATAGATGGGACCCTAAAAGTTAAAAACCCTCAGAGTTAAAATAAACATGGGAGTAAATCGGCTGGGGCTGTAAAATATACCGATTGCATCTTTGCAGAGGGGTAAGGCTCCTCCAAAGAGCGTCCTGGATAATGACACTAAACAATTTGAATGTGAGGCTACAGTAATGCTGGAGCTTTGGGAAATGGGGAGTAACCCAATCATTGCCATCGCTCCCAGGACTTTCTCTGGCTCGGAGTGATAGCACCTGACAGGGTCCTATCTATGGGTCAAATAGAACTGTTTTACATTTTAACAGGGAACTTATGCTAAAGCGAATTGTTTGAAATAGAACTGTTTGATCATTTAACTTTGTGTAGACAAATGAATGGTGTTTAATTGAACGGTTAGTGATACGTAACAATACTTGACAACACTCAACTGTGTTCAAATACATGATTAATAGTACATAGAATAAATTGTATTTGATAGAAATAAGTGAAACCATCTATGTGAAAAAATGAGCTCAGGCTCCTTTAAAAATATTTTCCAGAAAATGTGTCTAGAATCATGTATTTAGTATATATGTATGAAAAGGATTTGGAGGTGCCCATGGTGTAATGGTTATCGTCGCAGGAATTGGACACGGTGACACGAGTTCAAATCCTGGACAGATTGCATTTCACATAGCACGAATACTCTTGGGAAAGGTATAAATCGAATTATTCTCCTTCCAGCTATGGGTAAATAGTAGGGCAGACTAGGTTCTTCAATCCTGATAAGGCAACTAGTCTAGGAGAAGGAAAACTCTAAATTCAAACGTATTAAACTCCGCTTAAAAAATTGACCTTGTGTCATATCCTGCCCGAGTGGAGGGGCTGGGTAAATATGTATAAAAAGGATTTGGTCGTAAATAATCTACAATGGTTGATATGCCATAAATCCAAACTAAACTAAATCATATATATTTAACATATATGTGTAAAGATAATTTGGTATTAGATAACCTACAATTGTTGATATGCCATAAAACCAAGCCAAACCAAACCAAATAAAACCTGGACACTCGTTGTTGGTATCTTACCCCTGTGCAGAGGTGCAGTCGGTGTATTCTTCGGCCCCAGTCGACTAGGCTCGGATATAACTATCAAGTAACTTATTAAAAAAAGAAATCTTGATATCGTATAAAATTGTGCATAAATTATAAGAATTAGATTGAAATACTGGAAATGATTCGAATGTGAGTAAATTATTTGCATGAGATAAAAATATTCTAACCCATATAACTGTGTGCAAGCAAATCATTATTATCAAATGAGAATAGTTGTATAAAAATTTGATTGCAGAAAAAATAAACGGGAATATTTACGTCCTGTAGGACTACTGAACGATTGCACCATTTGGATTCGAACGAAATCTCCGTAGAAAAAGCTAGATTGGAAATGCACTAAGATGCTGTGTGCTATATTCAACAAATCCTAGAAGCAGCATCCTTCAAAACAGCATTTGAATCCCATTTCGAAAACTATTCAGAAAAGAGGTGAGAGATAAGCAAGGCAAGAAATGTTGGACTCTTAAGTGAAGTTTTCCTATGGACTCCTACACATGGACACACCAGTGTTAACTAACAAGCAAAAACTTGCATTTGTCAACACTATGCGGACATTGGGAGCCGTTTGGTGTTATGGCTGATAGGGACGAATGGCAAGAGAGATTCAAAAGACTACGTGCTATTGCGACGCATTAATAATGATAGTGTGCAAATTATTTGCATCTTCTAACTTAAGTAAGGCCATTGGCCTAGTGAGTAGAGTGTTTGCTAATGATCCACGAGACTGGGGTTTAATTCCAGGTCGATTCATACCCAAGACTCAAAAAATGGTACTTGATTCCGCCATGCTTAACACTCAGCATTATAAGGTAAGGATCAAGGGTAATGTGGAGCAATCCAGGGAATGGAGTAACTCGGTGTAGTAGCTATTGAAAAGGGAACCTTCCGGTCACCCTCGACTACGGTCGCCAACTTTACTTACTTTTGTTAAGTTAAGTCATGAATAATTTCTTTTTGAGTAAAATATCATTTATCAATGAATAATTTAACAATGAATAAATTTCAATCAGTCATTTATTCGCTGTTATTTCGAGTCAAAGAGGTTTTCCAAAAATTTTGTCTTTCAAAGCATTTTATAGAGAATGAAAATATGGAAATATATTGCAAGTTCTGGTTACCCAGTCGGCTAGGGCTGTAGAATACACTGACTGCAGAGAGGCAAGACCCCCTTAATGACTGTCCTGGATATGACACTAAACAATCTGATGGTTAGGCTCCAGTGATGCTGGAGCTTTAGGGAATGCGGAGCACCCCTCCATTGCCATTGCTCCCAGGACTACTCTGGCCCGGAGTGGTAGTACCTGATAGGGCACTATCTATTGGTTAAATAGAACTAGACTACATACTTATGCTAACCTGAATTGTTTGAATTAGAACTGACTAAACTAAATAGCTTGAAATAGAAATGTTTTTGACAATTAAACTGTGTACTCATGCTAAGCTGAATGGTTTGAAATAGAACTATTTGCATCAAAAGGATTTGGCGTTAAATGACCTACAAAGGTTGATATGCCATAAAATCCAACCAACCAACCAACCAACCAACCATGCAAGTTCTGGTAAATATTATGGATGGGGTGGAACAGACCAAGCTAAATCAAATATCTTTTCATGCGTGATTCTGGGTGAATATGGCTTTGCATTATCGGGGAGAATCACAATCTTTCTCCGACTGACGAGTGAGGGGCGTTTTCTTAGATTTTCATCACATGTTGCTGCTGTTGAGAGTATAAGTCTGTATTTATTGTTTGATTACGGTTTAAAAAAAAACTCAAAAGGAATAATACCCCGGTGATCTCATCATACACACAGCAAAACTTCTCTTCCATGAAGGTCCATAGATTCTACTGCCTTTTGCCTTGAACATTGTCATAAATGACTCATTTTTCGTCACCTATAATAATATTATTGAGAATTGGTTCATTTCTCTGCCAAGAAAAAATACTTATTGGTATGGAAATTTACTAAGCTTTTTGCTTAGATGTGGCACAAGGCCATATGAAAGGGGCACCCAATGAGACTCGAACTCACTCGTGTAGGTTTGCTAGTCGAGCTTGCTAAACCAAAATCTGTCGATATAGCACATTAATCACGATAGCATGTTCATCGATAGGGATAAAAACAAATATTTGGAATTAATAGATCGATGATTAAGTCCTATTTTTGCACTTTGATGGTATTTTGAGAACATTAAAATTCAATCCATGATCCCACATATTCAAACAAGCTCATCAGTAGATGTATACAGCTCAGCTTAACCCCAGGTTATACGACTGGAAGACGATTATATAGCACCAAATGTGGAGAGATAGTTTTGAATATCAATATTTCAATATTCGAAATCTTATATTTTGTCTTGTCTCGAAATCTCTTGGTAGAAGATATTGGAAATACACCAATAATTTTACTACAAGGCTGTTTTTTTTTAATTTACCAAGCTTAGCATAGTACACAGCATAAGGTAAAATCAATGAGATGCGATTGAGATTGTGATAAGCCAAACATCTGATGATAGGGCTTGCCAGCTTTGAAAATCAGCATTCGAGAACCTCTTCAAACACCGAAAATTACTGCAAGAAGGATTTTGTTTCAACAATCTTTGCCAAAAAGAAGACTCTCTCTCTCTCTCTCTCTCTCTCTCTCTCTCTCTCTCTCTCTCTCTCTCTCTCTCTCTCTGTATATGTGTTCCTCAATTACCCATTCTCTTTCCATCTCTATTCATCTATTAACTTCTCTTTGCTTCTCTCTCCCACTTTTTTTTCTCTCTATCTCTCTTTCCCTCTGGTTTTTCATTATCTTCTCTTTCTCTCTCTGCTGCTCCAATGTCTCGCTGTTCCTTCATCATTACGTATCTCATTGTCTCACTTTTCTTCCATTATGTCTTTAAAATGCAGACTATCCCCCAACCTCCCCATCTCTCTCTAGCTGCCTGTCTGTTTATCTGTCTCTCTCTCTCTCTCTCTCTCTCTCTCTCTTTCTCTCTCTGTCTTTGTTTATGAATAATTCTTCCTCCCTCTTACTCTGTTCATGAATTATCCTCTCTCCCTCATTCTGTTCCTCCATTATACTCTCTCTTTCTCTCTCTCTCTCTGTTCCATCATTACCATTTCTGTCTTTTCCTCTCTCTCTCTCTCTCTCTCTCTCTCTCTCTCTCTCTCCGTCTTTCTGTGTGTGTGTGTGTGTGTGTGTATTCTTCTTAAATCCTCTCTCTCTCTCTTTTTGTTCTTCCATTACTCTCTCTATCTCTCCCTTTCTTTCTCCCTGTTGTTCCATTATCCTCTCTTTCACTGTTCCTTTATTACCCCCGCTTCCACTCTTTTTTTTTTCTTTTCTTTGGTTCTCACTCTCTGTCTTTCGATATATTCAACTCGTTATCTGAATGATCACCCAAGACCAAAAATGAATCATGCTTTGACCGCTCTCCTCTTACAGGAAGTGTGAAAATGGACGAGCATGCGCGTCAGCGAGTGCAGACGATAGCGGTGCCACGTCAAAACGTTCACCACGTGACTAAGTGACGATGGATAAATGTTGGGCTGGAGATAAACGGGCGATTGCGTAGACAACATGTTCCTTCCCCCACTCACCAGCACCAGTACCATCCCAGATTTTTTTCTTTTTCCTATTCATGTCCTTCTTCCATTCTGTCGTCATCTTTCCCCAAAGCCATATTTCGACTTCCCTCCACTTCCCTTCCCTCTTCGCTGTCTTCACTCCTCCTCCTCTTCCTCAACCCTTTCCAGCTGTGTCAACACGTCTTCATTCGACATTATTCGTTCCTATCAAAATCAATCTCTATTTTGCTTCTCCATTCTCTTGCAACTCTATTCTCCACCCCCTCCTTCTCTCTCTCTCTCTCTCTCTCTCTCTCTCTCTCTCTCTCTCTCTCTCTCTTGATCGATTGTCAAATCTTTCTTTCTTTCCCTCTTGTTTTGCAGTTATCTATCTATTTATCTATCAATCTATCTATCTCATAGATTTGATAAGAATTGTTAGTAAATTCTGTTTTATTTTATTTCTTATTAATTCCCCCCATATATATATATATATATATATATTAAAAGATAACACAAAACAAATGTAAGTCACTCGAATAGATATAAAACTCTATGCAACAAATGACTTAACACAAACCTTGATGATGGCCAGTAAAATAGTCGAAAGCGCTTGAGCTAATAAAGGGTTCTTTCTTTACCAACTTGACCCAGACATAAGAAGACAAGTAAAAAGATTTAAAAAAAGAAACAATCCGTGGTATTCAACCAAACCTATATATATATATATATGTGTGTATATAAGAGAGAGAGAGAGAGAGAGAGAGAGAGAGAGAGAGAGAATTTATTTATTTGTTGTTATAAATGTTTCTTTTCTATAGTATTTTTCTTATCATATTCACACATACCAATTTAAAAAAAGGTAATTTTCGTCTAAGCCAAATTCAACAGAACATTATTCTTCCAGGGATATAATACGATTAAAACAAATATTATTAGGTGTTATTTATTACCAAACTCTAAAGCATATAGAGCATTGAAAATTATGCAGCCCAAAACAAAATGGCACAATTACAATCATGAGATTGCCTTTTTTACTGCTAATAATCCATTCTTTTAATTTCAGGGTTTCAATGCTGTAGAGTTAGGAAATAAATGATACTTAATGATAACCGTTTTGATTGTATAATGTTCCACATTGAATATTAAAATCATAGTATCTTTTTTCGAAGAAAATTCATTTTTCATTAATATTTTTTAAGGTATACACATGCATGGGCGATACCAAGTGTTTATATATATATATATATATATATATATATATATATATATATATATATACCAGATCTTTTAAGTCTGCAAAGAGGCTTAAATCGAATAATCCAAATAGAAAGTGATCAATGCCCGGCAAAGGAAAGGGAAATGGAGGGAGGTAAGAATATTGCTTTGAGGAAAGATGACGACAGAATGGTAGAAAAATGTATATATGTATATATATATATATTGGCTTTTTTTTTTTATACATATATAAATTATAATTCTTTAAATACCTTATCTAAGGTGAAATGTATTCCCTGGTGTTTAAAAGGAAACATATTTCTGTACAAATCCTCTCTACAGAACTTGTAACTAGCAGGAGGAAAAAATTTATAATGTTTTATACTTATTGAATTTTCTCATTACATATATATATATATAAATATATATATATATATATATATATATATATATATATATATATATATATATATATATAGAGAGAGAGAGAGAGAGAGAGAGAGAGAGAGAGAGAAATCTGCTTATGATTTATTATCTAATGTCCCAGTCATACTTTTGGTTCCCATCTATTTCGTTCTTATACGCTGACCTGACTCCTTTGTTCCAAAATTCTGAAGTGATCATGCTGGTCTGCTCTTGCTTGTTCTGTGAGGCTTGGATTATCATAACCAGTGTACCCATCGCGTCTAAGGATGTTCTTCAATGGAATAAACGTCCAGAACACTTTCATCGATTTCTTGATCAAGGAAGGGAAAAGAAATATTGATCAAAATGAATTCTGACAAGCTCAAAACTCCCGACTATTTATCCATTGAACACTGTCCATTCAGCGTTTTTTGTTGCTTCTTTCTTTCTTTCTTTCTTTCTTTCTTTCTTTCTTTTGTGATTCTTTTTTTCTTTTGCTATGATTCTTTCTTTCTTTCTTTCTTTCGCTATGATTCTTTTCTTTCTTTCTTTCTTTCTTTCTTTCTTTCGCAATGATTCTTTCTTTCTTTTGCTATGATTCTTTCTTTCTTTCTTTCTTTCTTTCTTTCTTTTCTGTCATTTGTCTATCTTTATATATCTTTCCCCCTCTCTATCTCGACTATTTCTATCTGTTCCACGATCAGTTTTAACTTCTGTTTTATCCCTTCTCCTTTTCTCCCTCCCATTATTTTTCAAAGTTTTCAACAAATAAATAATTCTATTCATTTCACATATAACTGTTGCCAAACACTTCTTTCAAAAGATTCATAGTAGAAAATCTTCAATCAAACGTCGAACTGTTGCTCAAAAATATTGGGCGCTAAACGACAATAATGGCGACGAGAGAAATGATCTTTTCAAAGATAGCGTCAATTTGTCGAAAAATCCCTCTTTTTGAGCGCGTGAAAGACGCGATTTAAGGGGCGGGATTGTAGTGAAGAAGGGCCGCCCCGTTTCAAGGTTTAAATGTAAGCAAAGTGCAGGCAGAAAAGAAAAATTAAAAAGAAAAAGTGTTATTTAGAAAAATTAGATTATATGTAGAGTTATAGAGGTTGAATAGCGAGAAATTGCGGATGGTTAGATGGATGGGGGTTGTTAGCAGACAAGGGAATGATGGGAAATAAGACATGGGGAAGAGGCAGAGGCACGGAAAGGAAGACTTGATCAAAATCAGTTGTGAGGTTATTTGGGAGAACAGAACAGGGGTGAGTCTTGGAAGAACCTGAGAGGCGAGGGGCAGGAATGATGAATACAAATTAGGTAAAGAGAGAGGTTATGAAGACAGAAAAGAATTGAGAAAGATGGATTAATAGAAAGAGAGAGTGAGAAGAGAGAGAGAGAGAGAGAGAGAGAGAGAGAGAGAGCAGGAGTGAAAGAAGAGAATAAGAAAACATGTCAAGGTTAAAAGGAGAGAGAGATTAAAATCACAAAAAAGGGGAAAATTTATTGCCAAGGATATGTAGCATCAACAACGAAAATACATTCATTAGTATATCTCAATCGATTTATAACTACGAAAGGAGGGAACCGAAAGCCCTGGACTTCTTTGACTTTACGATTAAAGAAATATAATAATTGTTCATTAATTCTAGATGTATGAGATGTTTTTTACTCCCCCCATATATATATAATATATATATATATATATATATATATATATGGTTGTTCAGCTGATAAACACTCTCTGCACATACACGCACAAATGTATGGCCCAGTCATTTGGGGATGTTGAATACACTGACTGCATCTCTGCAGTGGGGCAAGACTCCTCCAACGAGTGTCCTGATATGACTCTAAACAATCCGATGGTGAGGATTTAGTAATTAGATTAGTTCACAGTTTATTTCTATTTAATCTATCAGATACTATCACTCCAGGCCAGAGGGGAATTGAGAGTGGTGAAAATGAAGGAGTACTCTGCATTTCCCAAAGCTCCAGCATTTCTAGGGCCTCACCATCAGATTGTTTAGTATCATATCCAGGACACTCGTTGGTGGGAGGAATCTTACCCCTCTGCACAGAAGTAGTCGGTGTATTCTACATCCCCAGCCGACTGGGCAAATCAACTATGGGTTAAATATTTGTAAATCATCCTTGTAAGACGAACGAGTAATACTGGGCATTGCTGGAGAAGCAAGTACGAACTTATAAGCGACTTTCTTTCATTGACTCCTACACATAGACACACCAGTGTAGACAGATCAGAAAGACCTATTTATATCACCTCTGTGAGGACACTGGATGATGTCTGGACGACCTACCACGAGGGATGGATGATGGAGACGAATGACAAGAGACATTAACGGAACGATGTGCTACCAGCACGAATTGCTAAAGATAGCCTTTCTTTTACAAGGATGGCTTTGGCATTAAATAGCCCGCAAAGGTTTATATGCCATTAAAAAAAGAAACCAAACCACATTCTGCATAATACATGGCCGTATTTGACGGCATATAAGACGCACGGGTGAAAAGACGCACCCCTATTTCAGCAGGGCAAATCAAGAAAAAAAAATTAGTGAAACAAAGTACTAATATTAAACATGGTGAAATTAATATTATGAATATTGGAAGTGCCCGTGGTGTAATGGTTATCGTCGTAGGAAATGGACACGGTGACTCGAGTTCAAATCCTGGACGAGAATGATTGCATTTCACATAGCACTAATACCCTTGGGAAAGGTATGAATCCAATTATTCTCCCTCCAGTTATGGGTAAATAGTATGACAGACTGGGTTCTTCAGCCTTGGTGAGGGCAACTAGTCTAGGTGAAAGAATACTCTGAATTCAAACCTGTTAAACTCACTTAAAAATTGACCTTGTGTCATATCCTGCCCAAGCCGAGGGGTTGGTAAATATGATATTATGAATTTTATCAATGATAACACTTTTAATCTGCATAATAACCTTTTAAATAATAGTAGTAGGTATCTGAAAGTTACTCGAAATTCTAAACAAATGGGAGTTACTCGGTAGCTAATTTCGGCTAACTGTCGTGAATTTTAAACCAGTTTTTGGCATATAAGACACGAGTGAATTTTAAAAGATATTTTTGTTAAAAAAAAGTGCGTCTTATATGCTGTCAAATACGGTATATTAATTTACATTGTATATATTTGTATTTTTATTGCAAGGCAACAATAAGTTTTATATGTAATTAAATTGAAAATCATCCTTTCTTCTCAATAATACGATAAAATAAATTTTGTCTCTTATGGTAAAAGAAAAGAAAAAAATATATAGTCCTATTTCAAGCGAACATTATTCAACTGTTTACTTTTCTTTAATTGTTGCCCAGTCGGCTGGGGCTGTAGAATACACCGACTGCTTCTCTGCAGAGGGGTAAGAATCCCCAACGAGTGTGCTGATATATGAACACTAAACAATCTGATGGTGAGGTTCCAGCAATGCTGGAGCTTTGGGAATGCGGAGTACCCCTTCATTACCATCGCTCTCAGGTCCACTCTGGCCCGGAGTGGTAGCACCTGATAAGGGCCCTATCTATGGGTTAAATAGAACTAACTGCATTCCTATGCTAAACTGATTTGTATGAGTAAACTGAATAGCTTGAAATAGAAGTGTTTTTGACAATTAAACCGTACTTACATTTAAACTGCGTGCTTGTGCTTAACTGAATTATTTCAAATAGAACTGTTTTTCGACATTAAAATTCTATTTACACTTAACTGAATTGTTACATATAACTTCTTGAATAGTTTGAAATAAATGTTTTTGACAATTAAACTGTGTACTTATGCTAAACTGAATTGTTTTAAATAGAACAGATTATTTACATAAAAATGGATTTGGCGTTAAATAACCTACACAGGTTGATATGCCATAAACCCACCAAACCAAACCAACACCAAATTTCTTTAATTGATAGACTCATTAATCTTAGCTTTACACATTGAGACAAAGAGTTTTGTAATCATCACTGACACACTTAACAAGTTCCAAAATTTGCATTGCACTTATATCACAAAGCATTTACGGAATTTCCTGTGGGAGTTTCATGTTCGATTTCTGTTGTTAGCATTGCAACCACTTATGCGATTCCATCAAATAAAAACGATATATACGGCGTAGCAGGAATAAGAAAATAAAAAATAAAAAAAGAGGGAAATTTTTTTAAAAACCATTCAGATAAAAAAAAAAAAATGAAATTAAAATGCATGCCGGAAATAAGCTGCCATATTGAATTACTTGTCAAAAAGACACACATATCTGTTCTTTGTTTTCAAGAATTTTGACAATTTTGATTGTGGAATTCGAATTATTTGATGCTGTCTGACATAAAACTTAGGGGTGCCCTAGTGGTATAATGGTTAACGCGCTGGACTGCGGAATACCCTTGGGAAAGGTTGGAGCCTCTTTATCCCTCAGCTTTGGGTTAAGTAACCTCACAGCTGTTTTTCTACAAGAATGGCTTTAGCATTAAATTACCCACGAAGGTTGAGTATGCCGTTAAACAAAGAAACGAAAATAAAATTTAAACACTTCCTAGTTTGCAAAAAGTCAATAAGTGTTTTAGTATATTTTTCTTGTAAATATAAACTCTCATTTTTAGACTAAGCAAGAATTTGATGGTATATTCATGCATTCAGAAAGCGTTCCTGTGACGTAAGTACTGAAGAGCAGGACTGCGGCATCGAGGTAAACGAATTCGAGCTTCAGCCTCTCTATCGCATTCCCATATTTACCCAACCCCTCCGCTCGGGCAGGATATGACACAAGGTCAAATTTTAAGCGGAGTTTAACAGGTTTGAATTCAGAGTTTTCCTTCTCCTAGACTAGTTGCCTCAACAAGGCTGAAGAACCCAGTCTGTCCTACTATTTACCCATAGCTGGAGGGAGAATAATTGGATTCATACCTTTCCCAAGTGTATTAGTGCCATGAGAAATGTAATCCGTCTCGTGTAGGATTTGAACTTGTGTCGCCGTGTCCATTTCCTACGACGTTAACCATTACACCACGGGCACTTCCCTCGCACTATAGCATTCCTCGTACTATAGCATACTTTTGGAAAAAGTCGTGAACTCCTTATCCATCTCAGCTATGGGTTAAATAGGTGTGTCCACAAGGATGGATTTGACATTAAATAACCCGTAAATGTTGGTTTTGTTTGGTTTAATGGCATATCAACCATTGTAGGTTATTTAATGCCAACTCCATCTATATATATATATATATATATATATATATATATATATAAACAGTTATATTTTAAATAGTTCAGTTTAGTATAAGTATAGTTTTTTGTTTGCATCAGTTAAATGTCAAAACAGTTTTATTTCAAACAATTCAGTTTAGCATAAGTATGCGGTATAAATGTCAAATCAGTCCTATTTCAAGCAATTCAGTTTAGGTTAAGTACAGAGTTTAGTTCTATTTTACCCATAGATACGATTTTATCAGGTGCTACCACTCCAGGCTTGAGTGGACCTGGGAGCGATGGCAGTGAAGGAGTACTCTAAATTCCCCAAATTACAGGAACCTTACCATCAGTGTGGTATACAGGAAGCTCGTTGGTGGGGAGTCTTACCCCTCTACAGAGAAAAAGTTGGTGTATTCTAGAGTCCCAACCGACTGGGGCATACGTTAGGTGAGTGTCTTACACCCTCCGCAGAGATGCAGTCGGTTTATTCTACCCCAACAGCTGATAAAATCAATCAGTCTTTTGGCATGATATATCCAGAGAAACTCTAATTTTGAGGTAAATAAAAGGATTTAAATGCAAAATGAAAGATCATGTGTGATAAGAGTTTTCTTTTTGGAAACCTTTTATTGAAAATGAAAGGCATTTAAATACAAACAGAAAACGATATGGGATAAAAAAAATCTTTTTCTCTGTGATCTTTTACAGAATAATGAATAAAGTTAATTAGGAAGTTAAAAAAAATAAAGGCAAGTAATTCTGACTGTTATGTCACGGATAAGTACTGGGTAAATTAGTGTCAAATAACGTTGTTTTTTTTTTTAATTTCTAAAAGTTAACGCTAAGATGCATCATTCGTTGTTGAGGTAAGTCTTTGTGGGTCAGGTTGGTTGGTTGGGTTTGATGGCATATCAACCTTTGTGAGCTATTTAATGGCAAATTGTCTTAATACACACATATTGAATATATATGATTTGGTTTGGTTTAGTTGTATGGCATATCAAAAATTGTAGGTCATTTAATGCCAAATTCTCTTTATACATATGTATTAAATAGATAGGATTTGGTTTAGTTTAGTTTTATGGCATATCAACCATTGTAGGTTATTTAATGCCAAATCCTGTTAATAGATACATATTGAATATATGTGATTTGGTTTGTTTAGTTTTATGGCATATCAACAATTGTAGGTCATTTAATCCCAAATTCTCTTTATACATATATATTGAATATATAGGATTAGGTTTGGTTGGGGTTTTATGGCATATCAGCCATTGTTACTTTTTTATGCCAAATCGTCTTTATACATATATATAAACTATACAGGATTTAGTATAGTTGAAGATTTATGGCATATCAACCCTTGAAGGTTATTTAATACCAAATCCTCTTTATACGTATATATCAAATAAATAGGATTTTTAAACACATTGTGAAGATAATATTTCTAACGAGCCCGAGCTCTTTCTTTTGCACGCAGTTAAATTGTTCCAGGAATTGCGATGTATCACTAACAATTCAATTCAACATCAGTCGTTTTTTCACATCCAATTAAATGATCAAATTGCTCAATTTCTTCCTGATTAGTTAGGTTTTATGGCATTTTAACCCTTATTGGCTACTTCATGCCAATTTATATATATATATATATTGAATATATGATTTGTAAACGAATACTTTTTAAACAAGCCAAAGACTATTTGTTTACATACTCTTAAATGGCTCAGTCATGTCATCAGATTTAACTTTCCAAGTAGAAGCCTCATAAATCGTTTTCTTTGCAACACTTTTAGGAAAGCATTTGTTGAGACAGTCTCTGACTAGCTTAGCCGAAAGAAACATAAGAACCAACGCAATACAAAACAAAATAGACTTACGAGGGTGATTCAAAATGTTTTAAGCCTTACCCAGAAAGAAGAGCATAGCCAAACATTTTTAGTTTATTTGGTAGGTTGTTTAGTTTTATATACCATATCAACCCTCGTGGGTTCTTTAGCCTCAAATTCTGTTTATATATATATATATATATATATATATATATATATATATATATATATGATTTGGGGGCGAATAGTTTGTAGTAACGATTTCTCAATGCGTTATTGGGTTTCATTTCTTTGCCTACATTTAAATGGTTTCATGAATTCCTGTCTAATTCTAATAATTCTATTTAATATAAATAATTAGTTTTCACACAGTTAAATAGCTTCCAGTGTTACTTTTGACTTCAGTTATCCCCTTCTAGCATTATTAAGATAAAAGAAACAAGTATTTGTTTGTCATAAGGGCAATTTGAAAAATATTATCGGGACAATAGCATCAGAGCCAGGGCTTGATATTGATCGGTTCAGGTCTCTCTGATCAACCGTTTATCCCAACAAGAGCTAAAGTCACGTGAACATTTCGGTTTCGGAGTCATGGACTGCTCAGCCACCAAGATCCCACCCTCAAGAATTTGGGGTTATCACCCACGGCCAGTTGTCGACCTCGTTGGTGGGTCTTTCCTCTCTGCAGAGTTACAGTAAGCGTATTCTACAGCTCCAACCAACATGGCATACCGATTCCAGTGGTATATTCTCGTGTAAATTACGCACTGACCGTTTAGAATTTTTCGCTGCTAAATTTAAACTAAATTTCGCATTTGTTCAACTTTTTAAAATTTTGCATTTGTTCAACTTACAAAGATAAGAACTTATATAGCTAACATGGTGTTAAAACACAAAATTTATTCTGTATTTAGAGCAAACACATGGACATGTTCACACAAAAATGTAATAAGCTTTCAGGTGTTTCTATCTAATATGAATAATTTATGCTCAATCATATGGTTTATGATAACGATTCTGATTTAAAAAGAATCACCTGCTTGCACATAAGTACATAGCATATCAACTATTGTAGGTTATTCAATGCCAAATCCTCTTTATACGTAAATCTATAGAAATTGGTTTGGTTGGGTTTTATGGAATATCAACCATTGTAATGCCAAATCCTTTATATACATATATATTAGATGTACGCTGCATTTCCCAAAGCTCCAGCATAACTGAAGTCTCACCATTAGATTGCTTTGTGCCATATCCAGGACACTGATCGGAGGAGTCTTACCCCTCAGTAGAGATACAGTCGGTGAATTCTATACCCCCCAGCCGGATGGGCCAAAATAATAATCCATTGTAAACAATTATCTTCAGTTAATTATACTGTTATATTTTGACCTTTGACCCGGCCAAAAATGCCATTCCAAGGTGATGCACCGGAAGGAAGTGACACATTCTAATGGCAGTTATGAGAGGAAATCGCGTGGGCAGAAATTGGCTGATGAAATGGGACGAGGTAGAAAATTCCCATGGTACACTCATAGACTGACGCACCGGAAAAAAGTGACCTGTGAACTGCATGACAGTTATTTCCGCTTGAAGACGATCAAACATGCGATTTCAAAGATCAAGTGGGCGATCGAGTGGGCGTTGAATTATTATATAACTCAGTTAAGACAGAAGTCAAGTTAGTTCCAGTTAGAGTTGGAGATGGAGATAGAAGAAATGTGGTAGGGAAAGCCACACCCGGCCAATGTGGCCCTCGGGAACCCCGATGGAGTTTGGGGACCAGAGAAGTTGCTGATAAGAGGCAGTAAAGAAAGCCAGCACCCAGCAGAGTGGACCCCAGGGCCTCCGGTTGAGCATCAGGAGAACGAGAAAGACACAACGTTGACGGCCATAAGAGTGGGGGTCAAAATATTGCAGTTTCTGTTCGGTCTCCAACTCCCTCTCACACGCAAACCTTGAATAACCTTTTCGAACCCTTGCAATAAAGTGAGAGGTAAATATTTTGTTAAAGAAGTCTTACTGCGTCGGTTTATTTATTGTGTCGTTATGATGCTGCATGTGTATATGTAGATGACGATATAACAATACTTAGTACAAATAATTTGCAGTTATATGGTATCTAATATTCATATATAAATAATTTTTAAGCAAATCTATTTGACTCATAGATGGGACACTAAGAGGTATTACCACTCCGGGTCAGAGTGGACCTGGGAGTAATGGCAACAAAGTAATACTCGAGACCTCCAGAAGTGGAGATTTTCCGCCGAAAGTAGTTCAGTATCATATTCAGCACTATATTACATTTGGAGAAGAGAACTTATTTGAGAAGGCTTAGAGATGCGATGAAAGACCCAACTGTCTCTGAGATCATCTACTAAGCAAAACCTCATACGATCTAATATAGTGTTCTTTCTATCACACTGTCTGAAAAGTATGTAAATATTACCAAATACCACACTTTTACCATCGATTTGTCTGAGATCTGGGAGCAATTGCACTGATTCCACACTCTCTTGAGCTCTTGAACTTTAACCTCACAATCGAAGGCAACTAAGAACTATAACCAGGACACCGTTTAGAAGGGATATTAATCATATTTACCCAACCCCTCCGCTCGGGCAGGATATGACACAAGGTCAATTTTTAAGCGGAGTTTAACAGGTTTTGAATTCAGAGTTTTCCTTCTCCTAGACTAGTTGCCTCACCAAGGCTGAAGAACCAAGTCTATCCTACTATTTACCCATAGCTGGCGGGAGAATAGTTGGATTAATCCCAAGGGTATTAGTGCTATGTGAAATGCAATCAGTCTGGTCCAGGTTTGAACTCGTGTCGCCGTGTCCAATTCCTACGACGATAACCATTACACCACGGGCACCTCCACTAGAAGGGATATTAATTATCCTCAGAGGAAACAATTTACCTATTCTCAGCCTTGCCGACACACACAAATACTGCAACGAACCAGAATAGTATATTTATCAAAACAGAACATTGTGAATTGAATTGTGACTTTAATTCCTCTACTTTAAAAAGAAAATGTATAGAAAAGAAAATATTGTCAAATTGATTGTACTAATCCAATTAGGCACTCTTGGTGTAACGGTAATCATTGTATGAAATAAACTTCAGCTACCTGAGTTTAAATTGTTAACGAGGTTGTTTGTATTAGCGTTAATACCCTTGGAACAGATATGGATTCAACTATTTTCTCTCGAGCAATGGGCAAACAGTTGAAGCAGACGAGGCTATTTAGCCTTGGTATGGCAAATGGTCTTGGAGAAGGAAATCTCTGACTTCAAAATCAGTCGTAAATCTGAGGAGGTGCCTCTGGTGTAATGGTTATCGTCGTAGGAAATGAACACGGCGACACGAGTTCAAATCCTGGACGAGACTGATTGCATTTCACATAGCACTAATACCCTTGGGAAAGGTATGAATCCAATTATTCTCCCTCCAGCTATGGGTAAATAGTAGGGCAGACTAGGTTCTTCAGCCTTGGTGAGGCAACTAGTCTAGGAGAAGGAAAACTGTGAATTCAAACCTGTTAAACTCCGCTTAAAAATTGACTTTTGTCATATCCTGCCCGAGCGGAGGGGTTGGTAAATATGGTAAGTCTGAAGAGGTAATGGCCTTTGCTAGGTTATTACCGTTCAAGTCTCGTTAAATGACCAAAACTAGATTACAAGAAGAATGACCAAATGAATCTAGTTACAGCACACACGATACAACAATCGTCTCCTTGCAGCTATAGAGAGCTCGATCCTTTAAAGATAACTAGGATTTGCAGCCTTGTGCCAGACTAGGTTCCCTTACTTCTCATTGGAACTCGGCTTTACAGGTTTGTAATAGAGAGACTTTGAGAATTGGCAACGCTCCATAATAGCCGTTCGGTATACTCACTGTAATATTTTCCATGCTTATTTGTGGATAACACGCATTCATGTATAATACGCACTCCTAACTACGAATGACGAAATTCTGGAAAAAAATTCTCGTATATAATACGCACAGATTTTTGAATTAGCAGGAAAAAAATTAACCTAAATTTAGCATTTGTTCAAGTTGTTATCGATTCGTACTGACTATAAATAGAAATTCATCTTGTTTACATTGTCTTAAAACGCAAAATTTACACAGTATTTTGAACAAATTCACGGACATGTTCACCTAAAAATGCAATAAACCTGCTGTGAAAATAAGCGCACTTTCCAGTGGATATCTTCTCTCTAACGGGGTAAAACTCATTAGTTTGGATCATAGATAAAACTTTCTATCGGCCATCCTGTTCTGAATATGGGGAGACATGTGGCTGGAAAAAATGGTTCATTAGTTAGTTCTCATGTACAAGACGCATCCCTAACATCTAGGTTGAAAAATCTTGAGAACTAGTAGGTCTATGGTTGATGTTTCTGGAAACAAATATTAAGCGTCTTGTAAGCTAATAATCAAAGTTTGTGCATGTGACATGCAAAATTGATTTCTGATTTTCTTTCATGTTTACCATTTTTGTTTGCACCTGTCTTTCCCGCCCCCCTCTCTCTCTCTCTCTCTCTCTATCTATCTATCTATCTCAAGCTCTTTCGCTGGCTCTCTCTTGTCTTCACTTTTTCTTTCTCTTCTCTTTCCCTAATTTGTCTCCCTTCTTTCTTTCTCTTTTGTTCTTTTTTCTTTCCCTTCTGTCATCACTTTCCCTTCTTTTTCGGCTCCCCCTCTCTCTCTCTCTCTCTCTCTCTCTCTCTCTCTCACTTCTTTTCAGTTTTTCTTCCCTCGCTTTTTTTTATATCACCTCGTTTTCTATTTAACTAATTACTTTCTCTATCCCTTTTCTCTCCTCTTTCTGAATCTCTCTTCTTTCGTTATTGTTTCTCTCTCTCTCTCTCTCTCCCTCTCTCTCTCTCTCTCTCTTCTTTTCAGCTTTTCTTCCCTCGTTTTTATATCACCTCGTGGTCTATTTGCTCACATACTTTCTCTATTCCTTTTCCCTTCTCTTTCCGAGTCTTTCCTCTTTCGTTCACGTTATTGTTTTTCTCTCTCTCTCTTCCTCTCTCTCTCTCCCCCTCTCTGTCTCTCTCTCACTCACACGCACACACACACACAGTCTCTCTGTCTCTCTCTGTCTCTCTCTCCCTTTGCTCACATCTTTTCAGTTTTTCTTCCCTCGTTTTTTTTATATCACCTCATTCTCTATTTGCTCACCTAATTTTTCTATCCCTTTTCACTTCTCTTTCCGAGTCTCTCCTCTTTTATTCACGTTATTCTCTCTCTCTCTCTCTCTCTCTCTTTCTCTCTCTCTCTCTCTCTCTCTCTCTCTCTCTCTTGTGCTTCCTTTGTTTTGCCTGATCTCTTTCTTTTCCTTTCTACGTTCTTCTCTTCTCGCTCCTTTTTCTTTCCTCACTTTTTCACTCGCTAACTCTATTTTTTTGCCTCTTTCTATTCTCTTTCTATCTCTACACTTTTTTCTTTTTCTCTCACTGTATCAATTTCTTTCTCTCTCTCTCTCTCTCTCTCTCTCTCTCTGTCTCTCTCTCTCTCTTTATTCTCTCTTTTCTTACTCTTTTCTTTCTTCTTTCACTTTTTCTTTTTTTATTTCCTCTCCCCTTCTTCCTTTTATTTATTTCTTTTTTTCTTTCGCCTCCATTCACTTCCAGTTTTCTCTTCCTTTTTTATCTCTCTTTTTTCTCTTTCTTTGTTTCTTCTGTTTATCTTTCTTTTTCTCTCCATCTTTTTTTCGCTTTCTTCTGTTTTTTTTTAAATTTTTGTTTCTGTTTTCTCTTGCTTGGATTCATCTTTCCCTGATTGTTCTCTCTCTCTCTCTCTCTCTCTCTCTCTCTCTCTCTCTCTCTCTCTGTTCTGATTTCTTTTTTAAGATATCATTCAAATACAGATAGCTTTACTCATTGCATCCCTTGTCCCCCCTCGATTTCCCTTTCTTGTCTCAGCCCAACTCCTTCCCTCCTTCAGTCAAAAAAATTCTCATTAACATCTTTCCTTAATTAATTTGGCGTAGAAAGGATGAGGTAAATGGTGGGAGAATTGCTAATGTTTTTTTTCTTTTTTCTCTTTTTGAAAGAGAAAATATTTCGTTAGCAGTCACTTAGTTGCTGAACTTCTACTACTACTACAACTACTACTACAACTACTACTACTACCACTACAAAAAACAACAACAAAAAAAAAACAACCGCAACAAGAACAGCAATAACAGCTACTACTACTACTACTACAACAACTAGATGCTGCCAAGAAAGTAAAAGAGAGAATTTATATTATTCTCTCTCTTTCTTATTTTCTTCCTTCGCTCCATCGGTGGGGCTAAGAATACATGCAGGACACCGCTCGAGAAGCAGAGACGGGCTTATAAATGATGTACTCCTATGGACCCCCACATATGGCCGAGCAAAAGCAGGACGACCAGCTCGAAAATACATACAGCAGCTATGTAAGGATACGGGATGTAGCCCTGAAGACCTGCCAGAGACGATAAACGATAGGGAGGAGTGGCGAGAGAGGGTCAGAGATATCCGCGCTAAGGGCACGACATGATGATGATGATGATGATGTATCCCCTACTGAGGTCAAAGAAACCCCTAAAAATGGTGTACCCCTTTTCTTGTCCTTACTCCCAGGTCCACTCTGGTCCGAAATGATAAAACCTGTTAGAATACCGTCTAGGGGTCAAATGGAGCTATTCAGTCATTCACTAAAGATGATTATTATCATTTGTTATTCAAAACCATACAAACCAATGCAAATCATTTATATTACATAAGAATACTTATGATATGCCATAAAACCTAACCTAACCAAATCAAGAATATTTGATATATATGTATAAAGATGCTTTGGCATTAAATAACCTACAATGGTTGATATGCCATAAACCCAACCAAATCGAATCATAAATATTTATATGTATAAAGATGATTTGGCATTAAAAAAACTACAATAGTTGATATGTTATAAAACCAAACCAAGCCAAATCATATATATTCAATATGTATGTATAAAGAGGATTTGACAATAAATAACCTACAGTAGTTGATATGCCATAAAACCCAACTAAATCAAATCATAAATATTTATATGTATAAAGAGGATTTGGCATTAAATAACCTACAGTAGTTGATATGCCATAAAACCAAACCAAACAAAAAATGTAAATGTGAACATGGTATGAACGAGCTTCTCAAACTTCTTGGCATAAAGTAAACCTTGTTGGGTTGACTTGTTATTAAAATCAATCAGTCAATCTTTTATTTCTCTTCTCTTTATCAAACAGGAAAGGAAGTAACGCTAAATGGTGTATTGCATTTTATCCATTACTGGTTTTACAAAATGATGGAATTGTTAATCTTTAGTTGACAGGTAAATAAAAGAAACCTGAAGAGATCTGCCGAGGAATTGATGGTTCTAAACATTCAAAACGTGTTTTCTATTTATTCTTTTATTATCTCGACCAACGTCCCTTCAAAGAATGAAACACGCATCTTTTTCATTCCATGAATCACTTAACAAATAATAAACAAAATAAATCTATCGTTTTTGGCTTCATCATGATATTTTGGTCGGTAGGTTTTCTTGGAGAACGAGAAAGCATTCAGCAGTAAAGTTCGATGTCGTCTGTAGATGTCATAGACTCAAAAGAATTGATAACTTATGATACGTTTCATTCTAATCTACAAGATATGCTTCTTACACAACTCTCAACAGATAAAAGGTCCTCTAGGGGTGTCCTCGTGGTGTAATGGTTAAAGCGATGGACTGCGGAATCATAGTAAGCGAGTTCGTACTCCAGTCGCGCTATTACGTTCACTTTCGGGCAAATACCTTTGGGAAAGGTATGAACCCCCTTATCCTCCCACCTATGGGTTAAACAGTACCAGTACTGTTATTCTAGGAGAATAGCTTTGGCATTAAATAACCTACAAAGGTTGATATGCCATTAAACAAAGAAACCAAACCAAACCAAACCAATAGATCCTCTCGTCTGGCCTCCTTCGAATCCTACCAAAAGCGTTTTATTCCCATGAAATATTTATTTGGATACCTGTCAATCCCGACTGCAGATTCAATATCATTCCAACCTTCTTTTAATTGACCGACATTTAATCAAAACGTTTTGTTCCCAGTTACTATTTGTGCTTTTATTAATCGTACGCATGGTACGATGAGTAAAAGTGTATATCACATTGGTTATCAGCTCAAATGTTTAATCAGATCTGGAATGTGATGCAAATCGGACAAAATAACTTGAACCTATATTTTATATAAGTACTACTAGAAGTAGAAGTAGTAAGTTTGTTTGTTGGGTTTTATGGCATATCAACCTTTGTAGGTTATTTAACTTATTTAACGCCAAATCCATTTTTATGTAAATTATCAGTTCTATTTCAAACAATTCAGTTTGGCATGAGTACACAGTTTGATTCTCAAAAACATTTCTATTTCAAGCTATTCAGTTTTGTCAGACAGTTTTAATTCAAACAATTCAGTTTAGTGTAAGTGTAGTTTATGTCCACTTACAGTTAAATGTCAAAACATTTCTATTTCAAACAATTCAGTTTAGCATGAGTAGACTGTTTAATTGTCAAATTGTCAATTTATTCAAACAGTTCTAATTCATTAAATTCAGCACAGATTTTGTTTACACAGTAAAATGTCAAAACAGTTCTATATATAACAATTCAGTTTAGTGTAAGTACAGTTTCACTGTCAAAAACAGTTCAATTTAAAACAATTCAGTTTAGGATAAGCACGCAGTTTAAATGTAAGTACAGTTTAATTATCAAAAACATGTCCATTTCAAGCTATTTAGTTTAGTCAAGCAGTTCTAATTCAGCTAATTCAGTTTAGTATAAATACAGATTTTGTTCACACTCAGTCAAATGTCAAAACAGTTCTATATTAAACAAATCAGTTTAGTGTAAGTACAGTTTCAATGTCAAAAAACTGTTCCATTTCAAATAATTCAGTTTAGCATATGCATGAAGTTTAAATTTAAGTACGGTTTGATTGTCAAAAACATTTTTATTTCAAGCTATTCAGTTTAGTCAAACAATTCAGTTTAGAATAAGTATGCCGTTAGTTCTACTTAACCCATTGATAGGGCCCTATCAGGAGCTGCTACGCCGGGCGAGAGTGGACCTGGGGGCAACGGCAATGAAGGGTGCTACGCATTCCTCAAAGCCTCAGCATCACTGGAACCTCACCATCAGATTGTTTCGTGTCATGTCTAGGGCACTCATTGGAGGATTCTCACCCGTCTGCAGAGAAGCAGTCGATGTATTCTACAGCCCCAGCCGACTGGGCAAGTAGAAGTAGTAATCATTAAAGAAGCGAAAACATACACAAATGCGTAAATCCTGCTAGAGGGCTGACAAAGCTGTGAAGAAGGGAGGTGACGATAGTAATAATAATAGCGCTCGAGGAAAAGGGCTTAGAAAAGTAACAGGAGGAAATGGAAGTCAGAGGAAGAATCGAGACCATCCAGACCATAGCATTGTTAAGAACGACTAGAATACTGAGAAGAGCTCTGGAGACCTGGGGAGACTGGCTGTCGCTCTGACTCAGTGAAGGCTAACCAGCAAAGGCTGGTATGAAAAACTAGCAAGTAGTGAAATTGTCGACTTTGCTGTCCCAGCGGACCACAGAATAAATCTGAAGGAATGTGAAAAGAACGATAAGTACCTCGACCTTGCTAGAGAATTGAAAAAGCTGTGGAATATGAAAGTAACGAGTGTACCAATTGTGATTGATGCTTTTGGCACAATATCTAAAGGATTATTAAAAGGCCTGGAGGACTTGGAAGTTGGTGGACGGGTAGAGACTATACAAATGACAGCATTGCTGAGAACGGCCCGAATCCTTATACGAGTCCTGGAGACATGAGGAGGCTTGCTGTCACTCAAACTCCAGTGAAAAACTATCAGCTAACACTAATGTGAAAAACTCTAAAGGAGTAAATAATAATAATAATAATAATAATAATAATAATAATAATAATAATAATAATAAGAAGAAGAAGAAGAAGAAGAAGAAGAAGAAGAAGAACACAAAAAGAGTATAAGACTAAACACCACTGGGTGGGTAAAGAAATTTAAATTTGATCATACGAACAAATGGTATATGCACAACCCAACATCAGTCCTGAAGAATGACGCACACAAACTCCTCTGGGATTTTGACATCCAAACGGATCACTTAATCTTGGCCTGACGACCATACCTTATAATAATCAACAACAACAAAAAAAGAGAACTAGCAAAATTGTGGACTTTGCTGTCCCGGTTGACCACAGAGTAAAATAAAAAGACAGTGAAAAGAAGGATTAATACCATGACCTTAATTGGGAACGGAAAAACGAGGGAACATGAAAGTGCTCTTGGCACAGTCAACAAATGATTATTAAAGAGACTAGAGGACTTAGGGATAAGAGGACGAGTGGAGACCATCCAAACTACTGCATTATTTAGATCGGTCAGAATACTGAGAAGAGTCCTGGAGATTTGAGGAGACTTGCTGTCACTTAGACTCCAGTGAAAGACCATCAGCTAATGCTGACGTAAAAAAACTTTGATAATAATAATAATAATAATGATTAATCTGAGAAACAAAACCGAGGGACATGAGGGTAGTGGAAATACCAGTTAAAGTTGGAGCGATTAGAACGATTCCCTAAGGCCTGTTACAAAGACTGAAGAATTTGGAAATCAAAGGAATAATCGAAACCATCCTGATTATTGCATTGTTGAGATCGGTTTAAAAACTGAGAAAAGTCCTGGAGACCTTAAGAGACTCTCTGTCACTCAGCCTCTTGTAAAAGACCACCAATAAAACTGGTGTGAAAAACTCGAAAGGTCTGAAATGATCATGATAACACAGAAGAATAATCATATATACCCAACCCCTCCGCTTGGGCAGGATATGACAAAAGGTCAATTTTTTAGCGGAGTTTAACAGGTCTGAATTTAGAGTTTTCCTTCTCCTAGACTAGTTGCCTCACCAAAGCTGAAGAACCTAGTCTGTCCTACTATTTACCCATATCTGGAGGGAGAATAATTGGATTCATACCTTTCCCAAGGGTATTAGTGCTATGGGAAATGCAATCAGTCTCGTCCAGGATTTGAACTCGTATTGTCGTGTCTATTTCCTACGATGATAACCATTACACCACGGGCACTTCCAAACGCAGAAGAATAATAACTGTCAAGCGATGACTGAGGAAACAGTTAATGACATTATAAGGGATCGCAACAAACCTGCTCAAAAACATACAAGAGTATACCTGACTGGGTGGAAAAGGTGATTCACTGGAAATTGTGCAAGGAATTAAACTTTAGCCACACTAACAAATACTATATGTACAAGCCTGAATATGTCCTGGAAAATGAGATCCATAAAATCTTCTGGGATTTTGAGATACAAACGGATCACCCAATCTCAGCCAAAAGATCAGACCTGTTGTTAATTAACAAGAAGAAAACAACGTGCCAATTTGTGGATTTTGTTGTTCCAATGGACCATAGAGTGAAAATAAAGGTCAAACCAATAATGGAATCCTGCCAGAGAGCAGAAAAAGTTATGTAACATCAAAGTGATGGTGATCATATTTACCAACCCCTCCGCTCGGGCAGATATGACACAAGGTCAATTTTTAAGCGGAGTTTAACAGGTTTGAATTCACAGTTTTCCTTCTCCTAGACTAGTTGCCTCACCAAGACTGAAGAACCTAGTCTGCCCTACTATTTACCCATAGCTGGAGGGAGAATAATTGGATTCATACCTTTCCCAAGGGTATTAGTGCTATGTGAAATGCAACCAGTGTCGTCCGTCCAGGATTTGAACTCGTGTCACCGTGTCCATTTCCTACGACGATAACCATTACACCACGGGCACCTCCTTTTTTTTTTTTACCAACCCCTCCGCTCGGGCAGGATATGACACAAGGTCAATTGAGGTGATGGTGATACCAATCGTAGTTGGCGCATTTAGAACTGTCTCTAACGGCCTGGAGAGGAGACAGGAAAATCAGAGGAAGAATGGATACCATTCAGACCACAGCACTGTTAAAATCTGATCAGATACTAAGAAGAGCTCCGGAGACCTAAGAAGACTTGCTGTCACTCAGACTTTAGTGGAAAATAACCAGTTACAACTGTTGTGAAAACTTGTCTAGAGTAAAATAATAAATCTTTAGATATCCTGAAAGCTTCATTTAAATCTGACTGACGCTTAATCGCTCTTAGATCTCAGCCCATTCCAGTGTAAGTGTTTTATTAGAGAATATTTGTCGGGATTGCAATCTTGGCCCCAAATCCCGAAATAGACATAATTTGTCTTTCGTTCTCGCAAGTCAAGTTTCATGTGCTAGATTTGATTCTTAAATTAAGGGTCAAAAAATAAGTAATGATAATGATCATTACGATAATGTAGTTGGCGTTGATGCTGCTGATGATTTCAAGGGATAAGGGATAAGAAAGATAATGACAAAAACAATTCTTAATGGTTTGAATAAACCGTAAAATACAGAAATAAATAGTTATTTTCAGAGAGCCGAAAGTTATTAATTATAAACTTGAAGGTTGTCAAATAATAAACTCTTAGGCTTTTTTTTTAAAATTTCTATTAATAGAAAAGGTCTGACAAGATCAAAGCTCAAAAGACGATAATAAAAAGAATTCTAAAAAGAAAAAATGACTGTGTTCAAATGACTATTTTCACACATAAATATTGCCCAGTCGGCTGGGGCTGTAGAATACACCGACTGCATCTCTGTAGAGGGGTAAGATTCCCCCGATGAGTGTCCTGGATATGATACGAAACAATCGGATAGAGGCTTCAGTAATGTTGGCGATTTGGGGAATGCGGAGTACCCTTTCATTGCTATCACTTCCAGGTCCACTCTGGCTCGGAGTGGTAG
>OY757918.1:23045230-23047730 GCA_963585895.1 Sepioteuthis lessoniana
CCTCCTCTTTTATGTTTATTCTTTTCACTGGCTTCAATTTTGTCTTTCGTTTTTCTCGTCTCTCCCTCGTCAGAGTTTCTTTTATTTCGCCATTTTTATTTTACTTGCCATTCGCCTTTCTGCTACATTTTCTTTCCACCCTTAACTTTCTCACCCCTTTCCTTTATTTCCTACACATTCTTGCTCCGACTCACCTTCTCTCTCCATAAATTTCACTTGCTTTCACGTCTCCCTCCATTTTAAAACTTCCTTCTTAAAACTACGTCTTGTGTTTTTAGGGAGCATACATAAATCTCCCGACAGAAAATCAATAGATGTTTCACCATTCCCTGCCATTACTTAAAACCCTCGTGGAATATACTTCACTCAACCTTTTTTTTTTTATTATTCTTTATAATTATCGAATAACCATGACTTGATTCTATTCCCACCATCATGACTGTAATTTCTAGTATGCTTTATTTAAAGAAAATTATATAAGAGGCTAAAGTACTTAGAGTTTCATGTCTTAAACTAAGCATTTTAGAAGAATTCACCAAATTCAAACAAAGATAAGGTGCTGCCTCATGAAAATTAATCTGAGTGAACGAAAAACAGATTTGAAATTTCGACAAGAGATGAATATTCTTCATCTTGATCGTCAGTGGAATAGTTGAAAGGTCCCAAATATCGATGCATATCACGAGCAAATCAAGCCCATTCTGGATTTTTTGTGCTTATTTTCAAGACAGGGAGACAGACAGACAGACAGACAGACCTACGCCATTTAAAAGAGTAGTGTAACTTAATCTTCGCCTTCTATTTACATTTCTTGCATTCCCGCTTCTCAAAGCCCCAGTGCCACATGCGTGACTGGGACACGGAATCAAATCTATTGATTAAAACAGCTTAATACTTGAAGAACATCACTTCCTCTCAAATGGCACAATTGTAACAGAGATACCAGATTTCCAATCATAGAAAGAATCGAAAAAAAAATAAAAATAAACATTACAAAATACATTAGACGATATAACAATGATAACATGAACACGAAGATAAATGGATAAAACGTCTGTGAACATTGACCCTAAATAGATTTAACATGAAACTGAATTGAGCTGCTTTGAAACAGGATATACGGACTTGGGATGACACATAAACTCCTAGATCAACAAATAAACAAATCAAAAAGTCAAGGTTAATTTAAAAGACACTCCAACCAGACTTAACATTTAATTCCCAAATGAAGAGCACATTTACCAGGTGTAAGGTCACTAAGATACCAAAAAATAATTTCCGTTTGTAAAAAAGAAATAGCCAAACAAAATTCAAAAATAGATAATAAACTGCAAAGGTTAGACTTATTAAATTAGCAAAAAACTAGCAAAACCAATGGAGATTTGACTTATTAAATTAGCAAAACCAATGAAGGTTTGACATATTAAATTAGCAAAATCAGAGAAGTTTAGATATTAAATTAGCAAGAAAAGTGAAGATAAAATCCTTTTTATACATATATCAGATATATGATTACTGAACACATTTTGAAGATAACATTTTTAAACAATCATGAGCTGGTTTTTTTTTTTGGTGGGAGCTCCCAGTTTCACTTAATTTCAAACAATTCAGTTTAGCATGAATACAGCCTTTTATTTACACACAGTCATTGGTTTGAATACAGTCTTTTTGTTTAAACATCCAATGTAAAAAAAGGTCTATTTCAAATAATTCAGTTTAGAATGTGAACAAAGTTAAATGGTTCCAAGTATTGCTATGTAAAACTAACAATTCAATTAAACATCAGTCATTTGTTTACACACAGTAAAATGATCAAACGGTCTATTTCAAACAATTCAGTTTAGCATAAGTACACTGTTTTTGTTGACACACAGTTAAATGTAAAAACAGTCCTATTGCAAACAATTCAGTTTGACATAATTGCACAATTTAGTTCTATTTGACGCATAGATAGGAACCTATCAGGTGCAAACCAATCCTAGTCAGCGTGGGACCTGGGAGCGATGGCAATGAAGGGGTACTTCCACATTCCCCAAAGCGCTAGCATTACTGAAGCCTCACCATCAGATAGTTTAGTGTCATACCCAGGTCACTCGTTGGAGGAGTCTGCAAGATTCAATCGGTGTATTCTGCAGCCCCAGCTTACAAGGCCCAGGACACTAATTGGGTAAGTCTTAGCGCTCTGCAGAGATGCAGTCGGTGTATTCTGCAGCCCAGTCCGACTGGGACATAGGACACTCAGTGATGAGTCTTACCCCTCTGCAGAGGTGCAGTCAGTGTATTCTCCAGCCTAAACTGACAAGGCCAGAAAAGGGAAGTTTAGACTTATTAGATGAAAAGACCAATAAAGTTTAGTTTTATTAAATTATGTAAGATTAAACATCTCTCAATGTAAGACGTCAATACATGTATTATTAATTCTAGCTGACTCTTTAACAAGATAAATATTAGGCACAATTGCTGAAGATCAAAGACACTAAAGCCAACCGTGATCATGGCG
>OY757918.1:23052730-23062730 GCA_963585895.1 Sepioteuthis lessoniana
TATGATCTAAATTGCCGTCGATAAATCTGAAAAGAAAACCATCAACGAAAAGAAAGAACTTTAATTTCATTATTTACTGTTTAATTTTGTTAAATAGTTGAATTAGGAAAATTTAGCAATGAAAGCCGGGAGTCCTTGTTGCTTTATTCTTCCAGTATATCTCCTCGGTTTCAAATAAGTTTAACGTAATAACTTAATTTAAATATTTTAAAATTAGATTATTTCGTTTGACTTTCTAATCTAATCTAATATTTTATAAGATTAAAACTTAAATACCTGCGCCCCGAGTGCGCATCTTTTTGCTCGTATATGTAATTATTGTAACATTGTAATTTCAAAGGAATCCTATTTTTATTCGTCTCCGTTTCGTTTCGTTTGTCTCATTTTGATAAACGCGGGTGTTTCGTTCCGTCTCATTTATCAGCTTTTGCTAACGTCCGAAGATTCCTAAGTTAAAGTTTATATTATCAAATTTTGAATATTTCAAATGACTCGTTACTAAGCTGTTTCAAATCAGTCGACTCTCCATGGAGTTATAAGTTGTGTAGTAGAAACTTGTTTTCATGTCTGCATTTCGATAAATGAAAAAAAAACCAGGACTTATGCTGAAATGTTAAAAAATCTAAAGCAAATATATCCAGTGAACTCCTGCCATAGAGTAATGGTTAACAAATTCAGACTGCAAACCAGTGAGAGTGTGGCACTTTGCCAGGATAGAATAAATTAAATATCTTCACGACCAACGTTTCACTCCCCTGAAGCCATTGTTCAGTCGTGATTGATTGATAGTGAGTGTCTAATTGATTGATCGATATCATTAGACAATGGTGTTGCTATTTTTCGATGATGTTCTCGTCTCAAACTTTATGCAAAGTCAAATTGTTTCCTTTCAATATCAACTTTCTTTAATTTGCGAAAAGAAAGTTGATGAGAATATATGTGTTGCTAAGTAAATTGCTTGTTGCCGGAGATATTATCAATGATGCCGTGTAGCGACTCGATGATATCAGTGATACTCAATTCATCGTTCACGATCGACATTTAGTTTGCAAATGTAGATCACACACCATTCAATTTTTTAGATGTTAGTCTATCAACTATTCTTCTAATTTATCCAGCTTATTTATGTCAGTCAGCCTTTTCCCATATGAAGATTATTAAATCCAAGTACCGTTCTACCATGACTAATTATCATTTGAAAGACTGCTCGAGGCTTGATACCAGTAGTTACTCACCGGACTATGCAATCCTCGTTGACTCCATTCAGTGGACGTCATTAGGGAAAGGTTGTGACTATAAATGTATTCAGTTGTATTGTTCCGTAAGGGTTCATGCAATGATGAAAGGGATACGAACTTATATATATATAAAGTATGCTTAGAATATATATATATATATATATATATATATATATATATATATATATATATATCATCATCATCATCATCATGCCGTGCCACTAGCACCGATATCCCTGATCCTCTCTTGCCACTTTTCCCTATCATTCATCGCCTCTGGTAGGTCTTCAGAGCTACATTCCGTATCCTCACATAGCTGCTGAATGTATGTTCGTGCTGGTCGTCCTGCTTTTGCCCGACCATATGTGGGGGTCATAGGAATACATCACTTATGAGCTCGTCCCTGCTTCTCCAGCAGTGTCCTGCATGTCTGGTTCGTCTAACTTGGATAGTTTTCGTGATAGGAGGCAGGTGGCCGTATAGTTGGTGTCTTGTTGGGTGTTGCCGCCAGGATATATATATATATATATATATATATATATATATATATATATATATATATATATATATAGTATTTTTAGTGCAAGTAGATCAGTTTGGTCTAGTTATTTTAAAAGTAGCTCGCATGTAAAAAATTTGTCGGTATCCCAGTCTTAGACCACGGGGCAAAAGTTCTGAGAATAGTTTCGTCACTCGCATGACACAATGTTTGGCATAGAAGAGTGCATTTAGGCCAGGGATTCTACCTTTCTGCTCTATGGGAAATACCATATAACTTTCATTCCTCAGAGGTTCCTAAATTGATACAGCATAGCCAATCTACGATCTCGTTGGGTACGAGACATATGGTTTTAAAAAGTTCTAGTCTCTGGCATTCCACAGTGATGTCTGGGATTCGGGTTTTGAGAATATTTTTTCTTTACTTAACACAGAAATTCTCTCTTTGGATTATTTCTAGAAAAGATAATTACCGACAATTTTGCTATCTTCATCTAAAATGCATCTCGAAAAACCAACAATATTATTGCACGAGTCAGCCACCTGTTTAAAATATTTTTGTCAGTTGTTCCATAAGTCTGACCTTGAGACTGATTAAGATGTGTCTTATAAATATCTTCATTCAAATACCGACATGAATACAAATAAGTATTTTCCAGTTGTCTAGGGCTGTAGAATACAGAATCTGCTTCTCTAAAGAGTGGTAAGACTCCTCCCAACAATTGTCCTGGATATGACGCTAAATAATCTGATGGTGAGGCTTCTGTAATGCTGGAGCTTTGGGAAATGCGGAGTACTTCTTTACTGCCATCGCTCCCAGGTCCACTCTAGCCTGGAGTGTTAGAATCTGATAGGGTCCTATCTATGGATCAAATACACCTAAACTACGTACTTATGCTAAACTGAATTGCTTGAAATAGAATTGTTTATATGAATGAAATGGATTTAGCATTAAATAACCAACAATCGTTGATGTGCCATAAACCAAACGAAAAGAAACTGATAAGGATCTAAAATATTATTATTATTTCCGATACGGACTGTTCCTCGTTGTCATGGAAATAATCAACTGGATGAGTGAGGATTTTTTTAAAAAATCATCAAGAATTAATCTTAAACAAAATTAATGATAGTAATAATCATTCTGCTTCTTTTAAGCACAGTCATGTTTTTCTATATAGGATCAGAGTATAATATCTGTTTCTGATTCACAAATTCTTTGGGCTAAAATCACTAATGTTTTGTGAATGAAAGCCGAAACGTTTATCGTATTAAGAAAGGAAATTGACAATCTGAATTCAAATCCTGGACGAAGCTTTTTGTGTTTCACTTCAAGCTAAGGTACTTTGGAAAGGCATGAAACTATCTGATCTTCCCCAGGCTATGAGTAAGTAGTAAGGCAGAATGGGTTGTGCAACCAATCTAGAAAAGGGAAACTTTAATTTCCAGCCAGCTTTACTTCACTTTTAAATTGACCTTGTGTCAATATCTTGCGCGTGGTGCGGGAGTTGGGTAAATACATGCTCATAAATATATCAACAATCTCCAATCTACTTTATGGATGCTATATCTAAATTTGGTTTAAAGTTTCGGTATTGAATAACCCAGAAAGGGTTGAAATGTCATTAAACCACCAGAACAACTGAACTTAGCTCAGTAATGTAAATATTCATAGGACGTATTTTTCTTCAGAGTTTTACGGTTGAAGTAATTTCATATTTTCTATAAGGATCTGTAGCCGGCTGGCCCACTCAGCTTGGGCTGTAGAATACACCGACCGCATCTCTACAGAGGCGTGAGACTCCTCCCAAATGAGTGTCATTGGTGTGACACTAAACAATCAGACAGTGAGGCTCTTTTAATGCTTAAGCTTTGGGGAATGTGGAGTACCTCTTCATTGCCATCGCTCCCAGGTCCAGCGGTTGCACTTGACAAGGTCTTATCTATGGGTCATATAAAACTAAACTGTGTCCTCATGCTAAACTGAATTGTTTAAAAAATAACTGTTTCTATGTATAAAACTAGATTTGGCTATAATAACCTACAATGATTGATTTGCCATTTGTGTAATGTTTATCGTCGTAGGAAATAGACACAGCGACACAAGTTCAAATCCTGGACCAGGCTAATTGCATTTCACATAACACTAATACCCTTGGGAAAGGTATGAATCCAATTATTCTCCCTCCAGCTATGGGTAAATAGTAGGACAGACTAGGTTCTTCAGCCTTGGTGAGGCAACTAGTCTAGGAGAAGGAAAACTCTGAATTCAAACCTGTTAAACTCCGCTTAGAAATTCACCTTGTGTCATATCCTGCCCGAGCGGAGGGATTGGTAAATATGGATTTGCCATAAAACCAAACCAAACCAAACCAAAGCCAGAATTTCAAATTAAAGATATATTTGGTCAAAAACCGAATTTTACTTTAAATGAATACTAATACTATTTATACTGATATAATTTTTAATATATAATAATCAATTGTTGATACATAACAATGAATACAAATGAAAATTATTGACATAGATGTTGATGAGGAAGGGAGAAGGAAAACGACTTTATATAAAAGATAATGATGTTAATAAAGTTAAAGTTAATTAATTCAAACTTTTACTTCATAATTCCGGAATTACTTTTTAGGGGTAAAATTATGAATTAGATTTAATCTAGATATAAACTTTATATGAACACACTTTCCTTGATGAGAATAAAAGAAAAAAAACGAAAATGACATAGGTAGGGATATTCAGTCAGGAATTCGACTCTGTGTGTGTGTGTGTGTGTGTGTGTGTGTGTGTGTGTGTGTGTGTGTGTGTGTGTGTGTGACAAATTCCCTTGGGAAAGGTATAACCCACACCAATTATCCTCCCAGCTATGAGTAAAATAGTATCACTGCTGTTTTTCTGCAAGAATATCTTTAGCATTGAATAATCCACGAAGGTTGATAGCCCATTAAACAAGGACACCAAACAATTCATGGAGCCTTGTCACTGTCAGGTCTGAAATAAAGAGATTAGGAACCGGCTTTTTTGTTAACATGAAATTTATTTTGTAAGATTTTTTTGTTTAATTAAAAGAAAATTATGAACATCTTTTGACGAAACAGAAATTGTCTAAAGTTTCTTAATTGGTTATCATATTAAAAAGCTCATAATTTTAACACTTATAAAACTTGATTCAAAATTTTTATCCCTGTCTGTCTATCTATCTCTCTCTCTCTCTCTCTCTCTCTCTCCGGAAAAAGAAGGCTGTATCACTATTTCCTTCTGAAATTGACGCTATATCATTTTTTCAGCTACTTTCACTTGATCTTGGTCAGAATAACATAAATGTTGCACTAATCTCCATAGTAAGTAGGGCATGTTTATGAAGTAGAAACAGTAAATAATCATATTCTTTTGAGAATGGTCATGTCCGTTGGGCACTTCGTAGAGAGTTACGTGACAATCCCAGAAATTCCTTCTTGATCTCTTTTTTCTCTGTTATTTGATCATTAGAGAACTTGTCTCGCCTTGCTAACACCGCTATAACTATTTAACTGTCCATCAATCTCAAATAATTTTTTTTTGGTTTTTATACCACTTTCACATACTACTTATTCATAGAACAATATGGGCATATTTTATCTTGTCTTCCGTTTATTAAATGATAGTGATTCACGGATATACTCATGATAATATTGGTGAATGGGGCTCGAATAAATATCGTTTCTACCACTAAGCAACCAAATACATGTTTTGGTTAGGCATGTTGGGTTTTATGGCAATTCAACCTTTGTAGGTTATTTAACGCCAAATCCATTTTTATGTAAATAATCTGTTCTATTTAAAACAATTCAGTTCAGCATAAGTACACAGTTCAACTGTCAAAAACATTTCCATTTCAAACTATTCAAGCAGTTATATATTACATTTCAGTTTAGTGTAAATACAGTTTTAATGTCAAAAACAGTTCTATTTTAAATAATTCAGTTAAGCATAAGCACGCAGTTTAAATGTAAGTACGGTTTAATTGTCAAAAACATTTCTTTTTCAAGCTATTCCCTTTACTCAAACAATTCAGTTTAGCATAAGTATACTGTTAGTTCTATTTGACCCATAGATAGGGCCCTATCAGGTGCTACCACTCCGGGACAGAAGGGGAACTTCGCATTCCCCGCCAAATATATGTTTAAAAAAATCGACATTTGAAGTCATGAGTTTTTCCTGGGCTTGAACACCGACCTCTAGTACCAATGAAAGTATACAACAATTTCAGCTAAAATTAAACGATAAGAAATATTAGAAATATTGCTCCAATATTACAGTTCATCCTGAAAACATAACTTTTGAAATCCTTTATTTATCAACATTTGAACCTCATTCATGTAACAGACCAAGAAAGAACTAACCTTATCATGGCAGAGCGTAAATATTAAAGGAGTTCCCTGTTAGGATTGAACGTACAACTCTATTATTGGTTTAGCTAGCAATCCGTTACTTTACGGCAGGCGCCCTCTTCTTTTTTTCTTCCCAAAAATTCTGATCGACCTGTCCAAACTGGAGTTAACAATTCCAAATGGCGACTGAGATAGAGAAGATGTTGATTGTATCTGACTAAAGCAATTGCTTCTCACGAGAGCCACTGGCAATTAACTAACGTTTCTTGGCTCGTAACTCACGCATGACCTCCAAACTTGCCCAACAGCAATGCGATCAGAATAACGAAGGAACAAATTGGCAAAGAAAAGAAATTCAATTAGCTCCCAGCAGTGAGCGACTACGGAAAACAACGAACACAGCCGATGAAATTTCGCCTTTTTTCGACTATTTCGCCTTTTTTCGACTATTTCGAAGATACTTGCGTTTTAGTAAATTATTATTTCATGGGTAATATATAAATAAAAGACTTGAGACTAGATTTGTTATCTTCATTCGGCAGACAACGCGTCTTCTGCATCAACCCTTTTTTATTCCTCGTTGGTTCATATTGGAATGACCATAGCTGAAGACTAGGGCCCATCACTCACAGTATTTTCAATGAAAAGGGGCAAATAGGAGAATAAAGCAGTCACACGTCACATTGGACGAGAGAAAGGGTCTAAAATAGTAACTATGTGTTTATATAATGAAAAACGATAATGTTTATTCACATAATTCGAAGGAAATACTGGGATTATGCAGATAACACTTAGATTGATTTATAACCACAGACCATTCCATTTTTCTTGATTTTCAATGAGTTTCTATTGTAAAATAATTAGCTATTGAATTGCATTATATAAAAGGTATTTCATAGAGATGTTCATGGTGTGATGTTTGCTGTCGTAGGAATTGGACATCGCGACATGAATTCAAATCCCGGGCAAGATTGCATTTCACATAATGCTAATACCCTTTGCAAAGGTATGAATCCAATTATTCTCCTTCCAGCTATGAGTAAAAAGTAGGACATAATGGGCTCTTTAACCTTGGTATGACAACCAATCTAGGAAAAGGAAAAGTCTAAATTCAAACCTGTTATGCTCCACTTCAAAATTATCTTGTGTCATATCCCGCTCGTGTGGAGGGGTTGGGTAAATGCAAAAAGCACTCTTTAGGTTATAAGTTCGGTGTTTTTCTACCTTCTAGAACGTTTACTTTGGCTAAAGAGCTCAACCTGCCCAATTTTACCCACAACTGGGATTGGTAGAAAAAGATGGATATATGATTTTCCCAAAGGAATCAGTACGAAGGGAAAAGCAAACAGCCTCGGCCAGGATTTGAACTAGGTTCGACGAAATTGGCTACCTTGCCTTCAAAGAATAATACAAAATAATGGAACCTCTGGTCAAAAATACGGATCACCAAACTAAAGTGAAATTTTACAATCTTTGCACACAGCATTAGAAATTTTGACAAGAGGGGCATACAGCATTGAAGGAGTTGATAAATGCCACTTGTGTTTCTTCAATTTACACAAACATTCATAATGTTCTTTGATATATATGTATATATATATATGGATGCAATATGACAAATCGTCGATATATCAATCGACATACTCAATGGAGTCAAGCGATTAAGTATTGATCAGCTATATTGTCATGGTTTGACTTCATAGACGAAGATTTGAATGAGCATTTCACGTCTCGTGCGAATTCGTATTTGGCTCGTGGCGTCCAAAGGGTCGAAGCAAATTCTTCAAAGTCAGATGCAACGAGTCTATCAACTGGAAGATTTCCGGTTATTCGATGTCTCTTTTTTTTTTTTTCTTTTTTTTTTTTTTTCGTCGTTTGAGAACGTCAGAAAGCGATACATTTACTTGCATGGCCCTACACGAGAAACGACGTTGGTTAGTTCCCTCAGCGATAGTTTTTTTGGTTTTTTTTTTTATATTTTCCATTTCGTCATCTGAACAGACGTGTTTCAAACTTTGGTTAAATGTAATAAAATGACTCGATAGTATCATGTGCTATGTTCTCGGAATATGTGCCAAATTATAGTTCTAAGATGATATCAATATGTAGATTTTAGAAGTTCGTTTATTCCGTTTAATCTTCTACCGTCTTAATTCCTTAGGAAACACGTTTGATTGATCAATTGATTTTAATGGTATGTCAACTCGTCTGGGGTTATTTTACGCCAAGAGGTTAAAAAGCTGCGTACTTTGTACGATGGTCATTCAAGAGATTTTTCGATGGATTTTTTTTTAATAGCAATTTTTTTTTTCCAAAATATTTCCCATAAATGTAAACACTACATTATTTGGAATCGGTTTATCGCAAAAATTATTTTAATATCGGAAAAAAAATTGTTCTAAGGCTATTCAAAATGGCGGCAAATTAAAAAAAAGTGCTCCAGACTTGAGCATGGCTGAGAAGTACAAATCATACGAAATTTACCAAATAATGTATGATGTGTACGGAGAAGTTTGCTTTAATCAAAAAATGTTTTACAAGTTGGCTAAAAACTGATTTGCAACTATGAACCTGTGTCAAAACGACAGTTCATGTAGTAGAAATACACCGACTCCGGTAAAGAAAATCTTCTGCATGCAGAGGTTAGTAAAGAATCCCAGAGAGTCTTCGGGGATTCGTCACTATTGATCTCAAAGAAAAAAGGTGCAACTGTAAACGGCTTCGTTTTGCCAATTCCTTTGACAAAATTCACCTTTTTTATTGAATGACTCGCCTACATTTGTATGGACGATTTTTGTGTAGTTTCTTAAAAGTTTTGCACATGGTTGTGTGATTACAAGTATCCTTACTGAATACGAATCAATTGTAAAAAGATCTGTATGATCTAAAGATGGGATTGTTACAAGTAATCCTGGGTGTCTCAAAATAGATGCAACCTATTAATATAATAATGATTTATTGCTGAGACAAGAACCTCCACCCCAGCTTGTGTGAGTTTATGTTGGTTGGTTGCTTGGTTTTTATGGCAAATCAATCTTTGTAGGTTATTTAACACATCTCTGTAGAGGAATAAGATTCCTTCCAACGAGTGTCCTGTGGCCCAGTCGGCTGGGACTGTAGAATAAACCGACTGCTTCTCTGCAGAGGAGTAAAATCTCTCCCAACGAGTGTCCTGTAGCACAGTCGGCTTGAGCCGCAGAATAAATTGACTGCTTCTCTGCAGAGGAATAAGATTCCTCCCAACGAGTGTCCTGTGGCCCAGTGGGCTGGAGGTGTAAAATAAAGCGCCTGCTTCTCTGCGGAGGAGTAAGATCTCTCTCGACGGGTTTCCTGGATATGACGCTAAACAATCTGATGATGAGGTTACAGTAATGCTGGAGCTTTAAGGAATGCAAAGAACCCCTTTATTGCCATTGTTCCCAGGTCCACTCTGGCATGGAGTAGTAGCACCTGTTAGGGTCCTATCTATGGGTCAAATAGACCTAAACTGCGTACTTATGCTAAACTGAATAGCTTGAAATAGGACTGTTTTGACATTTAACTGCGAACGCATGATAAACTGGATTGTTTAAGATAAAACTGTTTTTGACATTGAAACTGTACTTACGATAAACTGAATTGTTTGAAATAGAACTGTTTTGATATTTAACAATATATAAACTAAGATTATACCTCTACGAAACTGAATTTTTGAATTAGAACTGTTTGACTAAAGTAAATGACATGAAATAGAAATGTTTTTGACAATTAAACTGTGTACTCATGCTAAACTGAATTGTTTGAAATAGAAATGTTTTTTGTATAAAAATGGATATGGCATTAAATAACCTACGAAGATTAATATGCTAAAAAAAAGAATTTTGACATATAAATTGTGTACTTATG
>OY757918.1:23067730-23137730 GCA_963585895.1 Sepioteuthis lessoniana
AAGAAAGAAAGAAAGAAAGAAAGAAAGAAAGAACTGAATTAAAAAGGGAAGAAGCTGAATAGAAAGAAAGAAAGAAAGAAAGAAAGAAAGAAAGAAAGAACTGAATTGAAAGAAGAAAACCGGAATAGAAAGAAAGAAAGAAAGAAAGAAAGAAAGAAAGAAAGAAAGAAAGAAAGAAAGAAATGTTAACTGGACAAGAAAGAAATAATTACAAACAAAAAGATAACAATGAAATAACAAAAAGAAAAAAGAAAAACAAAGAAGAAAGAGAAAACGAAATAAAGAATGAAAGAGAAATAGGATTGATAGAAAAATGAAACACATTAAAGAAAGAAAATCCAAAATAATGAAGGCGAAATCCACATAAAATCATATTAGATAATTCGAAGCAAAAAAAGAAAAAAAAAGATTAACACTGAAGAAAAAAGAAAGAAAAGAAAATGAAAAATATTTTTTTTTAAATTGTATTACTTTTGTTTTCTTTATTTCTTATTTCTTCGACTTTTACAGTAGCGTCCAACGTATTTATGACGATTGGGACATCCATATTAATGTTTATATCTACGGTATATAACAATTTATTTGGATAGATTTTTTTAACGTCAGATATGAAGAATTATTTCAACTATAAATAACAAAACTATCAATTACAATATGAACACACTTTCGCCTATTTAATATCTCCATAACTCTTTCTCTTAACATTCAGTCAAATGTTATAGCAACTTAAAATGCAATTAAGAGCTATTAAGGACATTTAAGCCATGAGCAACAATAAAAATATGAGTTACATACAATCCTTCAAACTATATTAGTCTTTAGAAAAATACACAAGTTACCGAATAAATCAAACCTAGCCTAATAATATCCAATTAAAAGCAATTTGTTGGTTATACTGCGTAAATAAAAGTATGATGGCGTAAAATCAAATATCTCGAGATTTAACATATACAAGGATGGACTGAAAAGTTCGTGGGCTAAAAACTTCAAATAATGACGTCATATCTACTGTTGATGACTTTTTATCAATGAGATGCAAGCACTGAAAAACCGATGAAATAAATCGGTTGTTTGGTTGGTTGGTTTGTGTTTTTATTTGCACACAGTTATTTGGTTCCAAGTAATGCTATGTAACTCTAGTAAAGTAAGTAAAGTTAGTGATCTTATTCGAGGGTTACCCGAAGGCTCCTTTTTCAATAGCTACTACACTGAGGTGTAGGGGAGGGCGCTACTCCTTTCCCAGGATTGCTGCACTTTACCCTTGATATGTACCTTGTAATGCTGAGTGTTAAGCAAGTAGGTATCAAGTAACATTTTTGAGTCTTTGGTATGACCCGACCTGGGATGGAACCCCGGTCTCCCGGATCATTGGTGAACACTCTACCTATTTGACCAATGGCCCGAAGCAATTCAGTTTAGTGTGATTACATAGTTTAGTTCTATTTGACCCATAGAGTGGACATGGGAGTGATGGCAAGGAAAGAATACTCCACATTCCCCAAGGCTCTAGCATTACTCAAGCTTCATCACTAGATTGTTTTGCGTCATATCAGGATACTCGTTGGGTGAGTTTAACCCCTTTGTAGAGATACAGTCTGTGTATTCTGCATTTAGACAAATGACAAATTTTATAAACATAAGACTGTACTTATGTTAGACTGAATTGTTTAACATAGAACTGTTTTTACATTTAACTGTATTTAAACCAATGACAAACTTTGTAAACAAAAGACTGTACTAATGTTAAACTGAATTGTGTGAAATAGAACTGTTTTTACATTTAACTGTATTTAAACCAATGACAAACTTTGTAAACAAAAGACTGTACTTATGTTAAACAGAATTGTTTGAAATAGAACTGTTTTTACATTTAACTGTATTAAAACCAATGACAAACTTTGTAAACAAAAGACTGTACTTATGTTAAACAGAATTGTTTGAAATAGAACTGTTTTTACATTTAACTGTATTTAAACAAATGACAAACCTTGTAAACAAAAGACTGTACTAATGTTAAACTGAATTGTTTGAAATAGAACTGTTTTTACATTTAACTGTATTTAAACAAATGACAAACTTTACAAACAAAAGACTGTACTTATGTTAAACAGATTTGTTTGAAATAGAACTGTTTTTACATTTGACTGCGTTTAAACCAATGACAAACTTTGTAAACAAAAGACTGTACTTATGTTAAACTAGCCTCCCATCACGAAAACTATACAGGTTAGACGAGCCAGACACGCCGGACACTGCTGGAGAAGCAAGGACGAGCTCGTAAGTGACGTACTCTTATGGACCCCCACATATGGCCAAGCAAAAGCAGGACGACCAGCCCGAACTTACATACAGCAGCTATGTGAGGACACAGGATGTAACTCAGAAGACCTGCCGGAGGCGATGAATGATAGGGAGAAGTGGCGAGAGATGGTCAAGGATATCCGTGCTGGCGGCACGACATGATGATGATGATGATTGTGCAAAAAAATGAGCTCAGGCTTGTTTAAAAATGTTATCTTCAAAATGTATTTAGAAATCTTATATTTTTATGTATAAAAAAGATTTGACAATAAATAATCTACAAAGGTTGATATGCCATAAGACCAAACCAAATCAAACCAAAAAAGAAATTACTTTTTCATAATAAATGAATTGATTATTTTATTGAAAGATAAAAACGAAACTATTTCAATGATTTAAGAAAAAAATGTTAAGAAAGACACTATCATCAAAAAATACTTTCTAATTCTTGTGTATAATTCCATTTTATGTACAGAACAACATTTAATGATTGGACGAGAAATTATTCCTTGCAATTTGCTATTTTGTGAAAACTCTCCAAAACTCTTCCACCCAACATCCTAGAAAATGAAAGTCGAGGAAATAAAATTAGTGCGCTCAAAAAGCAAAATCTTTTCTCTTTCTTATTTTGTCAATTTGCACAAAAGCAAACAAGTATATTGTATTTTCTTGTGTATAAGTCGAATTTTTGAAGAGATAATTTTTACGCAAAAAAGCGCGCTGCTTTAAACGTGGCTAATAATTTTATCAAGTTGAAATATTGCATAATAGATTGGTGAAATTTATTTCTGACTCGTAATTTTATTTCTGACTCAAATTAAGTTTTGAACGCTTAAACATGGAAAGGTACAAGAGTCAACCAGTTTGATTGACAGCCGTTAAAGTCGATGTCACGGATCTTATTGGATGGTTTTAGTCAGGGGAAGAAAACGGTTCTAGAAGAGTCAGAATAAGTTTGTCAGTTAGTGAGAAACACCTGAACTGAGTGGTTGAAACGCTCCATTTCTGTTCGAATCATTAACTCCCTGTTTAGGCCGAGTGAGTAAAGAAGAGAGAGGTAGTCGGTAAACAAAAAGTAAAATGTATGTATCTATATTGTAATGATGCCTGTTTCAGGCTATGCATAAGAGATTTGGCTTGAGCCTGTGTAAGAAGTGCTAAATGAACTGTGTAGTCTGCGTCACCAAAGATGTCAGCGATAATCGTTTGCTTCTTGCGGTGTCAGTACTATTGTATGGTTGCATCACTTGGCCTTAGACGAAATGCCAGAAGAAAAGGCTAGAGGGGAACTACACAAGGATATATCAGTGTTTGCTGACCAGTAAAAACATGCAATCATCTGCCCTATACAGACACTATATATCATCAAAACCTATCAAGAGCGATGACCGATTGGTACGGATGGCAAGATAGATAGATAGATAGATAGATTGAGAGAGAGAGAGAGAGAGAGAGAGAGAGAGAGAGAGAGAGAGAGAAACAGAGTGATTATCAAGAGATCCGTGTGGTTGATGATGATGATGATGATGATATAGTCCAGTTTGGCATGATTAGGTTCATTACTTCTTGTGTCTTGGTAGAAAGCTCAAATCTTGGAGTAGGCCAATAAAAGTGCCGAGATGAAATAATATATCTATTCATTATCATTTGAGGCGGGAAATGCGAAGATTTTGGAAGGAATGTCATGTATACACTTGCATACGTGTAAGGTTCCCATTTTCCAGGGGGATGAGCAGTTTTAGGTCAGCAATATGGCTGCTTCGTCGACCGTGAGAATTGGTAATTAACTTATTGTTGCACACCACGTCACGCCAACGTATCCGAGATTTCACTGAATTTATGAAAGTGCCGGAAAGGAAGAATCCATCGAGTACATAATGTAATTTTCAACAGTTCCTCAGGGTTATATAAAATGGCAACCAACAAATTCGATTCCCAACAATACCACCAGAGCGCCACAGGTGATGCTACATGCAATCTCAAAAGCATCTGATGTTATTCTGTGGCTCAGAGGCATTGGTCAGGCTTCCAATGAATAAAATTATCAACTTGATGAGAAAGAAAAGAACAGCTTAATGTGAAATCTTTTTTTTTTTTTAAGTGCCATTTTTTTGTGCCTGAATAATTCAAAACTTAATTGAGTTTAGACTGACTTTGGCTTTAGAACATTTTCTTTATATATATATATGTATATATATATATATATATATATAATCAAATCAGTTAATATCTAAAAAGTTTATCCCGGGCAATAAAGCCTAAGTCCACTCCAACGAACTATCATTGGGATCTACTCTTACCTCGAATGTTTTACATAGTAAAAATTCTTCCAAGTCCGTTAACGGACTCACCGTGTTAGCTTTGATTTTTTACCAAAAAAAATTCATTCAACGGAAATTTTAACTTTGGGGGAAAAATAGGAATCGCAAGAATCCAAATTTTCCTTTTTTTACCGTTTTCTCTCACTTTCTTTTTATTTCTAACAATTTAGTTTAGCATAATTCCTTTGTTTGCATTCATTTTAAATGTCAAACAGTTCTATTTGACACATAGATAGGACCCTATCGGGTGCTACCACTCCGGGTCAGAGTTAACCAGGAATAATGGCAATAAAAGGGTAGTCTCTATTCGCCAAATTTCCAGCAATACAGGAGCCTTGCCATATCCAGAACACTTGTTGCGATGAGTCTTACTCCTTTGCAGGGATGCAATCTGTGTATTCTCTAGCCCCAGCCAACTGGGCTATTTTTACAGGTTAGAAAAAAAGGATGAAAACGTAGTAAGGCTTGAAATTGTATACTTTTCCTTCCCAGAAAGTCTATCTGACCATTTGGCTGACAGAAGATCAAATATGACCATATGAGCATATTCTTTATTTTCCCCAATGATTCAGCCCTAAAAGTTATAATGCTTTCATCTACATTAGTAATATTGATTGTCGTAATATGACATTCAACATTTTTATTTGCTTCAAACCCGTTTTCATTGATGTACCACTGAATTTGTCTTGTTATAATTCTTCTTCTTCTTCTTCTTCTTCTTCTTCTTCTTCTTCTTCATCTTCTTCTTCTTCTTCTTCTTCTTCTTCTTCTTCTTCTTCTTCTTCTTCTTCTTCTCTGCTTTTGTCGACCTTTTCGAGTCACAGAAAAATAATTCAGCACAATTCCTCTTCAGATTTCTTTCATTCTGCACGATTTTTAATGGTTTTCCTTTCTTACCTTTTTCAGGTAAGTTTACAAAATTCTTGGATGCCACCAAAAGAAATCTTGAAAGTTTTCCGACACAAAGAACTGCAGGTACGAGATTTCAAAGATAAATGCTTTCTGCTTGCTTCTATTTGGTAATGCAATGACTATTACAGAGAAAAACCATTACGTATTTAGCTTTAAAAAAACGCTAAATCCATAAATAACTCGCTATGAATGTGTGTGTGAGTTCGTGTGTAGGTATGTTTATTTTTGTATCTTTGTGCCTGGGTATGTATGCCTGTACGGAGGTATTTTCAAAGAGAAAGAGAGAGAGAGAGAGAGTTGGGGGGGGAGAAGCAAATAAGCTATTGAGTGTATAGAAAGTTGGTTTGGAATTGTATAAAAAAACGAATTTTCATCTTATTTTTTTCTTTCTTTTTGATCATGCTTCTTTATATATTACGGATAGGTCCCATCAGATACTGACTGAAAATAAAATCAAAAAACCCTCAATTCGAGTTTCATCTTATACAAATTTATACCACACCCCTGGAAGCATAGAGCCTCATCCACACCACGTTTGTCATGTTTCAGTTGTTTCGAAACAAGTTTCTTGGAAGTAGAGCCACTAGTCCCTTGTTTTGTTTTGTTTTTTTCTTCTCCTAAGCCAGTTACCTTACCATGGTTAAAGAACTCAGTCTGCTCTTCTATGTACCCCTAGCTGAGGACGTGGAAAGAAAGGAATACATGCCTTTCCCAAGGGCATTAGTGCAAAAGTAAAATATATACTGCTTTGGGAGGATTTGACGTGGTACTGGGAGTCCATTTCCGAAGTCGATAGCCATAACACAGCGCACAACTGACTCGTGAAAGAAAGAAAGAAACGAAGTAACAAAGAAAGAAAGAAACAAACAAACAAACCAACTGGTGACTTAAAAAAGAAAAGAAAGAACCTGAAGAAAGAAAGAAAAAAAGAAAGAAAATATCTTTAGCGTCCTCACGGTGATGAATAAAAATAAAATTGACATATTCTGACGAAGATTGTTTTGCCTTATTTTTTGCTCGAGGCGTCCAGTTAGCGTTAATTGGCATTTTGACGCGACTAGGAGGCAAGAAGGCCATCCCCAACAGACGAAATACCATAAAAATTGTGAAGTTTGACGGACGGCCTATCAAACAAGTCCATGATAAATTGAAAGCTAATCAGAAAGATGCCTAAAATTCACTCGTTACTTTTTTTATATGTAAAACGTCTGCCTGTTCGCTTATTTGTAAATGTGCACTCACAATTATATATGGACATATGCAAAATAATATGCACTTCCCAACTGTTATACATACATGCATATATATATATATATATATATATATACATATGTGTGTGTGTGTGTGTGAATATGCATACACAAACACACACGCGCACACACACGTATGTATAATTCTTCAATAGATGTCTAAGTTGATGTGCGGTTTAGTAAGTGCGTTTTCGCTAGTTTAGTGAATTTGACCCCACTGGACGAAATATTTTCACGGTCTTGTGTCAAACTAAGATAAGCTTTGTGACTCTATCAATAACTGATAATAGCAATTTTATGTATTTTTTGTAAACAACAAAACGTTTCATTGCACACACACACACACACACACACACACGCATATTTATATATATATATCATCATGTCGTGCTACGAGCATGGGTTTCCCTGACTCCCCTCTCTCTCTCTCTCTCTCTCTCTCTCTCTTTCTCTCACCATTCATCTCTATCACTGATTGCTTCCGGCAGGTCTTCTAGACTACATTCTGTGTCCGTAGAGAGCTGTTGTTGATAAGTTCTTGTTTGTCGGCCAACACTTGCATGTCTGTGTGAAGGGGTTTTAAGGAGAACGTCCCTTATGAGTTCGTTTTTACACATCCCCTAGTATCCCCCATGTCTTGTTCGTCTTGTATGGATGGTTTTAGAGATGGGAGGTAAGTGTCCGTACAGCTGTTATTTTGTAGAATGTTGCTTCCAGGATTTGTTCAATATCATCATCATCATGTCGTGCAGCCAGCACGGATATCCCTGACCCTCTTTCTCCACGTCTCCCTATCATTCATCGCCTCTGGCAGGTCTTCAGGGTTACATCCCGTTACAGCATTCTTGTGCAATTCCCGTCTAGCTTTTTCTCTATACGTTAAATTAGTGTACATGTGGTGCATCCATATATTTGAATTAACACAACTGCTGCATGGAAGAAATTACGTTTTATTTTATGGGAGTAGTCTGATTTCCATATGATCAATAACATATCGATAGCAGTTCATGGCGTCGCTAGTCGAATATTGATGTCATTTTCAGTAGATGAGACGTTACTTCCAAGGTACGTGAACTTCTTCACAAATTTCAGAGAACCAACATTTAATATATATATATATATATATATATATATATACAAGTTTGGATAGCGTAGTAATAGTGTCAAAGTTGCTAGGCAACTGTCACTTTCTCGCCCATGTGTTCATCAGGCCTGACAGACTAACAGGACTGCTGACACTGCAATTACGCTATCCTAACTCATATACATATATATTGATTCGAAATTTTTCTCATTGAACAAATGGAACATATAAAGTCTTTTTAATACTCCTTCTCCTTTGATTATCTTGTTATCAATTTTTCCTCTATATTGTTGGATGTTACTCTATCTTCTACTTACATACATACATATATATATATATATATATATATATATATATATATATATATATATATATATATATGTATATATGTATGTATGTATCCAACAGTTTCTGCTGATCTGAGTCTAACTTTAATCGAAAGAAAATCCAGTATAAGATCAAAATCTTCTTATGAAGTCGAGTTAAAAAAAAAAAACAAGAAAAATGTGATTTCATTTTTCTCGAACAAAGAAACTGATTTGATTGCAGGGGAAGTAGCTGATCTCTCTAATCCCTCCCTGTCTACGCCACCGTCAAGAACTCTTTAAAAATGATTTATGGAATTTAACATTTGCACTAAGATTTCAGGTTAGTTTTCTACACGTTCCATAAATCCGAACAGACTGCTTTTTTTATTAATTGTCTTCTGTTCATTCAATACTAATAAATAGCTGCTCTAGATTCTTATTCTTGGTATCTTTGATGGAAAGGATATTCTACTGGAAAAAGTAGAATACTAGACTGTGCCACTGTAGCTAGCGAGTTCGAACTCCAGTCCTGCTATTATATTCACTTTCAAATGGGAATGGTATGAACCCCCTTATTCCCCTGGCTACTGGTTAAATAGTATCACTGTTGTTCTTCTATAAGGATGGTTATAGTATTACAAAACCCACGAAGGTTGATATGCCGTTAAGAAAAAAGAAACTAAACCGAGAGTGCTTTTTAACCAAGAATTAAGTTGTTGTTTAGGTTCCACCAAATATTCATCTTCCCGTTTTAAAATGGCCACTCGTTAATGCTGCCATTTTACTATTTGGGGATTATTTCCAGTTTCCAGCTCAAACGGCTTTAAGACTTTTGCAACTATTCATTTTCAAGGCTGATCATGACATTAAAACTTATTTCTCGAAATAATTTATAGAAACACAAGAGTTTATCTTTAAACTGGAAAATATCAGAGAAACTGAGAGAAACTTACAGTTGGGAATTTGACAAATATAGAAATACACTGATTGCCTCATGTAGATTCAGATTTTGAAATCTTTCATCGAGATTTAATTCAGCTGGAAAAGTGTATATATCAGACTGCGAATGAATTCATCCTGATTTTAAAATAGAAACAAAATATATTGAAGGAGGTGGGTCCCCGTGGTGAAGTAGATAACGTGATGGACGTGTGACATCATAGTCAGTGAGTTCAACCCTAGTTATGCCATTACGTTCACATTCAGTCTGATACCTTTGAAAAGCCCCCTCCCCCTTATCCTTTTAGCAGTTTGTTGATTAGCGCTACTACTGTTCTCTTACTGGATGCAGAAGTAATATACGGAATAATTTTTCAAACTTTTTTTTAGTCTTCGTCCAATTTTTGAAAAAAAAAAAAAAACGCGATAAATATAAATTTTCAAGACTAGCTCTATTATTCGAGCACTTTTTAAAAAAATTAAAATTCAGTCCAATATGAGTGAGCAAGGAAAGAAACGACAAAGAAACTATGATTTGCTTAACACCGAAACCAATACAACGTTTCTTTGTATACAAAACAAAGAAAAATGTTTACAGAAAAATTACTTTTTAATGAAACCGGAGAGTAGAGGGTTGGACAAAAAGTGAAAAGAAGGCTTTTTGACTGTAATCGCTACGGCGATTAAGGAGGACTCAACAACGTTAATAAGAAAATATGCAAATGAATTGAAAATTCACGAGAAAACTATGAGGACAGCAATTAAACAAGATTTAAGCTCTGAACTTAACACTTTTGATTACGCTATATGGTTTTTAGCAAACAAACAAATGCAACTTCCCATCCAAATATTGGTTCGCTTAAGAATGCTGTTGAGGAGGAATGGAATTAAATGTCTGAAGAATTTATTTTGCAAATCGTTTCGAACGTGTGTTGATACAATAACTGAAGAAATAGTGGTCATATTGATTGGTTTCTTTTGTTTAATGGCATATTAACTCTTTTTAGGATATTTAATGCCTAGAAGAACAGTAGTGGTGCTATTTAACCCATAGCTGGGAGGATAAGGGGGTTCATACCTTTCCTAAAGGTATTTTCCCGAAAGGGAACGTAACAGCGCGACTGGAGTACGAACTCGCGTACTACGATTCCGCAGTCAATCGCTTTAACCATTACACCACGAGGACACCCCACCCCTGGTCATATTGAGTACATTTACTGTTTAGTGTCTATCTTCTTATTTTGTTGTTAATTTTTTGAATTAAAATTAATCTTCTATTATAACAGAATCGTTTCTTATTATACCAGAATATGGCTAATTTTGTTTCCGCACCCTGTACAAGGACGGTTTAGGCATTAAATAACCAAAGAACCCATTAAATAAAAGAAACCAAATTAAACAAAAAAAAAAGTTTCCTTTTTTTTTTTTCGTTCTTAAATCAGTAGTTTAACCCCTAGTCTCAATTGTCTTATTCCTAGTTGTAATTCAAAATCGACTCTGGAAAACAAGGGAGTACAATAAATGATTTACGTTTTATGATCGAATGATATAAACTTACAGTGGTCAGCTTGTTGACGCTAACACATACACACTCATATACACCCACACGTTGTTTCAATTATAGCTTATTCCAGTTAGACATTATAAATTGGTTTCATTTCAGTTTGACGTTATAAATTGGCGTTATTTCAGTTAGACGCTCTAAATTGGTGTTATTTCATTCAGACGTTATAAATTGGTGTTATATCATTCAGACGTTATAAATTGACGTTATTCCAGTTAGATGTTATAAATTGACGTTATTTCATTCATACGTTGTAAGTAGGCTTTTTTCAATTGGACGTTAAGTATTGCGTTATTTCAGTTAGACGGTATAAGGACTCATTAGTGATTTAATGTTACTGTTCTAGGATATGAACGCGGCAATACGAGTTCAAATCCTAGACGAGACGATCTGCATTTCGCAGAGTACTAATACTCTTGGGAAAGGTATGAGTTCATTTATTCTCCCTCCATCTATTGGTATATAGAAGGACAGACTGTGCTCTTCAACCGTGGAATAGAGACTTTTCGAAAAAAAAAAAAAAAGGAAAATTCTGAATTCAAACCAGTTAATCTTCGCATAAAAAATTGACCTTGTGTCTCATCCTGCTCGTTCGGAGTTGCAGGTATACATATATATATATATATATATATATATATATATATATATATAGACATTTGAACGATAAATTATACATGTATACATTCTTTCAACTATACGTTTTATATACGATGTTTCAAACATATATATATATATATATATATATATATATAGTAGGGTGAAATAAATATTCGTACATATAAAAATAGCCTGAACAAAATTTTTATATACATTTACTGTATAAGGATATATTCTACTAATATGTGTATATAAACTTAGATTGCAATTAATTTTACATAAATTAATGCCATTTATTCATTTTCATGAGAGAAAAAGTAATCGTACAGTAATTGCCGTCATATATACCAGCATTGCTAATGCTGGTATAAAGAACTCGTGAGAAGTAAAATGATTATAATGAAAAACTAACACAGAATGTACGATAGTATACATGATTGGTGGGAGAAGGGATTCACTTAAAATAGTGCAAGAGAGTACAGTTTGGCCATAGTAGTTGCATGAATTAGAAACTATCTTAGAAAATTATCTGGGATTAGGGGTCACAACGGGTCATTAAATCCCGACCAGAAGACCAGACTTGGTGTAATAAAAATCATTTGTTATCTTGTAGATTTGGCTATTCTAACGGAGAAATGAGTGAAAATGAAAGCGAAAATATAAACTAATATCTCCGGTCAGAGAGATGAAAAAGTTACGCAACATAAAGGTGATGTTGATAGCAATTGTAGCTGGAACCTTTTGAACGGTCCCCAAAAGCCTGAAAAAAAGACTTGGAAAACGGGAGATCAGCGAAAGAATCAAAACCATCCAGACCAAAGCAGTGTTAAAATCAGCTGGAATACTTAAAAGAGTACTGGGGAGCTAAGTATACAGGCTGTCATTCAGACTTCAGTGAAAGACCATCAGTTAAAAACTGCCATTGAACTAAAAAAAAAAAAGTGTGGAACATGATGGTGACGATGAGACCAATTGTAGTTGGAGCACTTGGAACCGTCCCCAAAGAATTAGAAAGGGAACTAGATCAATTGGAAATCGGATGAAGAATCGAGATCATTCTGATTACAGAATTGTTGAGATCGGCCTGAATACTCAGTAGAGTCCTGGAGATCTGAGAAGTAAAATGATATTTGCAAGAGAAAGTAATGGAAAAATGGAAAAAATACTCAGTAGAGTCCTGGAGATCTGAGAAGTAAAATGATAATTGCAACAGAAAGTAATGGAAAAATGGAAAAAATACTCAGTAGAGTCCTGGAGATCTGAGAAGTAAAATGATAATTGCAACAGAAAGTAAAGTAATATGCGGAGAAAGTAATGGAATGATTAATCACATAGTAAGAAAAAGTAGCAACCTAACACAAAAAGAATGCAAAATCTAGGTACGAATGGGCGGGAAAGGTGATCCCCTGGTAATTGAGCAAGAGACTGAATTTTGAACTTACTAACAATGGTATTTTCACAAACCTGTTTAAGAAAATGAGATACAAAAGGATCGCCTAATCTTGCCTAGAAGATCAGACCTAGTATTGATTAACTAGAAGAAAGAGAAGTTGTCGTCTAGTGGACCATGGAGTGAAAATAATAGAAAGAGGAAAGAGAGACAAATATTTGGACCTAGCCAGAGAATTACAAAGGCTGTGGAATATGAGGGTGACAGTGGGGCGCTTGGAATGGTTATCAAAGCCTTGGGAAAGGGACTAGAAGAATTGGAATCAGCCGAAGAATCGAGACCATCCATTGTTGAGATCAGCCAGAATACTGAATAGAGTTCTGGAAACCTGAGAATACTTGTTGTCATTCAGACTACAATGAAAGAGCTGGTATGAAAAATTCGTAATGATAAGTGTGGCACAATATAATTCATTTGTGTATATATATATGTGTGTGTGTGTGTGTGTGAGCGTTGTGAGTGACCGCCAGAGTCAGTAGGATTCTTATCATCAGCATCTTTTTAAGCAGCCTCATATTACGTGGAAGGCGTTCCTTAGTTTATTTGGGCGCAAAGACCGTACAAAGAGCTGGGCCCACGTGAACCCTTGAGACCGGAAGAAGGAGGCAGCAAGGACCAAGGACGTTGGTCAAGTAAAAGAGGAAAAGCAGTCAAGTCCAGGACGCGAGGTTGATCAGTCTAATACACAAAGCAGGGGAGTCTAAGAGTAGAAAGAGGGCGTCTGGCAGTCAGAGGGTAGCATGGAGTCAGAATTGCATGGTTGAACTGTGGTGACGATCACCAGTGATGTCTCTGTATTTTTGGTTGCTGTGTAGGATTTTCGCTAAGTTCTCGCTATGGCTACACACAAACACACAGAGAATTCCATAGAATTCCACGGACATCGCCTTCTTGCGTTTTGCTATTCTAAATCCGTGTTTTGTCTTTTCTTCCTTCCTCCCTCTATTTTTTGTTGGATTTTATTTTTTTGTTCAACTCGTCAAATACCCACTCGACCGGGTGTAAGAAGAAAAAACGGGGCTCTCATAGACGGTTTGACAATCAACGGCCAATCAATCCGGCGTTGGCCTACTCGGCTAGGGCTACAGAATACACCGACCGCATCACTGCAGAGGAGTAAGACTCCCCCACCAATAAAAACGAGTGTCCTGTTATGACACTAAACAATCTGATAACGAGGTTCCAGTACTGTTGGAATTTTGGGGAATGCGGAGAACCTCTTTATTGCCATTGCTCCCGGGTCAAATAGATCAAACTTTGTACTTATGCTAAATTGAATTATTTTAAATAGAACTGTTTTTGTATAAAAATGGATTTGGTATCAATAACCTACAATAATTGATATGCCATAAAACCAAAGCAAACCTACTCGGCGTGTGGGTTATTTTATATAAGAGAATGGAATTGTAATATGGTAGTGATTATACTGTTATGGTAATGATAAAACTGATATTATAAATCATAATACCGTTATGGTAATGATAATACTGTTATTATTATAATGATAATACTGTCATAGTAAGGATAATACTGTTTGAGAGTATGGTAGTGATAATATTTTTATGGTAATGATAATACTGTTTGTGAATATGGTAACGATAATCATGTTATGGTATTGATTATATTGTGATGGTAATGATAATACTGTTTGTTAGTATGGTAGTGATAATAATTTTTCGTGACAGGAATTAGTCTTCAGGCATGGATATCACGAATTTAAAAGCAATATTCTTTTCCGTTTTTTTTTTATTCATTGTTAAATAAAATAGCGAGCTGAACATCTTCTAAGAGTACAAAATTCCTTAATGTTTACTGCGAGTATATATTGCAGTTTGTCAAGCTATGTCTACTCTGGCACAAAGAAACATTTATGGACCACCTAAAGAGAACAAAACTCACGATTTAGAGGTGATAATTGACGAGGCTAAATTGTTTACAATTAAATCACCAAATACCCCCAATTAGAAACCAACAATGACTAAAATATTAATTTTATTCCCAATAATCTCCTTTATACTCAACATATATATTCCATCGAGTGATTCATATATATATATATATATATATATATATGGGGTGCGTGTCTGTCTGTCTGTATGTATGTATGTGTGTATGTGCGTTTTTGTATATATATATATATATATATATATATATATAGAAAAATTAGTGGATAAACCAACACTGAAAATAGATTGAATGATATTTCGTTCTTTATTGAAAAAAGAACTTCCTCTGAATTTTTTCAATAACAAATGAAATATCATTGAATACGTTGTCAGCGTTAGTTTATCCAGTTTTTCACTTATTTTTATCATCTTGTCAGACTTACTAAAATTTACCGTTTCTCCATATATATATATATGTGTGTGTGTGTGTGTGTGTGTGTGTGTGTCCTTAATGAGGTACAAGATTTACTACCGCGGGGACGAAGTAAGTAATAACTTAAAATAGCTTCAGATTTTGTCTAAGAGACTGGTTTATCAACCAATGCACAAAAGTAGACTCACAAGTAAATATTTAGCTTAACTCTCTTTAATATGGTACGAGCCCATACATATCGAGTTTACTTTTAATAACTTGCGAGTTCAGTTTCCTCTTTATCCCAAATTGAGTCTTTATCTCTATCTGTTATATGAATAAAAAGAGTGATGCACATCAGATTAGAATATTACCTCACTTTAATCTTCGTGTAGTTATCTATATTTAAAGTGACATGTTATAGTGCTTGTCAAATCAATTCACACACCGTCGATATTAAAATGGGTGGTCAGACGGAAGCATTTAAATCCAGTCCGCGTGAAACATCCTCCATCTTGAACTGGGAAATAAACTTCAGTTAAATATGATATAAAATGTGCCATGTCAAGTTACCGCTACAAATGCTTTGAAATGAATTACCTATAATAAATTTCAGAAACAAAATGGCCGCAGATTTATAGAATTCTGAAAACCAGAAAGATAGTCATTTGGTTTCTTTGTTTAATGGCATATCAACTCTTTTTAGGTTATTTAATGCCAAAGCCATTCTCCTAGAAGAACAGTAGTGGTGCTATTTAACCCATAACTGGGAGGAATAGGGAGTTCGTACCTTTCCCAAGGGTATTTCCCCGAAAGTGAACATAATAGCGCGACTGGAGTACGAACTAACGTACTACGATTCCGCAGTCCATCGCTTTAACCATTACACCACGAGGACACCCCTAAAAGATAATCTTAATCTTACCAACTTTCTACTTAAAATTTAACATATTTACGCACTCAAACGATATGAAACGTTTAAAGTTTGGACTAGAAGTCATTTTTATTTAAGAAGGGATTACATGAAGAAGAAAAAAAGAGAACTAAAGAAAGGGTCAACAGGAAACAACGAAGTTAAATATCTTTATGCTGGTGCAAATGGTTTATCAGTTAGGAATATTGAATGAAATCACAAGGTAGGCCCTGATTCAGGTTAACTTTTAGTTCTTCTTTAAGCTTTCCGAACATGATTTAGGCGGTGAAAGACAAATTTCAATCCTGCTAAATGATTTTTAAGGGACGTCACATGCAAGAGAAGGCTAGACACACTTCAGCCGGCCGTATTCCCCTGGAACGCGGTGCTGGTCAGGTATCTTGGTTTTGGGGGAAATCAGTCAGGTCGCTTGACATCGGTGCTGGGGAAGTCCATCATTCTTGTCCCATGACTAAGACTCTCCTGAGGCATCAGTAGACCTTTCCAACAGGCTCTCACCTGCTCCGACAGGACTCGGTTTATCGACTGGCTCTTGAAGCGCTTTTTTTCAAAGAAATGCCGATAGAGCCCAAAGCATTTTGAAGCCACCGGGCATATCTATCCAATGGCCATTATTCCAAGGTCAACTATGACTTGAAGATGAAGTGTTTATTATGGTCTGCTATACGTGTCAAATCGATCTGTTATCTTTTTAAATCAAAAATTCAAAGGAAGACATGCCGTTTATTTAAGCAACTCAGTTGTCACAATCTGATGATGTCTAAACAATATTCCCATGATATTAATATTGCAAGGCTCCAGTTCTGAATATCTGGAGAAGTCTGGATAATCTCTTTACTGAAATTACTCCCAAGTTGTCTGACCAAGAGTGGCAGTACATATTATGGTCTCAGCAATGGGTCAAATCGATTTGTTTAAAAATTATTCTTATTAGATAGGACCATGTCCAAAAAAGCTCTTAAGAAACAATTATACAAGATATGTAAAGATGAACGTACAATGAAAGCAATTCTCTAACCTCTAAGCATAAAATAACCCAAGACAGTTTCACATGCCATTAAAATCAATTAAAAGATCACAAATGGCATATGGCACAGTCGGTTGGGACTGTACAATACACCGACTGCATCTCTGCGGAGAGGTAAAACTCTTTCTACGAATGTCCTGGTATGACACTAAACAATCTGATGGTGAGGTTCCAGTAATGCTGGAGCTTTGGGGAATGTGAAGTACCCCTTCATTGCCATCGCTCCCGAGTCCATTCTGGCTGGGATTGGTAGCACCTGATATGGGTCCTATCTATTAGTCAAATAGACCGAAAAGGAGTAATTGAGCAAAACTAAATTATTTGAAATAAGGCTGTTTTGATATCTAAACAGTGTACTTATGCTAAACTGAATTATTTGAAATAGAACTGTTTATATGTATAAAAATAGATTGGCATTAAACAACCAACAATAGCTGATATGCCATAAAGCCGAATCAAACCAAAATGGCGTAATAAAATCCAGCAAAGATTCTTCCTTACTGTTGCTATATCACAGACCTGTCACGTGATATGGGGAGATGGTTTGGTATGGATAAGTTTCTTTGTTTTTTATGGCTTATCAACCTTCTTGGGTTATTCAATGCCAAAGGCACCTTGTAGAAAAACAGTAGTCCAACTATCTAATCCAGAGTTGGGGGAATTAGGAGGTTCCTACTGTAATATTACGGACGGGCGCTGTCGTTGAGAGCGCGCGAGCGCATCGCCTGTCGTCAATCAGTGAAAATGTCACGAACCTAGCGCGTGCGGGCAGAATGACCTGCAAAGTTAGACGTGATTTTAAAATAATCACACATGAATTATCACGTATTTTACGACAGTTTCACTGGTGACATCGAACATTCTGGGATCTTCGATTTTTTCTTCAAAATCTCTATATAAGAAAACAAGTCAGGAGATTTTGGCAGAGTTGAAGGCAAGTTTCAAAACAGGTGCGTCAAAGGTTCAGGAGACCGCACCCGTCCTACCTTGCCTGTTACGACCCAACTGTCAGGAGCGTGTCAACAACCGGCTATCACCGACACCCACCGTCGCCACCAAGAAGAAGGGAGAGGAAGAACGTAACGAAACGAACTTTTCGAGCTGCAACTATTGTAGTGCAAGGGAATAAAAAACGACTACTATTTTTCTCCCTTAAATTTCGAGTTTGTGCATATCTTTTTCTGCGGACTCCTTTCTTTAAAACACAACACTTTGGTCCTATGGTACACTACCTTTCTCAAGGGTATTAATCCGAAAGTGAACGACTAGAATTCGAACTCGTTTACAACGATGTTTTTAACTTCTAGGCGAAAGGGGACTTCCCCGTTATACGGTGAGAGGTAAAATGCTAGGTTAAGTAACCTCTTTAGCGTCCTGCAGGGTGCACCATTAATATTCGGGTTAAGGAGACACTCAATGAAACACCAGACTGAATAAGTTGTTCGTCTGCTTCAGATTGCAATGGCCTTTGTGCACGTAAAAGTTGTTTGATTTTTCCTGCTTTTGTTCGTTTGAAAAATAAATTAAGATGATTGAGAAAAAAAATCTTTCTATTTGAGATGAGAATTTAAATCAGAATCGATCCATAGTCGTTTGACCTTCAACCTCTTCGTTTCTTTCCGTTTGCTTTTTTTTTTCCTTTGTTTTGTTTTGTGTTTACTTGAGTTTTATTTCTTCGTTTGTTTCTTTGCTGCAGTTGTTTTTTTTTTGTTTTTTTTTTTGGTTTTTCTTTTAATCGAAGAATTTCATATTTCCAAATTGTATATTCAAAGTCTTATCCATTTTTCTAACTTTTTTCTGTTCCATTTTTCTTTCTTTCTTTTTTCTCATTTTTTTCTTTCCACTCTTTTTTAAATCAGATCTTTTTTAATCTCTCTTTCTCTCTCTCTCTCTCTCTCTCTCTTTCTTTCTTTCTTTTTACAGTCTCTCTTTCTTTCTCTCTCACTGTTTTCCTTTCGTTCTTTCTCTTTCTTTCCGAAAGATTTTCCTTGTTTTTTGTACGTTTTCTTTTTCTATTATATTCCCCTTTCTTTCTGTTACTTCTTTTTCCAGGAATCTATGTTTCCTTTTTTTCTTTTTTCCTCATTTTTTCTTTTTTTTTTTCCTTTTTATTTGTATCAAATTTTCTTTCTTTCTTTCTTTCTTTCTTTCTTTCTTTCTTTCTTTTAAGAGTCTTTTTTCTCCTCTGTTGTTCTTCTTTCTTTTTTTTCTAGCTGTCTCTTTGATTTTTCTTCCTTCCTTTTACTGCGTCTTCTTTCTTTATTATATTCTCATTTCTTTCTTTCTTTCTTTCTTTCTTTCTTTCTTTCTTTCTTTCTTTCAACTCAATCTTTTTTCTTAGATCTTTCTCCTCTCTAACTCTTTTCTTCCTCTTTTCAAATATTTCGCTTTACTTTTCTTTCGCTGTTTTTTTTTTTTTTTTTTTTTTTACTTTAGTCTCTTATTCTTTCATCTTATTTTCATTCCTTCTTTTTTAGATCCCACACTTGAAACCCTTTCCCTTTTACGTTTTATGTGTATCAATAAGATGATCCTTTGGATTGATAAGAATGGTCTGAGATAGATAGATAGATTATCTAATCCTTTCCTTGTATTTTTCCTGAATCGAAATCCGTTCCCCTTTTTTTCCAGCAGAGCGTAAATTCTAAAAGAAAAAAACAAAACAAAAACAGCGTTTCTCATAACGTTAGACTTCTTCCACATAAGCACCCATTTACCCCACAATAAATCAATCAAAACTTACATTAAAACTTTTCGAATTAATTACATAACCATGCATTAAATATTTATTAGAATATCAAGGTTTTTCAATCTGTCACAGAAACTCACGTTTGCTTAAAATTGTTTTTTCACATATCAATTGAGTGATTGATTTTAACAGCATGCCAACTCGTCTTGGGTTATATTATGCCTAGGTTTTACTTTATGGTTGAAGAATGGCGTTCATTTTTCATTCTTATTTATATTGCCGATGTATTTATTTCTCAAGTGTGGATTTTTTGGGTTTTTTTGCATAAGGTCCGATCAAATTTGAATAACAGGTACTACCACTCTGATGCAGACTGAAGCTCAGATTCGATTTGGTTTTATGGCATGTCAACCATTGTAGGTTATTTAATGCCAAATCCTCTTTATGCATATATATTAAATATATATGATTTGGTTGGGTTGGGTTTGGTTTTATAGCATATCAACCCTTGTAAGTTATTTAAAATCAAATCCTCTTTATACATATATATTAGATATATATGATTTGGTTTAGTTGGCTTTAATAGCATAATGTCAAATCTTTTTTATAAATATATGTTAAATATGTATATATGATTTGGCTTGGTTGGCTTTTATGGCATATCAACAATTGTAGGTCATTTAATGCCACATCCTCTTTATACATATATATTAGATATATGATTTCTTAAAACATTGTGTAGATAAAACTTTTAAACAATCCTGAGCTCTTCTTTTTACACCGAGTTAAATGGTTTCACTTAATTTCAAACAATTCAGTTTCGCATAAATACAGTCTTTTGTTTACACACATTTAGTCATTGGTTTAAATACAGCTTTTTTTGTTTACACACAGTCAAATGTAAAAACAGTAAATTTCAAACAATTCCGTTTATCTTAATTACAGTTTAGTTCTATTTGACCTATAGATAGGACCTCATCAGGTGCTACTACTCCGGGCCAGAGTAGACTTGGGAGAGATTGCAATGAAGGGGTACTCCGCATTCCCCAAAGCTCCAGCATTATTGGAACCTCACCATCAGATTGTTTAGTATCATATCAAGGACACTCGTTAGGAGGTCTTACCCCTCAGAAGAGATGCAGTCGGTGTATTCTACAGCCCCTTCCCACCAGCAGACTGGGCAATGAACCTAGTAATAATGGCAATGAAGAGGGGATCCATCCGTCCCAGATCTCTGAAACTTTAACCCCGGATGCAATTCAAATTTAGTTCATGCATTTTTTATTAGGTGGGAGGATACAGTCAGCGTTTTCCCAGCACAACTGGCGGGACAGTTCAAATTTGGGAATAAAAATCAAAGTTAGATCAATCAAACTGAATAAAAATATTCTAATAAGGATTTTCTTCAAATAATTTACATAACCGCTGATTTCATCGATTTGGTTCAATATTTGCATACATAGTTTTATACATTTTGCCATTTTCGCTGCCTTAAGCTCATTTTTGGCATTATGATGGAGGACAAAAGGACCGGCTCCGCGAGGACCAAGACGTTTATTATTCAATGTCAGCAACACTATGTTGAGAGCGATGTCAGGACTGCTTAACACTGGCCTCCCTCATCAAAACCTATACGGCGAGCTGTCCATTGACTGACAGACACAAGGGCTGGTGCGTAGGAAAAAAAGAAAAACTTTTACTCATTATTTTGCTCACAGCGTTAGACCAAATATACTTTATACCTAATATTTAACAAATAACTGCATGCAAAATGCATTTTTGTGTTTTTCTATTAATCATATGCATGAATATGCGCCTGCAGTTTCCATAAATCACAGTAATTCAAACATATATATATATATATATATATATATATATATAGTACAATTTAATGGAGATTCAAACTCGGTTAAGTCGTCATAATAAATTTATTTCGGCGGAGAATATTATTGCTATACTCTCCGTCTCGTCAGATGACTCTTTACATGCTTCCCTCCTGTCGCAAAGTAGCGAATGTGGAGTTTCAGTTCTTATTCAGAAGATGAAATAAGGTAATTAAAAATAAAATAAAAAATAAGAATCAGAAAATAAAAAAAATTTAAATTTAAAAAATTAAATAAAAAAAAAATAAAAGTAGGAATAAGAAGAAGTTGGAAATCGAATTACAAATTATTTCATTCATAGGCGTGAGCAGAGGGGGTTAACATGTTATATGCTAGAACGATTAAGAAAAAGGAGAGGAATTAATCTACTGGTCAGTCCCTTCTAATTTTGCGTTCTTGTAGTAGTTCCTCTTACTTGGCAGGTGTTATTTTCTAAACTGACTAAGATCGTATAACTAATGGCTATCTCGTACATAATTTACATTTATTCGTAATATGTCTGTTAATTAACTCAGCCGTTGCCATCCTAGATATTCCTCTTGTTTCAATTAGGACCGAGTCCACACCTTCTGTCCTTGGACACTGACTGGATATTTTAGAGGTATTTATATATATATGTGTGTGTGTGTGTGTGCGTGTGCGTGTGTGTGAATATATATATATATATATATATATATATATATATATATATCTTTGAGTAAGGTATGTTGTATAAAGAATGCGGAGAGAAATTATATATAAATAGTTGAGAAAAGATTTATTAATTAGTTCCACAAACTCGTTTCGACATGGATTATTTAATATCTGAAATTACGAAAATTTATAGTAGATGATAAAAGCAATCTCAACCAGAAATTTTCTCAATTTCATATCTTAAATAATCCATGTCGAAAAGCGTGGTGGGGGAACTAATTAATAAATCTTTTCTCAACCATTTATATGTATCTTTCTTTCCGTTTTCTTTATATATATATATATATATATATATATATATATATATATATATATATATATATATATATATATTCTTTAAGAAAAACAACAAAACCGGTCACATAGGATTATAAATTTATTTCCATCCTGTTACGCCTTTTTGAAATTTTCAAAAACACGAAAAAAAATTTAACAGGACTTCTTCAGATCTTTTTGATATATATATATATATATATATACATGGCAGAGTTCATTTGTTTACACAATTAAATGATTTTAAATATTGAAATGGTTTCAAGTATTTATGATTTAATATTAACAGTTCAATTTAGAATTAATCATTTGTTTGAACACCGTCAAATTGTTTCAGTAATTGTAAATGATTAAATAGATTTTTCACCCATAGACGGGACTCAAACAGATTCGACCACTGTGGGTCAGAGTGGACCGGAGAGTAATGGCAATGAAGTAATACTCTTGACAAGGGCCGCATCATTAGATGGTTTTGTCTCATGTCTAGGATAATCATTGGGTGTTGGTCTTATCCCTTTGCAGAGATTCATTCAGCGTATTCGACAGCCCCAGATAAGTGGGATAGATAGATAGATAGATAGAGAGATAAGAGCAGATGAATATATATATATATATATATATATATATGCGGGGTATAAGTAGTTGACGACCGTAATCGAGAGTGACCAGAAGGCTCCCTTTTCAATAGCTACTACACTGAGGTGTAGGGGAGGGCGCTACTCCTTTCCCTGGATTGTTTCACTTTACCCTTGATACGTACCTTATATTGCTGAGTGTTAAACAAGTAGGTATCAAGTACTATTTTTAAAGTCTTTGGTATGACCCGACCTGGGATTGAACCCAGATCTTCCGCACCATTGGCGAACACTCTACCCACTAGGCCAACGCGGGGTATAGACATATAAATTCATTGATCGAACTGAAAAAAAACAAGACAGATTACTTTATTAACTTAATGGCATATCATGTTTTGATGGTTATTTAATGCCAGATCCCGTTTATACATATATGATTGGTAAGTGAATAGTTTATAGGAAAGTTCATTTCTAAACGAGGTTGAGCATATTTGTTTGCTCACAGTTAAATGGTTTCACGTGTTGCTATCGAATACGAAAATTCTATTGAACATTAATCATTTTTTTGCCAATACTGAAATTCTTTCAAGCATTTCTATTCAGTATTATTTATTTTATTTATCGAATGTTCTTATCTAAAGCGAATAACTTACACAACATTGTATGGTTTCAAATAACTAATGATAATAACACGAATAAAAATTTCTATTTAACCCCCAAATGGGACTTCAACAAGTATCAATACTCCGAGTCAGAGTGGAACTGAGAGTAATGGTTATGAAAGGGTACTCCACATTCCCTAAAGCTCCAGGACTGGAACCTCACCCTCAAATGCAGTTTAGTGTTATATCCAGAACACTCACTACTCTAAAGAGATTCAGTTGTCGTATTGTATACTCTTAGCCGACAGGGCGGCGACTTAGGTAGAGAGATAGAAATGAAAAGACCTGCATACACACACACACACACACACACATATATATATATATATATATATATATATATATATATATATATATATATATATATATATATAAAAAGAGATAGATCGATATGAATACACATAGATAGATATGAATAGACATAGATAGATAGAGCGAGCGAGTGAGAGCGAGCGAGAGAGAGAGAGAGAGAGAGAGAGAGAGCCCTACGTTAATAGATAAATAGATGGGTGGGTTTTAATCGGAGTAGGTATAAGCATTTTAAAAATCTTTTTTAAAATAAGGCAATGCTAAAAAAAAGAGAGAGACACAGTGGAAGTTGGCAATACTTCAAAAATATCAAAATATTGAAATAATTTCCTGCATAAAAAGTAAGGAAGAGATTAAATCTACGATAATAATCATATTAAAAAAATCATTCTACTCAAGATGAGTAGAGGATAAATGGTTGAGGTAAAAAAAAAAAAAAAAAAAAAAAAAATTCTTCAAAAAAAAAAAAAAAGAACCAAAGATGAACAAGGTAAATACGAAATGGAAAAAGATGGAAAACTGTCTGAGCATGCGTACTCGTTCACTTCCGTTCATTAACATTTTCTTTCTTTATATTAATATTCTACTGTTCCTTTGTTCATAAGACACACGAACTTTTCTCTCTCTCTCTCTCTCTCTCTCTCTCTCTCTCTCTCTCTCTCTCTCTCTCTCTCTCTCTCTCTCTCTTATTTGATTTTTTATTGAAAAGGAAATTATTAAAATCGGAAGCAATCACGTTATTGGCGTTCTCGTCGACCAACCAATAAAAAGTAATTCGTTTATTATTGGCTTTATTATTTCAATGTCTTTAATGTAATTGCAAATGTAGACAAGTGGAGGTGAATATGAAAAAAAAATAGATTTATAAGTTGTTATACGTGAAGTTATTTTGAGGTGGATACTTCGCCATTTTCAAAATAACAAGACAATGAAATCCATGATTTTATCCTCTTAAGACAAGCCACTTTAAAATAAAACAGAAAGTAACAGTAAGCTTCAAAATTATCATCATCCCTAATACAAGCAATAACAGCCACTAAAAGCCAACCAATAATTGAATTTCTGCTGTGACGTTTATAAATATTTGTTATGAATACTAAGTGCTTCAATTTTATAAAAATAGCCTAAATGTTCAGCTTTGATTCGGTTTGATTTGGTCGTAATTTATGGCGTATCAAACCTTGAGGGTTATTTTAATGCCAAATCTAGTTTTTATATATATATATATATATATATATATATATATATATATATATATATATATATGCATACATACAATGTTTTGGCCCAGTCGGCTTGGGCTGTAGAATACACCAACTACATCTCTGCAAAGGGATAAGACTCCCCCAACGAGTGTCCTGGATATGAAATTAAACAATCTGATGGTGGAGCTTTGGGGAATGCTCCGTACCCCTTCATTGCCATCGCTCCCAGCTCCCCTCTGACCCGATGTAGTCGCAACTGACAGGGTCCTATGTATGGGTCAGATAGAATTAAAATGTGTAATTCAGCTAAACTGAATTGTTTGATATAGAACTGTTTTTTACGTTTAACTGTCGGTAGACAAAAAATTATTTAAACAAATGACTGTGTGTAAGCAAAAAGCAATGTACTTATGCTGGCTCTTGAGAAACATTAATCATATATTTAACATATATGTATAAAAATGTATATGTATAATATATATGTATATGTATACGTGCATAAAAACCTACAATGGTTGATATGCCATTAAAAACCAAACAAATGTTCCATATTCACAGTTAACGCTATGTGCAAAAAGGACATCGAATGTTCATAACGATACTATCTACCCAACCCCTCCGCTCAGGCAGGATATGACACAAGGTCAATTTTTAAGCGGAGTTTACCAGGTTTGAATTCAGAGTTTTCCTTCTCCTAGACTAGTTGCCTAACCAAGGCTGAAGAACCTAGTCTGTCCTACTATTTACCCAGAGCTGGAGGGAGAATAATTGGATTCATACCTTCCCCAAGGGTATTAGTGCTATGTGAAATGCAATAATTCTCGTCCAGGATTTGAACTCGTGTCGCCGTGTCCATTTCCTACGACGATAACGACTACACCACGGGCACCTCCATATATCGGATGTTCCTAACGATAGAACATAGGAATCTCGAAATTCGAAAACACGTAACGACTTCTTGTTCAGGTACGAAACCTTTTTTATTAACTTTGAGTTAAAGGTTTCGACGTAAGGAGAGACACAATCTTCTATGCTGTCTTATTCATTTGGCCCCCAACTCGTGCGGCCCCATTAGGGCGCAAGTGCGCCTCGCGTCTGCGAGCTCCAGAAGTCGATCCTTCTCGTTTGGTGTCTAGTACCCAACTCTGTCTTTCTTCAAATTCTCACACAAACCTCTGCGCGCTTCCAGTGCGTGACGTCACCCGCACCCTGTCATCCCGTTTCGTCTCGGACTATTATGACATCTGAGTGACACCTCCATCCGCCAGCGCGCCCGCGTTAACACCTGCCTCAATGTTGCACCCAACTAACCCATGTGCTGAGTCGAAAGGTTCTCAGCCTAACTAAACTCAAAGGCATGAACCGAAATCCCTTGGCTATTATATAACACAAAACCAAATGCTCATTCGGTTTATATGATACTTATTGATTTATTCATCTACGCTGGATAAGAAGTCAAGTCTAGGATCGAAGTTGGTTGGTTGTGTTTTATGGCATATCAAACCTTGAAGGTTATTTAATGCCAAATCTTGTTACTATGTATATATACGTATCAAATATATATGATTTGTAAACACATTTTGTTGATAACATTTTTAAACGAAATTGAACTCCTTTTTAACACACCGTTAAATTGTCTCAAGTATTGCTTTTTACTGTAAAACTTTTCCACAGATTTGAGTGGATATACATATATGATTTGTAAGGGAATATTTTTGAAGTTAATTTCGTTTTTAAATGAGTTAGAACTAATTTGTTTGCATACTAGTATTTCTATTGTTGCTACTCAATTAAATTGTTTCAATTATTACAATCTAGAATTTATTATTCTATACTGACTGTACCCCTTAAAAAAGTGATATCCAGGATATGACATTAAACAGCACTTGATAGGAAGGCTCCATATTTGGAGATCTTGGAAGGGTGGAGAAGGCCTTCATTTCCATTACTCCCGAGTCAACTCTGTCTCATCTATAGGTCGAATAGATTCATCTAAAAATTGATTCGATTTGTTTTGGTTTATTTGTTTAATAGCATATCAACCTGCGTGGGTTATTTAACACCAAAGCTATTCTTGTTGTCGGAGACTTGTGGTGCTATTTTACCCATAGATGGGGGCGGGTAAAGGGGGTTCATATCTTTCCAAAGGGTATAAGTTTAAAAGTGAACATAATAGCGCAGCTGGAGTTCGAACTCGCATACTATGGTGTCACAGTCCAGCACGTTAGCCACTATACCACGGGAATACCCATTTAAAAAAAATCATCATATTCGACAGGAATATTACTGTCACATAATTGTAAATCATTTGTATTGAGAATAGTTTCTTGAAGCTAAAATCTTTTATAAACGATTATTATTAGTTACTTGAAACCATATAACCGTGTGTAAACAAACGACTATTATTAGATAGAAATCATTACATGAAACCATATAATTATTAGTATTAGATAGGAATACTTGAAACCATACAACTATGTGTAATTATTTGTATTAGATAAGAATACTCGATATGATATAATTGTGTATAAAAAAAACTCTTAAAAAACAATGACACTAAAATGAAAATATAGGCGTACAATGAATATGATTCTCTAATCTCAAAGCATAAAATAACCCAAGACGGGTTGACATGCCGTTGAAATAAATCAATTCATAAATCAACTAAACTAAACCTCTCTCTCTCTCTCTCTCTCTCTCTCTCTCTCTCTCTCTCTCTCAGGATTATATCCTGTCGAGTTTTCATTTTGACAAAGCCTTTGAATTCCTCTTGTTCGTATTCTTTTTTCCCGCCATTCATTTTCCGCTCTAACTTCATTTCAGAAAGACTTCTTCCTATCCATTAGAGAGTTTTAAAATCTAAGTAAATATTATTTGCCAATTACTTTCATGTGCAAAAATGGGCATTTTATCATGGCTTATCATCTTTTCTTTTCTTTTCTTTTTTTTTTTTCATTTTCTTACGTTCTTTTTTCTTTACTATATATTTTGTAAAAATGAATCCACTCCCTATCAATCATTCTTTCTTTCTTTCATTCTTTCTTTCTTTCTTTCTTTCTTTCTTAACTTTACTGTTTTTTCGCAAAGTCATACATTGACATCTGCTATGTATTCATATTAGGGTTTCTGAGTCTCCCAGGTGTAACATTTAATGATAAATAATGTTTAACAATGTCGCTTCCAGACGATTTCGACCATTTTCCAGTCATTGTCAAGAACAAGAATTTAATCAAGACATTGTAACCACAGGAGATGTTCATCTCTCTCTGGAACATCCTTTCTGAAATGCTAATTTTCAATTCCTGGAAATTTATTAGTTTAACATTTTATATGACAACACTTCACATTAGGGACGTTTTTGATTTGGTTTTGTTTAGTTTTATCACATATCAACAATTGTTGGTTATTCAATGCCAAATCCGATTCTTCATAAAAATTAAATATAAGATTTGTAAATATATTTGATAAATACACACACTTAAATGGTCAACCAGTTAGCATAAGTCAACAAAGTTAAAAGGTTCCAAGTATTGCTTTGCATCACCAACAATTCAATTAAACATCATTGATTTGTTTGCACACAGTTAAATGATCAAACTGTTCTACAGCAACAATTCAGTTTATCAGAAAATTATTTGTTTGCACTCAGTTTAAATGTCAAAAACTTGTAGCCGACCCATAGATAGAACCTTATCAAGTGTTACCACTCCAGGCTAGAGTGGACCTGGGAGTGATGGCATAACTTGAGCATCACTATCAGATTGTTTAATGTCATATCCAGGACACTCGTTGGCGGGGGTCAGTCTATGTATTGTTCAGCCCCAGTTGATTGGGGTAGGACGTTTTTATTTCCAACTGGTTTTGAAATACCAGCTTAGATTCAATGCATTATTTTTATTTTAACAAATATTTAAACCATTTCTCAAGCTTACATATATTCATTAAAGGTTTTTCTTTTTCTTATGATTAACGAATCAAGTATATCTATCGATATATCTATCTGTGTGTGGGGGGGAGGGACAGAGAGAGAGATAGAGAGAAAGAGAGAGAGAATGGTGCAGAAGAGTAACAAAGATAGATAGATAGATAGATAGATAGATAGATAGATAGATAGATAGATAGTGAATTCATTTTCCTATTTGTCTTCATTTTTTCAATCTTTTTATTTCATTTGTTTGTTTGTTTGTTTGTTTGTTTGTTTGTTTGGGTTTTATAGCATATCAACTTTTGTAGGTTATTTAATGACAAATCCATCTTTATACAATAAACGATTCTATTTCAAACAATTCAGTTTAGCATAAGTACACAGTTTAATTGTCAAAAACATTTCTATTTCAAGCTATTCAGTTTGGTCAAACAGTTCTAATTCAAACAATTCAGTTTAATATTAGAATAATTTTTGTCCAGGCACAGTTAAATGTCAAAACAGTTCTCCTTCAAACAATTCAGTTTAGCCTAAGTACTCAGTTTAGGTGCTACCACTCCGGGCCACTGTGGACCAGGGAGCGATGGCAATGAAGGGGTATTCTGCATTTCCCAAAGCGCCAGTATTATCGGAACTTCTCTTACCCCTCTGCAGAGGTGCAGTCGGTGTATTCTGCTGATCCAGCCGACTGGGCAATCTAGTGTTACACTTGACTCTGTAAAGCCATAGACTGACGTCTGCCATAGACTGACGCCAAGCTAAGTTGCCTTATTAGATGGATTAATAGAGAAATATTGAAGTGTATGTTGATATTATCTCTTTTTGAGCGGTATGTCTGCTACAAAGGCTTCAGGTTGCTTGTAGTACCTGCTGTAGTCAACCGTGTAAGTACTGAACAGGATCATTCTTTGCTTAACTGCGGTGAACCGGTGATAACCGGTACTTTAAGAATGGCTAAGTGTATCATATATGTTCTTTAAGGATATTTCCTGCACCTCGCATGGAATTTTAGTGTCCTGGCTCTTCTAAATGATTTCGGATTCTTGTGGTTGACTGGACAATTAATCACTAAGTCAAGATAGATAGATAGATAGATAGATAGGTAAGTAGGTAGCTCAATATATATATATATATATATATATATATATATATATATATATATATAAACAGAGAGAGAGGGAGAGAGAAAGAAAGAAAGAGAGAAATGAATATAAGCAGACAGAGAGAAAGATAAATGAGTGGACGGAAATAGATAAATAACTGGCTAGTTAAGTCAATATATATATATATATATATACCTCTACAGACACACACATGCACGCACACTAACGCAATCTTATATATACATATATATATATGTGTGTGTGTGTGTGTGTGTGTGTGTGTGAAGACAGAGACAGAGTAAGGGGGGAAAGGGATAAATGAATATAAGCAGAGTTAGATTGATAGATTGATAGATAGATTGATAGATGGGAACAGACTGGGATAGATAGATAGATAGAACCTCTAACCTTGAAATTCAGTCAAACGTTAAAAAAGATCAATTCGTTCAGCATAAGTGAGACATACAATTACCATTTTTTTTCCATCTTTTCATGCAATTTATTTGCTTTTTAATATGGCGATTATTTACGGAGTGTAGAGAAGAACTTGCTTTTCAAATGATGAGTCATTGGGATCAGAAAAGAGAAGGATGATTCAGGAATACGGAGGGTCGTGGTTAAAGCGGGGAGTCAGTGCACAACATTCATATATATATATATATATATATATTGACATGAAAATTCGATTGTGTAATGTTTGATCCATGTGATTAATGTATGTAAGGGAATTTATGTAGTTAAACACACACACACACACACACACATATATATATATGCATAGGGAGTGAGAGAGTAATGAGAATGTATATATATATATATATATATATATGTGTGTGTGTGTGTGTGCGTGTCTGTGTGTGTGTATGTTGTAACCCTATTTATCAACAGGATGTGAGAAACGGATAATTTTAAGTTTAACAGGTTTGAATTCAAAGTTTTCCTTCTCCTAGACTGGTTACCATTGCAAGGTTAAAAAGCAAGGTCTGCCCAAGAATTAACCCATAGCTGGAAGGAGTATTGAAGGTTTCATAGATTTCCCTAGGCGATTAGCCCTGTGTGAAACGCAAACATCCACACACAGGATTTGAACTCGGCTCGATGTGCTCATTTTCAACGACTATAAACATTAATATATATATATATATATATATATATATATATATCTTCTTTGGCGACCGTTGTTGAAAACCAACCGCAAAGCTCCTTTTTCAATGGCTACTACACTGTGGTGAAAGGGAGGGCGCTACTTCTTACCCTGGATTGATCCACTGTACCCTTGATACGTATCTTATGCTGAGGGTTAAGCAAAGAGGTATCAAGTACTGTTTTTGTTGTTTTTGGAATTACTCAACCTGGAATTGAACCCCGGAATCCCGGGGCATAGGCGAACATTCTACACGCTAAGCCAATTGTGCCAAACAAATTTTCAAACACGGGTGTATCGTTTTAAATTCATTTTTATGGCAAACCCACACAAACACATACACGCACACATATATATATGCTTTTTTTAATTCAAACCTGTTAAACTCCGCTTAAAAAATTGACCTTGTGTCATATCCTGCCCGAGCGGACGGGTTGGTAAACATGATATATGCTTTTTTTGTGGGGTGCTGCTTCCAGAATCTTTTCAAAACAGGGCGTAACGTTCTTGTGTAGTTCTCATCGTGTCCAGGTGATGTATCCATACAGAAATAATGACACAATCACACATTGGAAAAAAAACTGTTTTGTTAAGTTCACAGACTTGCCATTTGAAGTGGAGATCATTCCTTCTGGTTTATTTGCATTCACGTAGAAGACACTGCCGGCTGTTGCGTAATTGCAGAATGATTTTTTTAATATTATCATTTTTCGTTGGTTATATCTTATTATTCGGTTTGGTTAGGCTTTGAACTGTTCAGCTCTTAATGCAGGTGTTCACGCTCGTGCGCGGAGGATGTGACAATCACAAATGTCATAATAAAAACCCCTGATAGGAAATGTGACTGAAGTGTGAATGACGTCTTTCCCGGAAGCGATGGGCCGAGAATTTTAGTGATTTTTGAAAAAACCAGTTTGTTGAGATTTGAACCTGGGCGAGGGCAGTCCAGCTGGGGACTACGGGATGCGCGGCGCGTTTGTTGGGTCAGTTAGTTGAGATTGGACTCTAGGCCAGCCTGTTCAGCTGGGAAGTTGACTGAAGGACGATGTAGGAATAGTCAGCATAGTAAAAATTGTGTCTCTCTCTCCTCGTGCCGAAAAACTAAAAGTCAAAAAAATTAATAAACGTTTCGTACCTGAACTAAAGAAAGTCGTCAATGTTTCGGGATTCCGGATGCATATGTATATGTTACATTGGTTGCTCAATGCTATTTAGCTATAATGTCTAAACAAGAATAATACGCCCTGTTTTGAACAAATACTGGAAGCAGCTCTTCCCCAAAAGCACACACACACACACACACACACAGACATATATATATATATATATATATATATATATTCGTGTGTGTGTGTGTGTGTGTGTGTGTGTGTGATCTTGAGCAGGTGTCTTTGCTAAAGCTCTGGATTATTTGCGTCGTTTGTGTCTGTCATTGTCTCTGCTAGATATAATTTGCTTATTTTTTATTTTAATCTTTTTTTAAATTTTTCATTTATTATTTTTTTTTTAAGGAGGAAGTCTGAAATCACATTAGCTGAGGGAATTAACATATGTAAAATAAGTAAACGAAAACTATATGAAGATAATCGTTTAGTTTACAAACTCACATTATTCAAAATATTCCACTTGCTACAAAAAATCTAGCATATCTTCAAATTAGGATAGGTTAATTTACAGGAACACCCTTTTCCTGGTTTCTTAATTTTTCTAATACTTTATTGTTTCAGCCCCTTTACTTTCGCCGGAGAACTTAAAATGTATATAAGTTTTTCTTTCTTTTCTTTTTTTCCTACACAAATAGACTGTAATCCATATTTGCTGTTTTTCAACTTCAAATTAAAAATGTGCAGTCATCTGATGAGACAGAGAGTATAATGATATTTTCTGGGAAAATAAATTCATAATGACAATTTTACCAGGTCTGAGTTTCCTTCTAATTACACTGTATACGCTGTGTGTGTGAGTGTTGTTATATAAACCTGGATAGAAAAAATATATAACAATAGCCATACACCGAGCGCTACCTTAGATTTACATGAAATTCCGCATATATTCTATACGCGAATAATCCACACCCACTGTCTTCGGACGCTAACTGGATATATATATATATATATATATATATATAGCAAACGATAATGTGTTAAACACAGTAATGTATAAAACAGATGTTTGAGGAAGTATTAAGAATATCAAGTTCTTCAATCCAGTCAAGTCTGACTGAATTAAAATCTGATCAGTCCGTAAGATAACATATACCAAAAAGTTTTTTTTATTAAAACACATCACAACTTAACTCGTAGGCGCTCGTGGTGTAATGGTTATCGTCATAGGAAGTGGACACGGCGACACGAGTTCAAATTCTGGACGAGACTGATTGCATTTCACACAGCACTAATACCCTTGGGAAAGGTATGAATCCAATTATTCTCCCTCCAGCTATTGGTAAATAGTAGGGCAGAAGGGGTTCTTCAGCCTTGGTGAGGCAACTAGTCAAGGAGAAGGAAAACTCTGAATTCAAATCTGTTAAACTCCGCTTAAAAATTGACCTTGTGTCATATCCTGCCCGAGCGGAGGGGTTGGGTAAATAGGATCACAGCTTAACTCGCCTATGAGCTGAATAATGTCGTCCAAGATACTTCGAGGTAGGCGATAAGTTTTCGCTACGCTAATATAATCGATTAATGATCCAATCAAACGTGGTATCAAAAATGTATCTGACTCGTGGCAAGTTGAAAACTGACTGGAATGTTATTAATTAGACTATTTGCTATTTTCTATGAGATTCAAAAATCATCTTTGAAAGTTGCAATAACAGAATTAGCATGTATGTTTTTATTTTGTTCGGAGTGGTTTGGTTTTACGACATATCAACCATTTTAGGTTATTTAATGTCGATGTTCCATAATATGGCTATTTGGGAAATGTACATCGATTGTCCATAACTCATTTAGGTAACATGTATACATAACGTAGAACACATTAAGAACATGGAATCTCGAAATTCGAAAACACGCAACGACTTCTTTTTCAGGTACGAAACCTTTTTATTAACTTTGAGTTAAAGGTTTCGACATAAGGAGGAGAGACACAACCTTGCTAAGCTGTCTTATTCATCTGGCCCCTATCACGTGCGGCACCCACGGCACGCAAATTCGTCTCGCCTCAGCGAACCCCAAAAGTCGAACCTCCTCGTTCGGCATCCAGTTTTCAACTCTTCTAACTTTCCTTCAATTCTCCACAAACCTCTGCGCACTTCCGGTGCGTGACGTCACTCGCACTCCGTCACCCGTTTCGTCTCGGACTATTGTCACATCTCTGAGTGACAGCTTCGTCCGCCCGCGCGCGCTCGCGTTAACACCTGCATCAATGTTTGCACCTAACTTACCCATGCGCCGAGCTGAAAGGTTCTCAGCCTAACTAAACCCAAAGGCTTGAACCGAAATCCCTCGGGCATTACGTTACATCGAATCCATTTTTATACATATTAACAATTCTATTTCAAACAAATCAGTTTAACATAATTACACAGTTTAATTGTCATAAACATTTCTATTTCAAGCTGTTTTGTTTAGTATAAGTATAGTTTTTTGTTTACACACAGTTTAATGTCAAAACAGTTCTATTTCAAAAAATTCAGTTTAGCATAAGTACAGTTTTAATGTCATGAACAGATTTATTTCAAATAATTCCGTTTAGCATACAAAAACAGTTCCATTTCAAACAATTCCGTTTAACATAAGTACACAGTTTAAATGTCAAAAACAGTTATATTTAAAATAATTCAGTTTAGCACGAGCACAGTTTTATTTGTTTACACACAGTTAAATGCAAAAACGGTTCTATTTCAAACAATTCAGTTTAGCATAAGTAAATAGTTTAGTATCATTTGACCCATAGATAGGACCTTATCAGGTGCTACCACTCCGGACCAGACTGGACCTGGAAGCGATGGCAATAAATGGGGTACTCCGCATTTCCCAAAGCTCCAGGATTACTGGAGTCTCACTATCAGATTATTTAGTATCATATCCAGGACACTCGTTGGGGGAGTTTTACCCCTCTTCAGTGGAGTATTCAGTGTACTCTGCAGTCCCCGCCGACTGTAACACTATGTAGGTACTATTTACCAACCCCTCCGCTCGGGCAGGATATGACACAAGGTCAATTTTTAAGCGGAGTTTAACAGGTTTGAATTCAGAGTTTTCCTTCTCCTAGACTAGTTGCCTCAACAAGGCTGAAGAACCTAGTCCGTCCTACTATTTACCCATAGCTGGAGGGAGAATAAGGGGGTTCATACCTTTCCCAAGGGTATTTGCCCGAAAGTGAACATAATAGTGCGACTGGAGTACGAACTCGCGTACTACGATTCCGCAGTTCATCGCTTTAACCATTACACCACGAGGACACCCCCATTACACCACGAGGACACCCCTATGTAGGTGGTCCGCCAAGCAGACGATTCCTTTGTCTGTTTTGGTGCGAAACCAGACAAAGGGTTTTGGACCCGCGATCTCGACGTGACCGGAAGTGGTGAGGGGACGCCAGTCAGAGAGTGAGACAAAGGGACTGAAAAGTGGGGAGTTAGCGAAGGGTGACGCGAGTGACGAGTCGGCACCGGATACCGGAGCGGAGAGACCAGTCGGCAGGAGATAGGGTCCAGCGACAGTGAGGAAGACCGGTCAGGATAGATTGGCATTCCTAGTAGCGTTGTAGAATTTTCGCTAGAATCCACGCTAGCGTTAGCCTACATATGTACACAGGAAATGCAGTGTTGCATAACTCCCTTTCTGCACTTGTTCTTTTTTCTCCTGTTCCCTCGATTGTATTTGATGTAGCGGTAAAGAAATGTGCGTTACCCCTATCGGAAGCACTAGTTGATCACCGACCGTAAATAAGTGAAACGGTTCTAAGAAGTTGATATAAAGTGTGGGCCGAGGGGTTAACGTCACAAGACTAGGTCAGTGTGTTTGTGTGTGTGTGTAATATGAATTTTTGCCAAAGGTTATTTGAACTGAAATTGAAGGTAAGGTGCTATTATATTTCCTGTTGAAAACTTTGGCTTTCTGAGAGCACCAAAATCTTCCTTGTGTTCGAACTGGTTATGTTTTTGATGTATAGATTTTTGCGGGGTTAATGGGCAAAAATGTGAATTAGGCCAAGTAAAATATGTTGTAAATGAACTCTTTTTAAATATCTTAGGAATATTATCTTTTGTTTGTATGCTGTTAGTTGTAGATGATTTCACTGGCTATCTGTACCATCTGAGTATCGCGTTTCAGATTGGGTAAACATTGATACTTGGACGAGATATCTTAATATCTTTAATGTGTTTCAATGGTCTAAGTTTTAGTAGTTATCGAGTGTAAACATCTGCGTTGTGTAGAGGTTGAAGTCTAGGGTTAAAGCATTTAAAGTAACCTTCCGCAAACAGCTGCAATTGAAATTTTTCGCATTGACGAGACCTAAGAAAGTCGCTTCATCGTATGCCTTGCGTTTGCAAAACCTGAAACAATTAACCAAACTGAAAAAAAAAACTGTTTCCCAAATATTTCACTCAGTTACTTCACTAAATCCGTAGTTTGTTTTGGAAGGTTGAAATTTGCGAAACGATCGTATTCGATTATGTCAAGTTTTCGACAAGCAGACGAATTTTCAATGCATCATTTTTGCGAACAAATTCATTGAGTCTTCCCAGCGTTTAAAACATATCTCAGATATTTAACCTGATTCAGTTTTGAACCTGAATTCTGAAATAGAAGAGATGATAGAGTTAACAGCAACCTCTGAACTGCTATTAGAATTTTCGACTGCCAATTGAATGTTAAAACATCGAGACAAGGAACATAGTAAACGAAGCTGCGCTTGATCATATTGCTCTTCTTGTTGCCTAAGAATTTCTGTAAACATTTCTGACCTAATTACCATCGTTGAGTTCTAAGTTTCTCATCATCTCTGTTGTATTCTTGTTAAGAGTTTGTTTTCTTTTGCTTAGTTCACCGTGTTTAGAAAAAGACTAGTCCAATGTTTGGCCACCGATTGACCTCGTTGCAGTCTTTCTTCTAGCTTATATTTCCCGCTGGTCATGAAAGCCAGAATTTATTAGGATGATTCTATTTACTGCAGATTGGTTTTGTTTGCTTTGGTTAAGCTTTATGGCATATCAACCATTGTAGGTTATTCAATGTCGAATCCTCTTTATACATATATATTAAATATATATGCGTTGCTTTTGTTACGTTTTTCGGCATATCAACCATTGTCGGTCATTCATTGCCAAATCCACTTTATATATATATATTAAATATATATGCTTTGCTTTTGTTAAGTTTTTCGGCATATCAACCATTGTAGGTTATTCATTGCCTGATTCTCTTTATACATATATATATATCAAATATATATGATTTGCTTTGCTTAAGTTTTATGGCATATCAAAAATTATAGGTTATTCAATGCCGAACCCTTTTTATACATATAAGTTAAATATATGATTTCTAAACACATTCTGTAGATAACATTTTTGACGAGCCTGACCTCATTTTTTGCACACAATTAAAGGGTTTCACTTATTTCTATCTAATACGAAAAATTCTGTTTACAATTAATCATTTGTTTGCACACAGTTAAATGTTTTCAAGTATTGCTACTTATCATTAGTAATTCAATTAAATATCAGTCATTTGTTTTCACACAGTTAAATAATTAAACAGTTCTATTTCAAACAATTCAGTTTGGCATAAGTCATTTGTTTGCACTCAGTTCAAATGTCAAAGTACTCAGTTTAAATGTCAAACAGTTCTATTTGACCCATAGATAGGACCCTATCATTTTTTTTACCACTACGGGTTAGAGTGGACCTCGGAGCGAAGGCAATGAAGGGTTACTCCGCATTCCCCTAAGCTCCAGCATTACTAGAGCCTCACCACCAGAGTGCTTAGTGCCATAACCAGAACACTTATTGGGGAAACCTAGTCACTCTGTAGAGATGCAGTTGATGTATTCTACAGCCCTAGCCGACTGGACCAATATCAGACTGAAATATACAAATAATAGATTCCTTAGGAGATAGGCCTCCAAACAATAATAAGATATATAATTTATAATGGAGATTAAAAAAAAATAACCCTTTCATCCCCATAGAGAAACACTTCTCCTTCAACTATTTTATCACCTTTTAAAAACTACAGAACTTCCTAACTTATTTTTAGCTATTCTTATGATATTACTCGATATATATTCATGTTATCACATACGTATACACTAACTGCGTCCACACTCACCCATGCAGATACGCTAAGCTCCTGACGCACACACATACATTTATGTATAAATTTTGGAGGCGTTCATAGTGTAATGGTTATCGTCGTTGAAAATGGACACGGTGACCTGTGTTTAAACCCTGGACAAAGCTGTTTGCATTTCACATACTGCTAATACCCATGGGAATGGTATGTATAGAAAAATTATCCCTCTAGCTATGGATAAATAGTAGAGCAGACTGGGATCTTTAGCCTTGGTTAGGCAACCAGTCAAGGAGAAGAAAAACTATGAACATAAGCCTGTTAAACTCCGCTTAAAATTAACCTTGTGTCGCATTTTTCGTATAGAGGCGTTGATAAATATATATATATATATATATACATCCCAATTTATATAGACATGCTCACACCTACACGCACTGTTGAATCTAAATATTTGTGCCCTGGTAGCGAAGAGCTTATAGCGTCATATATTAGTAATTTTCCTTCAGAGACCTGTAAAAAAGCTAGACTAGAAAATTAGCTTAATAATTTCTGTCTTTTTATCTGGGACCGAACACTAACATCAGGCACTGGTGGGAGATACTGAATTCTTCCAACCACAAGGCAGGGCACAGTCAGGGGATTCTCTTTTTTGTTGATCCTAAAAAACCATCCAAGGTCCATGAATTCTTATGTTTTTCCTGTGAAAGCTGGATTTTAGAGCACAAAGAATCCCATTCTTCTGTCTCTGTCTCTATCGGTCTCTCTGTCTCTCTCCTTGTTTTTTTGCCACGTTTTATATAATGAAAATGTTTTTTTTTTTAAATAAAGCGAATTTCAAAGAAATATACAGACAAATGCGTTTGAACAATTTATAAAAAAAAGGAAATGTCGGTTTAAATCATTCGAAAAATGGAAAATTATTTACTGGTAAATATCTTGAAATAGTTTCAAATTATTCTCTGGGAGATTAACGAACATTTTTGTTTTATATTCTTTTTCTACTTAAAAAAGAAATCATTACGATTATTTAGTTCATCATTTTCAATGAAAATTATTTCAAATGATATATCAGCTTTTTTTAAAAAAAGATCCTACGCAATATGGCATTAGTTAAATAACTGCCATTTTCTGAAAGAAAGCGAAAAGAAAAAAAAGAATGGGCATTTGAAAGAAAGAAAGAAAGAAAGAAAGAAAGAAATATTAAAATAGGTCGAGAAAAAGTGGGTGGGGAAGACGTAGGCGGAGATCACGTAATTTGCCTTCATCTCATAGAGTCCGAATGTCTTATGTCTGAAAATCTGAAAATCCATCAGGCGGTAAAGTTTAGAGATATTATCAAATTGAATGGCATGCAACCTTCAAAATCTTTTTTAACTGATGCGTGCAAAAAAAAAAAAGATGAAAAAAATACAGAATTCCCAAAAGAGTCTGCATAAATATGTCGACATGAAAGGCCAACAAGACGGATTCAACTTCACACGATGAAGATATTCAGTAATGGAATTTAATTAAGTCATCGGAGACAACCAGATGCGACAAGAGCGCCACCTGGTGATTGATAAAGAAAAGTAAAGAAAAAAAAGTATAAATAAGAGTAAGGGTAAAAGAGCAATGCATTATGGGACAGGATGCAGCATAATCTTATAAAAGCCCAATGCTTTTGCTAATATCTTATATAGTTTCTTCTTCTTCTTCTTCTTCTTCTTCTTCTTCTTCTTCTTCTTCTTCTTCTTCTTCTTCTTCTTCTTCTTCTTCTTCTTCTTCTCTCACCCCCCCTCTCTCTCTAACTTCTTACTCTCTTTTTGCATTTATATTTATTTAGATGTTTATCAAAGTTTCTTTTTGTCATCCTACCTTTCTCTTTTTATCTCGATCTATCTATCTATCTATCTATTCTATTCTATTTTTCTCCTTTATATCCATCTATTTATTTCCCTATATATATACATATATATACATATATACATATATATATATATATATGTGTGTGTGTGTGTGTGTGTGTGTGTGTGTGTGTATCCTAATTTTATTCTATGTCTATCCTAATTTTATTAATTTTTTTATGTCTATTCCCATCGGTTTATCTGTGTATCCTTGTTTTTTCCTAGTTCTCAGTATTTCTCAGTCTGTCTGTCGATCTGTCTGTCTGCCTGTCTGTCTGTCTCTCTTAATTTTTTGTAGTCTCTCTGTACATTTATCTTGGTTACCTCCAGTAATACGATATTTGCCAAAGTTTATATCTGTCTCTCTGTCATTGTTCCTCTGTCTGTCTATCTGTCTCTCCTTCCGTCTCTCTCTAACTTTTTACTCTCTCTAACATTTCACCCTCTTTTCATACCTATCTTGGTCACCTCCGATGCCGCAATGATTCGCAAAGTATCCATACGAACCAATTTACTAGCGTAGTGAGCATTCTAGTCTCGAGCAAAATGATACATACATAGCATACAATATATATATATATATATATATATATATATATATATATATATATATATATATACCATATCTGTTAATATGCCCAGTCGGCTGGGGCTGTAGAATACACCGACTGCTTCTCTGCAGAGGGTTAAGACACCCCCTGACGAGTGTCCTGGATATGACACTAAACAATCTAATGGTGAGGTTCCAGCAGTGCTGGAGCTTTGGGGAATGCAGAGTACCCCTTCATTGCCATCGCTCCCAAGTCCACTCTGGCCCGGAGTGGTAGCACCTGATAGGGCCCTATCTATGGGTTAAATAGAACTAACAGCATACTTATGCTAAAATGAATTGAGTAAATGAATTGCTTGAAATAGAAACGTTTTTGACAATTAAACCGTACTTATACTTAAACTGCGTGCTTATGCTTGACTGAATTATTTTCAAATAGAACTGTTTTTCGACATTAAAACTGTATTTACACATAACTGAATTATTACATATAACTGCTTAAATACTTTGAAATGGAAATGTTTTTGACAATTAAACTGTGTACTTATGCTAAACTGAACTGTTTTCAATAGAACAGATTATTTACGTAAAAATGGATTTGGCGTTAAATAACCTATAGAGGTTGATATGCCATAAAACCAAACAAACCAACCAAACCATATCAGTTAAGTTTGTAAATAGCCGTAAAAAGAATAATCCAAATAGATTTCTTAATGTACATCTAAAATGTAAACATATACAAAAAAAAACACATACAGAGTAAAATATATAATGAAGAACAAGCAAATTAATAGATAGACTCCATCATAGATTAATTTCGCCTACTCATCAACTGGTTCTTCAGACGGGTTTAAATAGAAATCTGTTTCTTTTAACCATTAACATTGGGGAATACATTACACCTTAAGTAAGGTATTCAAGGATTCTAATATATATATATATATATATATATATATATATATATATATATATATATATATATATATATATATATATATATATAAATTGAATAATTGGTTTTGTGACATAAGTAGCACACTTTTCCAGCTAAATATATTTATGATATTTTTAAGGAAATAATTGTTAACTCTTTTGGTGATTGCTTCGATTCCCAAGAAGGCTTACGTAGCCGGTTCGAAAAATAATTATAAAAGCTCAGAATGATAGCAAGAATAATCAAAAGCAAATAATAATCAACAAAATAATCACTTATTAAATCTTAAGTTATTACAAATAAAATTGAAAATAATTAATAAAATATAGTTATTAATTGTGAACCTTATTTTTCTAATTGCACACACACATACACGCACACACACACGCGTGCGCACCGATATATATATATATATATATATATATATATATATATATATATTTGTTTCAAAAACAAGAAATTTAGAAATGGTATTCCATAGTATTTCTAAATTTCTTGTTTTTTTAATAAAAATATATATTCTGCTCGGCAGGTATGTTCTGTATTAAATACCCGTGCATTGAGCACTCTTTCTTTGGATATTCGCAGTCATTATTTACTTTATATATATATATATATATATATATATATATAATTAATTGATTAATTTTTTCATCGACTATAATTCTGATGGTTTGAAAAAAACCCAGGTGATAAAATTTGCAAATAAAAAAATTATTATACTAACTGATATCAAGGAAAAATATTCCATAAAAAAGAAGAAACTAAACACATACGTTCTACTTGAAAATAATCAACCAATATGGCATCCTAATTCACCAGAAAGAACACCGACAGCACTTCTTAAGCTAAACATAAGAGTGCTTAATAAGTAGAGCGAAATGTGAATGTCTATAAAGTCAGAAAAAGTCTACTTAGGTTTCACCAAAACGGATCATCAAGATTATTCTGACTAAAAAAGGGTTGGACCAAAACTACATTTATCGATTAAAATCCCGCGAGAAAGAATAAAAATTAGGATTATGTAATGTATGTAAAGTTGGCGACCTCAGTCGAGGGTGACCCGAAGGCTTCCTTTTCAATAGCTAGTACACCGAGGTGTAGGGAAGGGCGCTACTCCTTTCCCTAGATTGCTCTACTTTACCACTGATCCACACCTTATAATGCTGAGTGTTAAGCAAGGCGGCATCAAGTAACATTTTTGAGTCTTTGGTATGACTCGACTTGGGATTGAACCCTGGTCTCCCGAGTCATTATATATATATATATATATATATATATATATATATATATATATATATATATATATATAATAACTGTATTCTTTATAGCGGTCTAAATCAATAAAATGTAGTTTTGGCCCAACCCTTCTTTAATCAGAGTCGTCCAGATAATCCGTTTAGGTGAAGCCTTGATAGATTTTTTTCTGACTCGGTAAGGAATCGTAAGAATATATACATACATATATATATATATATATATTGAGAGAGAGAGAGATGAAAAACCTTTAAAAATCACTCATATTTTTTGTGATAATATTTATTTCAGCAGACCATTTATTTTTAAAAATGTTAGATCTGCATCTTCAGGTAAAGACTTGATGAGAAATTTCTAATGAAAATTTCGATAAGCCTACAAATTTCCAGTCATCTTATCTCCCTAACCCAAATCTCACCTTTTTTTAAAAAAATATTGACCGTATGTGAATAAAAACAAGATATTTAAAGAATGCTATTATTTATAGTTGAATTATCTTTTAACATTAAAAGTTTTGGACATTACATTAAACTATCATCGTGGTGTAATGGTTAAAGCGCTAGACGGTAGAATCCGAGTTCGAACTATTACGTTCACATTCGGACAAATGCACTTGGGAAAGGTGTAGAACGCCATTGTCCTCCCAGCTATGGATGAAATAATTCCACTATTTTTCCTTCTAAAAAGGATGGATTTGGTATTAAATAACCCGAGAATGTTTATATGCCATTAAATAAAACACTAATCAAATTAAACCATCATCAGAGCAGTTAATATGTGATGTTTCATCTTCTGAATTATTTTGAAAATGTGACGAAAAAATTAGTAAACTTTTCGCATTTTATTTCTGTTCGTAGCGTTTTATTTCAAAACTATGTGACGTAATTAGTGGTCGAAATTTATTTTAAAGCATAAATTATTTGCTAAAAATGTATCTATTTTTTTTTCTCTGTTTCTTTCTTTTCTTTTATTCACTCCCTTTATCGTTTATTTATTTATTTATTTTGTAGCTGTTTGTAGTTTTGCAAGAATTATGACAAAAAGCGTGATTGAAAATCATTAAAAGTGGGTATAAATAAAAATGATTGGTGAAAGTTAATGTAAATAAGAGATCTGGTAACTTTTTTAGCATTACTTTGACTAAATAATGAGATACGTTGAATAAAATCCGATGTTTTCTTTCATAGTATTGTAATTAAAAAAAAAATCATGACATATTCAATTATTTTTCTGTGTCTTCTAATTTATAGGCTCACGATGGAACGGTTAGTGTCATAGGAAATGGATAAGGTAGCTCAAGTTCTAATCCTGGGTAATACTGTTAGTATTTTACTTAGCGCTAAAATTCTTTGGAAAAATATGAGATCAATTATTCAGTGAATAGATTGTTGGTTAGACTGGGCTCTTTCACCTTGGTATGACAACTGGTCTAAGAAAAGGACAATTCTGAATTGAAACCTCGTAAACCCCGCTAAAAAATTGACCTAGTGTAATATCTTGTGCGTGTATTGTGATTAACAAAAATGATAATAATCCTCTGAATGAACCTTGTTGCGTATATATATATATATATATATATATATATATATATATATATATATATATATATATATATATATATATATATATTGACGTTTCAGTCAGTCAGATTTCGATCCCAGCTTCGGGAATCTAGCCTGTCTAGCCACACTGAAGAGAACTGATAGAACGAAGCAGTCTGTCTGTGGATGATAAAATATATGTATGTATATATATATATGTGTGTGTGTGTGTGTGTGTGTGTGTGCGCGATTGGTTCTGAATTTTATCGGAATTGTTTCATTCTCAGCCCAGATGGCAACGGCTGTTGAATACATCGACTGCATCTCTTCAGAGGCGTAACCTCTCCCCCAACGAGTGCCCTGTATATGACCGTAAACCATCGGAGGGGGAGGGTCGAGTCTCGTAGATTTGGAGAATAGTGGAGTTCCCCTTCATTGTCATTACTCCCAGGTCCACTCTGACCTGGAGTCGTAGCACCTGATAAGGTCTTTTCAATAGATCAAATAAAACAAATGGCTGACGTAAAATTGTGACTGTTATACATCCATATCTGAAACCATTTAACTGTGTGCAAAAAAAAGATTAGGCTTATTTAAGAATGTTATCAACAAAATGTGTTTAGAAAATCATATTTTTTATATATATGTATGAAGAGGATTTGGCATTAAATAACCTGCAATGGTTGATATGCCATAAAAGCCAACCGAACCAAATCATATATATTTAATATATATGTACCTGAAACCATTAAACTGTGTGCAAAAAAAGATTAGGCTTATTTAAGAATGTTATCAACAAAATGTGTTTAGAAAATCATATTTTTTATATATATGTATGAAGAGGATTTGGCATTAAATAACCTGCAATGGTTGATATGCCATAAAAGCCAACCGAACCAAATCATATATATTTAATATATATGTACCTGAAACCATTAAACTGTGTGCAAAAAAAGATTAGGCTTATTTAAGAATGTTATCAACAAAATGTGTTTAGAAAATCATATTTTTTATATATATGTATGAAGAGGATTTGGCATTAAATAACCTGCAATGGTTGATATGCCATAAACCATACCAGACTGTATGATATATATTTAATATATATGTATAAAGAGGATTTAGCATTAAATAACCCAAAATGGTTGATATGCCATAAAACCAAACCACACCACACCAAATTATATATATCTACTATATATGTATAAAGAGGATTTGACATTAAATAACCTACAATGGCTGATATGCCATAAAACCAAACCAAACCAAATCCTATATATTTGATACATATGTATAAAGAGGATTTGGTATTAAATAACCAACAATAGTTGATATGCCATTAATCCAAACCAAACCAAATCATATATATTTAATATATATGTATGAAGATGATTTGGCATAAGATAACCTAAAATGGTTGATATGCCATAAATCCAAGCCAATCATCTCATTTTTTATTGACATTTTCAGTTAAAATAGATATTTTTCCTTGTGACTATCTTATAACTGCAGGTGACAACTAAATCTTTGTATACTTGCGAGAAAGTTGTTTGTTTGGTTATTGTTTTATTGTGTTTTTGTTTTTGTTTTTTTTTTCATTTATATTTTTAGCGTTAAACTTGCATGAAATTCATTCGCTGAATGTTTGACTGCTTTTTTTGTTAACTCTCAAGATTTGATTAGTCTGGCACGCAGACCGTAGGCTGTTTTTCGTAGAAGCCGTTATTAAATGGTCAGCCTCTCAAGTACTGAACTAAGAAACCGCTGCTCAATTTCGACGGTCTGACTTGACCGTAAGTCTCTACTGTGTATTCTTGGTTGAAATTGGATTTTTGATAAATCAATACGTTTAGCGTTAACTTTCTATGTGTATGTATCTATCCACTCCCTCCCCAATTTGTAGAATGCGACACGAGGTCAATTTTAAAACGGATTTCTGATGGTTTGAATTCAGAGTTTTACTTCTCTTTGACTCATTATCTTACCAAGACTAGAGAACCCAATCTTCCGACAAGTGACCCATCTTTGAACTGGGAAGAGAATGATTTGTGCCTTTCCTGGGGGTATTGGTGCTAAATGAATCGAAATCAGCTTTGCCTTGGGTTTGAACTTGGATCTTCGATTGCATTTCCTACGACGATAACCGTTGTGCTAGGTGCGCCACAAATTTTTCAAGTTTACTACTTCTGACAATTTGGAAGTTATTCTTGAATTCGAATTTGTTTCAACCCATTATAATCCAAATATCAAAATTTCTGATTTATAATGAAATTATCCTAAGGAAAAAATGGATAGCAAACACACTGAAATGTTCATTGAACCTTTATTACTGTTTGGTTTAGTTTGATTAGATTTGGTTTTATGGTATATCAACCATTGTGGGTTATTTAATGCCAAGTCCTCTTTATACATATAGATTAAATATATATGATTTGGTTTGGTTTCGTTTTATGGCATATCAACCATTGAAGGTTATTTAATGCCAAAACCTCTTTATATATACATTTATTAAATATATATGAAATTATTTATTTGGGTTTTATGGCATATCAACTATTGTTGGCTATTTAATGCCTAATCCTGTTTGTGCATATATATTTAATATAAGTTGGCGACAATAGTCGAGGGTCACCCGAAGGCTCCCTTTTCGATAGCTTACTACACCAAGGTGTGGGGGAGGGCGCTACTCCTTTCCCTCGATTGCTCCACTTTACCCTTGATCCGTACCTTATAGTGCTGAGTGTTAAGCAAGGAGGCATCAAGTACCATTTTTTGAGTCTTTGGTATGACTCGACCTGGGATCGAACCCAGATCTCCCGGGCCATTGGTGAACACTCTAACCGCTAGGCCGATGTCCGGTTATCATATTATAAATATTTAATATATATATATGATTTATAGATAAATCTTGAACAGAGTTAAATGTTTTCAAATATTTGTATACAACAATCACAATTTAACATCAGTCATTTGTTTTCACATAGTTTGTTCTATTTGACACATAGATAGGACCCTATTTGGTAGTACCATTCCGGGTCTGAGTGAACCTTGGATCAATGGCAACGAAGGCGTTTGCCACACTCCCAAAGCTCCAGCAATACTGGATCCTCGCCATAAAAAGGTTTACTGTCATATACAGTACACTTATTTAGGAGTGGGGGTCTTACCCCTCTGCAGAGATGCAGTTGGTGTCTTCTACGACACCACTTCAGCCGACTGGGCTATTTAGTACTGCAAAGTAAGAAAAAGTAAAGTTGGTGACCGTAGTCGAGGGCGGCCAGAAGGCTCTCTTTTCAATAGCTACTACACTGAAGTGTAGGGGGGTGCTATTCCTTTCCCTGGATTGCTCCACTTTACTATTTGATACGTACCTTATATTGCTGAGTGTTAAGCAAGGAGGCATCAAGAATTATTTTTAAATTCTTTGATATGAAGAGACCTTGGATTGAACCCCGGTCTCCCGGACCATTGGCGAATACTTTACCCACTAGACCGATGAGCCGGATAATTTTTTTGTAATGCAAAGAATACATCAAATTATATATATATATATATATATATATATATATATATATATATATATATATTTGTGTGTGTGTGTATACATATATATATATATTTGTGTGTGTGTATACATACATATATATATATATATATTTGTGTGTTTGTATATATATATATATATATATATATATATATATATTTGTGTGTGTGTGTGTGTGTATACACATATATATATATATATATATATATATATATATTTGTGTGTTTGCATATATATATATATACATATATATATATATATTTGTGTGTGTCTGTATATATATATATATATCTGTGTGTGTGTATATATATACATATATATATATTTGTATATATATATATATATATATATATTTATCTATCTATCTATCTATCTATCTATATATATATATATATATATATATATATATATATATATATATATCAAATTAGCAAAAATGTAAGTATTTAATAGGCTTTTTATAGTTATTTTTCCTTCCTTAAACGAATACATTATGCTATTTATTATTAACATCTACTCCCTGGAGAAATCTTAGATGATGTTGCTTTAATAAATATAACACTTGCTTTTTGTATATTGCACTTATCTATCACACTGAACACAGACCAATCTACGGAAATATCTCTGTATCTCACATATCACTGCTTTACGTGATGATATAGCTTACAAAACTGGCGGTCGTTTCTCTAATGACAACTAGGTTTAAAGATTTTTCGTCCAAGTCACACGCCTCAAGTACAGGATAATATTGTACGTTATCTTATACGCTGATCTGTTACTACTGAAATAAAAACAACATATCTTCGCTGAAGGGAAACCTCTGTGCTCGCATATACAAACTACGACCAGAGTTAAAAATAAAATTAAGAATTTATATATACGTGCATGAAAACATATACAAAATGTGTTAAAAAAGGAATTGGAACTGAGGCTGTACTTGCCAATATTGAAATGAACATTGAACGAAACGCTAACCTTCTTCAAAACTGCCCTCTTGTTTCATATACCTATTCCAGTGATTTTTCCAGTAGTCGAGGCACCTCCGAAATTCGTCTTTTAGTATAATGTGATTCGGTGCCGTTGTGTTACTTTAAAAAAGTCATCTAGATCTTGTCTAAATGTCTTTGACGAAGTTTGATAATTGTTATTACTTAGAATATTCGGACTATTGATCTCATCTTTATTGTTATACAAACGATGTTTCGGCCAATATGTCCTTCGGTCTTCTTCAGGTGTTTCATGTCGAACTAGGAAGTGTGCACCGAATCTCTAACTGAACCCTTTATTTGAACCATGGGGGTAGACTATTCTAGTTTTGTTAAACATGACCGGGCACTAGTGTTTAGTTATTGTAAGTATTCTTTTATTATTGCTACCTGTTGTTGGGATTGAACCTGCAACCTCCAGATGATTTCACTCAGAAAAACTTTCGAACTTTAATTGAGATATATTTTCAGTAATCCCTGTTGGTGGGTCTTTGAATGTATTGACTGTACTCCCCCTACAGAAGTAGGTAAGATCCAAACGGCTGTCTTAGGTATGACACTAAACTAGAAGTGAGGATGAGTCTCAAGTTCTACAGCTTTGGGAAGTGTAGGGTACCCTTTTAACGACATTATTCCCAGGTCCACTCCGACTCATGTAGTTATTACCTGTTAGGGTTCTATTAATGTGTCAAATAGATCTGTTTGTTTTGTATTCGATAGGAACGAGTGCAAAACAAACCTTTTAATAAACAGCTATTTTTTTTTCTAAATGTATAATGAATGCGATTCCCTAACCTCTAGGGATGAAATAATCCGAGAGGTGGTAACATGTTAAAATCAATCAACCAACCAACCTCTTTTTAATGTCGAATAATAAAGCGTCGTGTGTTTGGATCATTTAGTAAGAATCGAACTTGATATTCAGTGATAATGAACTGCCAGTCTGACTTGCAAATCAGAACTCAGAGACAAGAAATCGAATCACAGTTATAATGGTAGATCAAACAAGTCTTCTTACTAATGCGCAACAGTAAACCAAGTGAAAGCAGGTTGACTATTGTGCTGGTTTGATGGCGCGTGTAAATAATGCGGTATTTAGTGTTTTCAACGCTGCATAATATTTTACTTTTTTTTCATTTTGTTTTGCTTGTGTTGATACCTTTTTTTTTTAATTTCTTTTAGTATTTTTGAATGGATTTGCTTTTTGCCTGTGGATAATAACAATGTTTCTGTGCACTTATCAGATTTTAAGTGTAAAAAGGAAAATTAATTCTCTTTTCGAGTAGAAAAAATCTGGAAAACGTAATCTTTTACAAGTCAGTCATTTGAAAAAATATAATTACGGAAAAAAAATGGAAGGAAGCAGACGATTTGTAAATGAAACTGACAAAAAAGATTCTATGTTTGACTTTTCATTCTAGTGATAAAATTATCATGATTGAAGGGAAAGATGAAATAACTTCAAAATGAAGATTTTAAACTGAATATCGAAAATGCCACACAATCCGCAAAGAAATGTGGTGAAATAAAAAGGAACTTACTAGATTGTTGAAAATAAGATTGGTAAATTATTTTAACTAGATATTTTTTATAGAAAAATATCGAAACAGTTTATGTTGTTATTCCACTTTGAAAGTAAATGGTTAATTCATTTCTTAAAATTCTTCATTCAAAGAACCGATGAATTCATTTGATGTTCTTTATTTTTGTTCTGATTGTACATGTTCTTGCATGATAAGGAATGGTCAAAATTCTTGAAAAAACTGACAAGCAAGGGGAAAAAAAAAAATTCGAGTAAGGTACAATAAATTCATCTTCAACTGGACCGAGAGAGAAAAACTAAAAGGAAATATAAGAAAAGTCAAAGAAAAAGGTCAGTAAAAAAAAAGTTGAATGAACGGAAAGAAAGAAAAAAAGAAAGAAAGAAAGAAAAATGGATCCGATAAGAAAGAAAGAAAGAAAGAAAGAAAGAAAGAAAGAAAGAAAGATAACGGAATCTGATAGAAAGAAAGAAAGAAAGAAAGATAAAGGAATCTGAAAAGAAAGAAAGAAAGAAAGAAAGAAAGAAAGAAAGAAAGAAAGAAAGAAAGAAAACGAACAAAAAGAGACGGAAAATAATTACTGAAAAGGAAGCCAAAGAAAAAAAAACTAAGTCAAATGCAGAAAAAAAACTTTAATAATGATGATAATAAAAGCAACAATGAGACGACGACGACGACGATGATAGCAAATGGATGATGATGATCATGATTTTGTTAACAAACGATGACATTGATAAATGTTTTGATAGTGGAAGTGGGAGGAGGGAGAGAGAGGGCGAGGGGGAGTGAAATAAAGGAGGAGAGTGTCAACAATATCTCTTGCAAGACTGATTTACTTTTTTTTGTGTAGGTGAAACATTGGTGGGGAGAGGGAGGAGCAGAGAAACAAAGAACAGCGTGGGGTAAAGGTTAAATCAAATAAAATAGAGAAATGAAAACCTTCGAAGCTCGAAGTGGGGCGACGGTAGATACAAGCGAGGGCGGTGGGGAGGTAAAAAAGAAAAAAAAACGATGCGGTATGTTCACATGCGAGATAGAATGGCGGGGTGAGGAAGACACAAGGTAATTTGAGATTTTATACTGCACGCTCCACGTCATTTTTAACACCCCTACTCCTTCATTTACCCCACCTGCAACTTCCTGATATATATATATATATATATATATATATAATGTGTGTGTGTATGTGTGTGTTAGTGACTGAAGAGATGCAGATAGTTATGTACATAGATGGATAGATAGATAGCTATGAAGATAGATAGTTTGATAGATAGATAGATAAACCGGAACAAAATGGTGGGGCAAAGAAGAGACGAACTAATTTGAGATTTTATACTGCACGCTTCACATCATTTTTAACAACCCTACTCCTTCATACATCCCACCTGAAACTTCCTGATAGATAGATAGATAGATAGATCGGAACAGGGGGAGGAAAAGACGACCTAATTTAAGATTTTATACTGGACGCTTCACGTCGTTTTTTAAACCCTCTGATCCTAAACCCACTCACCTGCCAATTCATGATAGATAGATAGATAGATAGATAAATAGATAGAAGCAAACCCAACGAACACTGGTAATGAAAAAATATGCGAAAAAGGCAATTCAATGAAAGTGAAAAGGAATTAATTAATTTACGAAAGTAAATTAATATATTGTTGGGAAGTCATTGATTTACCTGCTACCTCACCTTTTTTTTTGGCATAAAGAGGGTAGTATCGACTTCTAAGGAGATTGCATTTGCTAAGAATTAAGAAAGACCAGCTCATTGGCCTAGTGGGAAGAGTGTTTGCCAATGGTCCGAGAGACCTAGGTTCTATCTTAGATTACATCATACCAAAGACTTTAAAAATGCTACTTGATACCTCCTTGCTTAAACTCAGCAATATAAGGTACGTATCAAAGGTAAAGTGGAGCAATCCAGGGAAAGGGGTAGCTATTGGTGTAGTAGCTATTGAAAAGGGAGCCTTCTGGTCGCCCTCGACTAAAGGGAGACAACTATACTTTACTTACTTTACTATTCAGACAATGAATATGAAAAGGTCTTTCTTTCTATTATTTCTTTCTTTTCTTCCCTTTTAGGGCTTTACACTCTCTGTTTTATTTTCTGCGTCGCACACTTCATCCCACACGTCTCCTTTTTTATTTGTCGTAGTTATGACAACCCCAGTGAGCTGCAATAAAAAAAAATATATGTTACGAAGATAGCGTGAATGTTTGCAGATTATGCGTAACGAGTTGGTAACAAAATAATGTTTAATATTGAAGCAGAGTAGTCTTCCGCGAGCAGAGATAAAAGTTATTTGAATGAATTATAAATTAAATGAATTACAAATAAAATAAGCAAAGAGCAAGATAAACAAGGACAGGTTGAGTCAATCAGATCGGTATTGTGATAAATGGTTAACGCTGAAATGAATAATGAATTTAACAAGTCAACATTTAACAAATAACAGGAGGTTGAGTGGAACGGACATCATCTTTTTATGTTATTTTTCACATATTATTTTAGAATTTTTTTAATTCATCATCATCATATCGCGCTGGTAGCACGGATATCCCTGACCCTCTCTCGCCACTCCTCCCTATCGTTCATCGCCCTAGGTAGGTCTTCAGGACAACAGCCTGTATCCTCACATAGCTGCTGAATGTACGTTCGAGCTGGTCGTCCTGCTTTTGCGCGGCCATGTGTGGGGATCCATAAGAGTACATCTCTTATGAGTTCATCTCTGCTTCTCCTTAATTCCTTTTAGCATAAAACATATTTTTAGTTTGGTGGCTGAAGAATCTAAGGTATGGGTATGTCTTCTTTGACTACTGAACTACTATTAACTGGGGCTAGGATTCTGATAGAGAAATATTATTTTTCTAATTTATGATAGACGTGGGTTTTTTCCTATTTTTCTATGATGAAACAGTTGGTAATAGTTTCAAACAAATAGAATTAGGAAGAGAAAGGTTTATACTCGTTGGAATGATTAATACGAATAAACGTATTTTGTCAAAAAAAATCCTTTGCAGCTTGGTAGTCCAGGAAATTTGGTAAAGTTCGATGACTTCTCTTAACAAATCTGTACCAGAAAACATGTCACATGTATGGACTTTGGGGCTGTAGAATACACCGACTGCACCCCTGCAAAAGCTAAATATAAAAGCTAAATATAAATAATTCCGTACCAAAAACTTAACAGATCGATTAGACCAATAGATTGGACTCTAACTGGTACAAAGTTTTCTTTAGTTTTAACTCACTATTCAGAAGTAATGCATCTGCAAGAATATCTTGCCAAGCATTTGTTGCCTAAGCAAGGTGATCATCTTATGAAGGTTAAAGGAACAGAAGGCACAGAAAAACTGTTGATTAATAGAATTATTAGTATTACATGGCAATACTTGAAACCATTTGTGTGCAATTGAATTTATAATGTTGAATAGACGTTTTAGTGTAAGATAGCAATAATTAAAACCATTTATTATCTTGGGTATGACATCAAACTGCATTTGATGTCAAGTTGACCTGAGAGTACTATTAATGAAGGAGTACTCCACATTCTCCAAACCCGTGGGGTAATGGTTAAAGCGATGGACTGCGGAATCGTAATAAGCGAGTTCGCACTCCAGTCGCGCTATTACGTTCACTTTCGGGCAAATACTCTTGGGAAATATATGAAACCCTTAATCCTCCCAGCTATGGGTTAAATAGTATCACCACTGTTCTTCTAGGAGAATGACTTTGGCATGAAATAACCTACAAAGGTTGATATGCCATTAAACAAAGAAACCAACCAACCAGTACTTTTTAAAACAATTCAGTTTAGCATGAGTACACAGTTTAATTGTCAAAAATATTTCTATTTTGAATTATTCAGTTTATTCAAACAGTTATATATAACAATTCAGTTAAGCGTAAGTACAGTTTCAATGTCAAATACAGTTCAATTTCAAACAGTTCAGTTTAGCATAAGCACGCAGTTTAATTGTCAAAAACACTTCTATTTTCGGCTATTCAGTTTAGTCAAGCAGTTCTAATTCATAATGCCAAAGCCATTCTCCGGGAAGAATAGTAGTGGTACTATTTAACCCATAGCTGGGAGGATAACGGGGTTCATACCTTTCCCAAGGGTATTTGCCCGAAAGTGAACGTAATAGCGCGACTGGAGTACGAACTCGCATACTACGATTCTGCAGTCCATCGCTTTAACCATTACACCTCGAGGACACTCCCATACTATCACTGGGGATGTTTAAACACTTCTAATTCTTTCAGAGCTCAGAACTCTTTACTAAAACACAAAACTACCAAACAAATGTCTGCTGCCGGGCTGGTGAGGTGAGGTGAGTTGATCGAAGAAAATGGTCAATGATGACGAAATTTTTGAAAAAAAATGGAGTGAAGAAAGAAGCACACGGAAAAAAATAATTTTGAAAACGTTGCTCTTAGATGCTTACAGAACAGATTGAAATAGATGGAAATGACGCAAGAAATACTGTACAGCGCCAACCTTGCAAGTGGGGAGGTTTTGCTTGTCTATAAAATCAGTTCGCCCTATTGGCGGGGCTTTGAATACGCTGACCGAATTCCCTGTAGAGGGGTAAAGGTCCTCCAAAAATTGTAATTCTAGATGTGACACCAAACTGTATCCGATAGTAAGACTCCAATTCTAGAGAGATGAGTGAAGTGTAGAGTATTCTTTCATTAGCATTACTCCCAAACCCACTCTGATACTGAGTGGTAGTATCTATTAGGGTCCAATCTCGGGGTCAAATATATCTGCTTAAAAATTATTTGTATTCGATTGGACCGTGTCCAAAAAACAAACACTTGAGAAACAGCTACACAAAAAATATAACTATAAACGTATAATGGAGATGATTCCATAACCTCTGGGCATAATATAACCCTAGACAGACTGAAATGCCATTAAAATAGATCAAGCAAACAATTCATAATAAGCGATGGAAATTATAGCTTTTAAGACGATTTGAATACCGAAAACAGGTGTTAGTTGGGGAAATACACAACTATCTTATCCCTTTCAGAAGTATCTCAGCTTAGTTGGACTCAGGACCAGAATAGCTAAGCACTAATTGACAATCGGTATCACTATACAATCAGGAAAGTACCATGACAAGCATCACTCTCTGACAGGAGCCCTTAGGCTAATGCAATTGATGCAACGTGTAATGGTGAAGGGGTATACAACTATACGGAGCGGGAGATAATAAAGAAAGGATAGCGGGTTAGTAGAGAGATGAGAGGAGAGGGTGGCATAAGTGAGTGTGCACCGTTGCTAACGTGGGGGTGGGGGAATGCGTGAAAAGGAAAAGGAAGTGAATGTTTATGATCTGAGGAACAAGACGCTTCCGACAATCGAAATGAAAAAATGGTCGTAAAAAAAACAAAATGAGGGAACAAGAAAAATGCGGACAACAGAAAAAAAAAAGCAAAGACAATAAAAAAAAAATTAAAAAAAAGTAGCATGTACACATGTACGTAGGAAAACAAAAAGCTATTTAAAATAGTTGATGAACTGAATACGAAAAAGTTGATGAAAGGATCCAAAGATGTACTATCAAATTCAATCATAAATAATTTCCGTTTTAGTAAAATATAATTTATTCATGAAAAATTTAACAATGAATTAATTTCGATCAATAGTATATTAACTATTATTTTGAATTACCGCTTTCCATTTATTAGGTAGCATGTTCGTTCTTCTCAAGAAATATTTTGCTCAGTCGGCTGGGGCTGTAGAATGCACCGACTGCTTCTCTGCAGAGGAGTAAGACCCCCCACACACACACACACCCAACGAGTGTCCTAGATATGACACTAAACAATTTGATAGTGAGGTTCCAGTTATGCTGGAGCTTTGGGAAATGCAGAGTACCCCTTCATTGCCATTCGTTCCCAGGTCCAAACAGCTTCATACAGGATTTGAACCCTTGTCGTCGATTCTGTTTTCTATGACGGTAACCGTTACACTAAGCATACCTCCAGTTCATCAATATTGTTTTAAGTAAGGGAGAAGGTTAAATACGGCTTGACACTTGTAACTTCGCATGAGAATGCTAGAATAGAGATGAAGAGAATGCCAAACTGTCTTTGAGACGACACTTCCTGGTTTTAAATTCTGACTTGACCTTAACTGAATGCCAATCAAGGCTAAAGAGACAAGTCTGACTGTATGGTTTACTCATAACTGGTAATGAAATGTTGGCAGAAGTAATTTAAGGTGAAAAAGAACGAACATAGAACAGAACGGAAAGAAATTCACCCCCCCCCAAAAAAAAAAACAAGAAACCAATATTGAGTCCATAAAACTGGTTACAAATAAATGATTATTATAAAATGCAAACAATTAATATCATATAACTGTGAGCAAATGATTTACTCTAAGAATAAATAAAGCTATAATTGTTTTCAAAGTGTTATCATTATTAGTTACCATATAATTGCTCGCAAGTTATTGCTGTTATATAGGAATACTTAAAACCATACAACTGTCAACTTATTTATATTAGACTGGAATACTCTTTAACTCCACAAAAAATGTAAATATGAACGTACAATGTACAGGATTCCCTAACCTACAGGTGTAGAATTACCCTAGACAGGTTGATATATGGTTAAAATCAATCGATCTTTTCCGACAGAAAATTATCGTATCTATATGTGTATCCTCCAATCAGGCGTATCGTGTGAACCTTAAAATTTGATTTCCAAAAGATGATTTCAAATCATATCCCATTTATCAGGCGATTTTTATTTTCATTAGACTAGTCTAAGGCTCAAAATGTTTATGAAAATCTATTTTTGCTTTATTAGGGCACCTCGAGCTAGACTAGCACACCTTCACGAGTCTCACTGGGTGCCCCATTCATACGGTGCTACATCTGAGCAAAAGGTCTTAGTAAATTACAAATATTAGGCTCAATATTAGACTAAAACTTACATGTCAGAAAGTCGTATAATACGCGAATATCGTGGAGGTGCCCGTGGTGTAATGGTTATCGTCATAGGAAATGGACACGGCGACACGAGTTCAAATCAATGACGAGGCTGATTGCATTTCACATAGCACTAATACCCTTGGGAATGGAATGAATCCAATCATTCTCCCACTAGCTATGGGTAAATAGTAGGGCAGACTGATTTCTTAAGTCTTGGCGAGGCAACTAGTATAGGAGAAGGAAAACTCTGAATTGAAACCTGGTAAACTCCGCTTAAAAATTGGCCTTGTGTCATATCCTGCTCGAACGGAGGGGTTGGTAAATATATATAATACGCGAATATATACGGTTAGTTGAGATGGCAATATTATACCAGTAATTTCAACTCATGCGTTCTACGGTTATTTTGATATCAGGAATTTCATATAAAAAGAATGGGGAGAATAAAGAACACCTTCATTGCCATTGCTCCCAGATTTACATAGATCTGGTATAGCAGAAGTTTTAGCACCCCTTCTCTTGATCAAATAGATGATTGAAAGTTATAATATTGGATACGGAAACTTGAAACTATATAACAGTGTTCAAATAAATTATTATTATGGAATAGAATTATTAATAAGAGGAAAACGTAAACTTTAACTGTATGCAAATTCCTTGAAACTATAATTCCTTATCAAAGATTATTATTACAAGTTGAATTAAACCATATAACTGCTTGTGAATTATTTGCGTTATATACGTGAAACTATATATCTATTTGGTTTGGTTTGATTTGGTTTTATGGTATATCGACAATTTTCAGTCATTTAATGCCTAATTGTTTTTATAGATATATTAAATACATTTTCATGATAACATTTTTAACCAAACCTGACCTCGTTTTTATTTATTTTGGCAGATGATTAAATGGTTTCACTTAATTTCAAACAATTCAATTTAGCATAAGTACAGTCTTTTATTTACACACATTTAGTCATCGGTTTAAATAAAGTTTTTTTGTTTAAATACAAATAAATGTAAAAACAGTTTTATTTCAAAGAAGCATAAGTATACAGTTTTTTTTTTTTTTTTTTGTTTACACACAGTTAAATGTAAAGTAAGTAAAGTTAGCGACCATAGTCGAGGGTGACCCGAAGGCTCCCTTTTCGATAGCTACTACACCAAGGTGTAGGGGAGGGCGCTACTCCATTCCCAGGATTGCTCCACTTTACCCTTGAACCGTACCTTATAATGCTGAGTGTTAAGCAAGGTGGTATCAAGTTCCATTTTTAAAGTCTTTGGTATGACTCGACCTGGGATTGAACCCAGGTCTCCCGGGCCATTGGCGAACACTCTAACCGCTGGGCCAATGTCAGTTAAATGTAAAAACAGTTAAATTCAAACAATTTAGTTTAGCGTAATCACACAGTTTAGTTCAAATTGACCCATAGATAGGACCCTATTAGATGCTACAACTACGAGCTAGAGTGGACCTGGGAGCGAAAGCAATGAAGAGAAACTCCGCATTTCCCAAAGCTCCGGCATTACTGGAGCCTGACCATCATATTTTTTAGAGTCATATCCAGGACACTTGTTGGAGGAGTCTTACCCCTCTACAGAGATGCAGTCTGTGTATTCTGCAGCCCCAGCTAACAGGGCAATATATATCTGTATGTAAAGAGATATAGACAAAAGAAAATTCTATTTTAAAAAATATGATGGCACATTGGAAATATTGTCATGATCGTGATCAAACTGTTAGAAATTAATTAGATATCAGCATTAAATAACTAATGAGTATTAAACTCATTAACAAAGGCCTGCAAGCATGCTAGCCTTGCTGGTTAAACTTTGTTTCACGCGAGGCTCCCTATTCTTTGTTATCCTTTGGGCAGTTTCTTCCTAACTTCTAGGCACAACTGAATTGTTCCCCCTTTGTTTCTCCTACGCAGATGAATACAAAGACAAATGGCAAAATAAATGTACGCCAATCGTGTAGACTAACTTAAAGGCAGGGGTTTTTGGAAAGAGTTAACTCTTTTTATAAATTAATAATTATATCTGAATGGACGCCATCATAACAAATATTTGGCGCCAAATGCAGTCCAGGCATTGCCAGAAGCTATCTGAGCTTCATGCCATATGCATTTGGCTTTGAATCGACGGAGAAGTCTTGGGTGGGTTGCGAACTGAGAAAGAAAAGGAGACTTAAATTAGAAAAGGTTGTCCATCAGGGTTGAAGGGCGGGGAAAAACAGGTCGCATTGGCTGGTGCCTTCTGAATAGTGCGAAATTACTGCTTGAAAACAGTAGGGGGGCGGAGATGGAAGCACTGTTCAAAGTGGATTGGCTCGAGGGAAAATTGTTTGGAAGGCAATGAATGAATGAATGAAAGAATGAATGAATGAAAATTGTTTGAATGAAAGAAATGGGATTGAAAAAGCTTGAAATAACGAAGAACGATCTGGAATTGTTGAAAAATTTGACGATTCCTTTATGGAGGGGTGATTGATTTCTTAAAAGAAGAAGAAATAGGGTGAAAAGGGGTCATTCAAAGAAAGAAAAAAAGTGTTGGGTAAATGAATTAGAAAGAAAGAAAGAAAGAAAGAAAGAAAGAAAGAAAGAAAGAAAGAAAGAAAGCAGTGGGTAAATGAATTGGAAAGAAAGAAAGAAAGAAAGAAAGAAAGAAAGAAAGAAAGAAAGAAAGAAAGAAAGAAAGAAAGAGCGGTGTCCAAATGAACTGGAAAGAAAGAAATAAAGAAAGAAAGAAATAAAGAAAGAAAGAAAGAAAGAAAGAAAGAAAGCGGTGGGTAAATGGATTGGAAAGAAAGAAAGAAAGAAAGAAAGAAAGAAAAAAAGAAAGAGCGGTGTCCAAATGAACTGGAAAGAAAGAAAGAAAGAAAGAAAGAAAGAAAGAAAGCGGTGGGTAAATGAACAGGAAAGAAAGAAAGAAAGAAAGAAAGAAAGAAAGAAAGAAAGAAAGCGGTGGGTAAATGAATTGGAAAGAAAGAAAGAAAGAAAGAAAGAAAGAAGCGAGTAAATAGTCTTAATTTGCAATCCTAAAACAACACCCGACCCTAATTGATTTCGATTTCAAACTTTTGTATACATCTACGCCCGATTACAATGTGGCTGATTCAGTATGAAAATTAAAAACAATTATCTCAAACTTGAGTATGTCTTTGGGTTTATCATCAAAAAACAACTTGTTCTTTGTTTGCTTTTTAATGGCTTCTTCATAAAAGTTATGCACAAAACTTGCGTAGACCTATGAAAATAAAACAATAGAGTAGAAAATGAATAACACATTAGAATCGTTTCTCAAATCTTGCTTTTTAAAATCGTAATGCAAATTAGATATTCCATGAAGATGATAAAAGACATTTGTTTTTACATATAATAAAAATTGCACGTATTAACGATTGAGCACGACATTTTAACGGTTATGGTTGTTGGAAATGGAATCGGTGACCAGAGTTCAAACCTTGGACGAGGTTGTTTATTTTGCACTTTCTGTTAATGTCCTTTCGTTATTTAATTTCTTATTCCTATAGCTATGGAAAAATAGTAACGTTTCAAAATGGACCTTGTGTCATATCCTGCTTGTGGTTGAGTGGCTGGATGGATACAAATATGACGTTCACCGTTTTGATGTCATGGTAAGTGCGAAAGCACGTACTGAAATTTGCATTTATTCATATAAATGATAAAATGTTTACATATATTTTTTCAAACTGTGCGCGGGTCAGCTTTTAACTGGTGTTATCAAATATGCAAAAGTAATCGTTTTTACGACTAAGTTTACGCTTTTTAGCATTTAAAACTAAAATTTAAACTTCAAAGAAGATACTTATTTTTTTTTAATCATATTGATTCATTTCTTTATGCAAAATTCCCCGATATATTTTAATGGCGTCATTAGAATTCTGTCGGCGTTTCGTGATGATTTTTGATGTTGTTGTTGTTGTTGTTGTTGCTCTTCTTCTTCTTCTTCTTCTTCTTCTTCTTCTTCTTCTTCTTCTTCTTCTTCTTCTTCTTCTTCTTTCCCCGTAAATCTTTCTCACTATTTTGTTTTGATCGTCCTAAGTTTGCATATCTTTAAAAAATTCTTATACGATGATCCTCTTCTCTTTATTTGAAGCAAAATTCAACACTGGTAAATATAATATTGATTACGTGGCATTTGATAATTGGCTGTTTGACTAGAAAGGGATATACGGTAAATAGAAAGAAAAGCAAGAAAAAAAATAAAGAGAAGGAAAGTTTTAAAATTTAAAAAGTATTTTAATTTAATTTTTTGCTAATTAATTCGTTTCATATTTTATTGGATTGAAAGAAAACCTGAAACAAACAAAAAAGAGGAAGAAGTGAATGAATGAGGGGTGGAAAATGTATGGATGAAAAAAAGGGAAAAGAAAACGTATGCGAGAAAGAAAGAAAGAAAGAAAGAAAGAAAGAAAGGCAGAGGAAATTAACAAAAAAAGAAAAAACAAGGAGAATAGCAAGAAAGAAAAGGAAAAGAAAAAAGAGAAAAGAAAGAAGATAAATAAAAAAGAAGAAATGAAAAAAAAAGAAGAAACGCAAATACAAAGAAAAAAGAGGAAAAATATAAGAAATGAGTCAAATAAAAAAGAAGGGTAAGAGAAAGAAAGAAACAAACAAATGAAAGAAGGGGTAAGAGAAAAGGATATTAAAACAAAAGAAAGAAAGAAAGAAAGAAAGAAAGAAAGAAAGATGAGAATTTAAAAAAAACGAAAAATATGAATGAATCAATCAAATGATCAACAAATGGAAAGAAAGAAAGAAAGAAAGAAAGAAAGAAAGAAAGAAAGAAACGAACAAACAAACAAATAAACAAACAAAGATGAGAATTTAAAAAAAACCGAAAAATATGAATGAATCGATCAAATGATCAACAAAAAGAAAGAAAGAAAGAAAGAAAGAAAGATGAGAATTAAAAAAAAACGAAAAATATGAATGAATCGATCAAATGATAAACAAATGGAAAGAAAGAAAGAAAGAAAGAAAGAAAGAAAGAAAGAAAGAAAAACAAGGCAAGGATGAAATAAAAGACAAAATCATGAAAGATAATTGCCTTTTCCAACACCACACACCCCTTCATTGGGTGCAGCAATCTTTTTCGGAACCCTGTAATTTAGAAAAGAAAAACTGCATCAAAAGCACTTCCTGTTCGAAAATTGCAGGTTTGTTTTCTTACTCATATGCACTTTTCATTGATACAATTTTTTTAAAGCCTTCTCAACTGAACAAAAGAAAAGGAAACATTGATTTTATGTAAACCCCAATTTTATCAACCATCCCACGTCGTGTATGAACCTCGACTCAATAACAGTCTGACTCAGTCAATATAAAAACCTATACACTACACTGACGGAAAATAAAATTGCAACACACTGAAGAACGATGTCAGTCGTGACCTGACGGTAATTTGATCAACCCTTGGAATATATTCTGATAAAGTTGTCAAATCTTCGGACATCGTGTGACGTTGAGGGTATTTAACCAACCCCTCCACTACGGGCAGGATAGTACAAGCGGAGTAAAACTGGTTGTAATCCAGAGTTTTCCTTCTCCTAAACTGGTTACTTTATCAAGGCTAAAGAACATAGTCTACCCTACTGTTTACCCATAGCTGAGAGGAACAGATGTGTTCATGCATTTTCCAAGGGCCACGAAGTGAATTACAAACAGCTTCATCCAGGAATTCATCTCTACTCACCGATTTCATTCTCTACAACGATTATCGTCCGGCCAAGAGCACCCCCAAATGTATTTAGCCGACCCCTTCACCATGAGCAATATGTGACACAAGGTCAAATTTTAAAGATATTTTGAATACAGAGTTTTTCCTTCTCATTAACTCGTTGCCTAACTATTTACCCACAGCTACAGGTAGGGAGAACAGATACATTAATACCTTTCGCAAGTGCATTAGCACGAATTAAAACACAATTAGCCTCGTCCGGGATTTGATCACGGGCCGCTGATTTCATTTCCTTCGACGAACGTCTTGAAACTAAATGCTCTTACTCAAGTAAGTGCATTGTCTGCAATATTCCGCTAAAATACTGACCTTTGTTCGTGGCAAAAGATAATATACGTTGTATGTGGTCAATGTACAAATGATATTCTCCCTTTTTTATTAACCAGTGCATGTATTGATGCGTATTTGTGATAATCTATTGAATCTAGCCATATCTTCCGCCGGTTCAAACTTGAATAAATTGAAACACACAAAGTGATATAATTCTTTATTTTTGTTTCTGTCAGTATATGTCAGTAGAAAATTTTGTTTTCGAATCTAAGAATTAATCAACTTTGATTACTGGCAATTTTTTTTTAAATCTACCAACAAAAATATTAGGTTGCCAATTGGGAATACTTTGCCTTTTACTCGGTTGATTTTAAGGAAAACTTTGAAAAATACCGAGAACTTGCTGGAGGGTTTAGAAAATGACGTGGAACCGTGAAGGTAAGAGTAATAATAAAGCGAACCCCCAGAACATGGAAAAGAAACTTCGAGAAAGGGGAAATCCGTAGAAGAATCAAGACTGTCCAGACCACAGCACTGCTGAAATTGGCAAGAAATTAAACAGTTCTGAAGCGCTGAAGAGATTTGCTGTCACTTGGGTTTTGGTGACATCCACTAGTTATTACAAGAGTGAAAATCTCTGTTGAAGTAAAATAATAAACAATAATAAAAAAAAATATCTAAAAAACTAATTGGGGAGAATCGGCTGGAGATGTAGAATACACCGATTGCATCTCTGCAGATAGGTAAGCCTTCCTCCCACAACAAGAAGTGTCCTGGATATGACTCTAAAAAATCTGATGGTCAGGCTTTAGTAATACCGGAGTTTGGGAGAATGCAGAGTACTCTCTTCATTGCTATCGCTCTGATGCGGGGTGATAGCACCTGATAGGGTCCTATCTAAGGTTCAAATATAACTAAACCCTAATTAAGCTAAACTGATGGCCCAGTCGGCTAGGGCTGTAGATTAAACTGACTGCACCTCTGCAGAGGGGTAAGACCCCCCCCAATGAGTGTCCTGTTTATGACACTAAATAGTCTGATGGTGAGGCCCCAATAATGTTGGGGCCTTGGAGAATACGGAGCAACGCTTCATTGCCATTGCTCCCAGGTCCACTATGGCCCGGCGTGGTAGCACCTGATAGGGCCCAATCTATGGGTTAAATAGAACTAACGGCGTACTAATGCTAAACTGAATCGTTTGAATAAACTGAATAGCTTGAAATAGAAATGTTTTTGACACTTGAACCGTACTTACATTTAAACTGCGTGCTTATGCCAAACTGAATTATTTTAAATCGAACTGTTTTTACATTGAAACTGTACTTACACTAAACTAAATTGTTATATATAACTGCTTGACTAAACTGAATAGTTTGAAATAGAAATGTTTTTGACAAACTGTGTACTCATGCTAAAGTGAATTGTTTGAAACAGAACTGATTATTTACAAAAAAAAATGGATTTGGCGTTAAATAACCTACAAAGGTTGATATGCCATAAAACCAAACCAAACCAAACCAAGCTAAACTGAATTGTTTAAAATTAGCTGTTTTACATTTAACTTTTAAACATGCGTACTTATGCTAAACTGAATTTTTTTAAATAGAACTGTTTTGACTGTTTTAACTGTGTGTAAACAAAAAGCTGTTTTTATACTAAACAAAATTGTTTGGAACTTCAATCAAAATGACTTGATTTGGCGTTAAATGACCCGAAAAAGGTTGATACGCTGTAAAACAAAACAACCGACTAACAAAATTGGGGAGACAGCTGTGGATACCTTGGAATCACGAAGAACCTTGAAAAGTAGAATTTGAAATCTAATGAAGAATTGAGATTGTCCACAATGATATCGACCGAAATACTTGAAATAGTTTTGGAAAGCCGAGAAAACTTGTTGTCACTTTGACCCTAGAGAAAACCACCAGTTACTATTGGCGTGAAAAACTCGAAAAAAAATTGAAATGATAAAACTATATCTCACAGCTTAGGTCAGTATACCAAACTGATGCAGTCTGAATAATCATGATAAATTTTTGACGGGAAGTATCCTTCGCTTGTTATCCAACACGCTAACACACAAATGCACCGACAAAGACAAATCTTACGCATATGAGTATTGACAGAAGCAAATACTAACACAGAGTTTTGTTTGATGTGAACGGGAGTCGCCCGCCCATGAAGAGGTCAGAAATATGGCCTCTTCCGCTCTACCGCCTGCAAAGTCAATAAAACCAGACGAACCTTGGTCGCCATTGTGCGGAACTCTCCTCACAAAAAAGAGCAAAAAATTTGAGAGCCTGTTATGGCGTTGGCATGAAAGTAATCACAATTGGCGGTTGGTACACCTGTGCCGACCACCCACAAAGACAATCATAATTTATCCAATAAACATGACGTCACGACAAATATCAGTATTACTTCCTCGAGGGTGGGATCGATAGCTATTGGGTTTGAGATATTGTATGTGGTGCCGGGCTTGTAATGCACGTTATCAAAATATATTAAAACGAACTGGTTTTTTTAAAGACGAAACTATAGTTAAGGTTTCTTCCAGTTTATTTTTGTAACACACCACATGTGATCAGACGAATACTGACATATTTAGAGTACTTCCATAGAAAACATATTTACTTGACAAGTTTAGCTTAGATATGGTATAAGGCCAGTGATATGGGGCGCTCAATCGGAATTAGACTCACTACCAATATAGCTTTCAAGCAATTACACCACGTGAGGTACTCGGTTTTTGAGTAAGCTTTACTTTAGTATAGTGCAAGGTCAGAATTATAGGGCTCTCAGTAAAATTTGACCCCAACAAGAAATAGTCTGTCTAACTTATGAATCATTGCACCACGTTGGACAAAAATATGATTTTTTAATATATGCATTCATTTATTTATTCATTGCAAGAAAGAAATGTGAGCGATCATCCTCCTCCCAGGTCTTGCCCAGTCGGCTGGGGCTGTAGAATACACTGACTGCACCTCTGCAGACGGGTAAGACCCCCCTAACGAGTCTCTTGATATGACACGAAACAATCTGATGGTGAGGTTCCAGGGATGCTGGAATGTTTTTTACAATTAAACCGTACTTACATTTAAACTGCGTGCTTATGCTTAACTGAATTATTTGAAACAGAACTGTTTTTCGACATTAAAACTGTATTTACACTTAACTGAATTGTTACATATAACTGCTTGAATAGTTTGAAATGGAAATGTTTTTCGACAATTAAACTGTGTACTTATGCTAAACTGAATTGTTTTCAATAGAACATATTATCTACATAAAAATGGATTTGGCGTTAAATAACCAACAAAGGTTGATATACCATAAAACCCAACAAACAAACAATCCTCCCAGATAAGTCGACTGGGGCTACAGACTAAGCCGATTGCATCTTTTCAGAAGAATAAGACTGGCACTAAAAAGTACCCAGGACATGATACGAAACCATCTGATTAAGAGTCTCCTGCCCTGGTGCACTGGGGAATATGACGTACCCCTTCATTGCCATTACTCCCTGGTCCACTCTGACCCGGAGAGTTAATATCTGTTAGGGTCTCATCTAGGGGTGAAATATAAGTGTTTAACCATTTAATTATGTGTAAACAATAGATTAATATTACATTGAATTATTTGTGTTTGATCGCAATACTTGAAACTATTTAACTGTGCACAAACAAATAATCTTTGACTTGTGAATATGACACTCGGAAAATTCTGAGCGATCAAAACTATCACGCTTCATCTCAGAAATGTTCACAAATAATCCCTGACTTGTTTCAAATGTTACCTACAAACTTGTTTAGAGTCATGGTGAGGTTATGGTGAGGTTCCAGTGATGCTGGAGCTTTGGGGAATGCGGAGTAACCCTTTATTGCCATTGCTCCCAGGTCCACTCTGGCCCGAAATGGTAGCACCTGATAGGGCCCTATCTATGGGTTAAATAGAACTCGACTGCATACTTATGCTAAACTGAATTGTTTGAATTAGAACTGTTCGACTAAACTGAATAGCTTAAAATATAAATGTTTTTGACAATTAAACTATGTACTTACATTTAAACAGTGTACTTATGCTAAACTGAATTGCTTGAAATGGAACTGTTTTTGACATTAAAATTCTATTTACACTAAACTGAATTGTTTAATATTAAAGTGTTTTGACATTTAACTGTGTGTAAAGAAAATCTGTACTTATACAAAACTGAATGAGCTGAATTAGAACTGTTTGAATAAAATGAATAGCTTGAAATAGAAATGTTTTTCACAATTAAACTGAGTACGCATGCTAAACTGAATTGTTTGAAATAGAACTGATTATTTAGTGCAAGAATGGATTTGGCATTAAATAACCTACAAAGGTTGATATGCCATAAAACCCAAACAACCAACAAAATATATGTATTAAATATATACGTACGTATGTATGTATAAGCAGGATTTGGCATGAAATAACCTACATGAGTTGATATGCCATAAAACCTATCCAACCAACCAACCAACCATCCATCTTCACAGCTTACCTTATCAATAAACTGTACAGTACCATTGTTTTTAGGTTGCATGGGGAAGTGGTTTCCCACTGTTTTCTCTTTTCTTTATAGTATTCCTTTAAGAAACCATCTCTGGTTCTATGCCTCTGGTTATATATCCGCAATTGATTTTTATTCATAGTTTTTCGTTATCTATAAGCCATTATAGCAAAATGAATGCAGCCGGATCCGACCGAAAGTCAAACGTATTTTAGTGAATTAGAAAGAATTACTTCAAGAGATATTTACCAAAAAATACTTCGATATTACCAGGTCAACGAGTCCAATAGTCACCAAGAGAAGACCGGAGAGAGACCGAACAAAAACATGAGTAAATGATAACAAAATTCAAATAAATTAGAGTATAATAATACATCTTAGAAATTTAGGCAGAGATTTGATGGAAAATCTTTGACTTATTTAACCAAATCTCAATTCTACCCTTAAAGATTACGTCATAATTAGAATTGCTTATACTATTACTAATACTACGACTACTAATACTGCTGCTCATGCAATTGATAACAGTAATGCTACTTCTATTAAAATTGAATGGATGTCGAAAACGGAATTTAAATACAGATTTTCAGCTTTATCTGTCCTGTTCCCACTTCTCTAGCTCGATGTCTGTAATTTGGCAATCACTTTGCGTACGTGCACCAAGACCCTCTGTTTGGCTTCTGCCCATGCACTTAGTCAAATTCTCAGCACGTCCCTGCTGAAATCACATCAAAAATGCACACTGATACTTTACGATTCGTGGATCTTGTCAGGAAATTGATTTATAGACAAAATTTAGACGAGCTGTACGATTCTTTTAAAAATTGAAATTCATTTTAGTTTATTGCTGAAATTGCAATATGTGTGTGAAGAAAGCATTCACGTGTGACGAGTGGAAATCAGTTGCAGAACGAATTCGGTTGTTTCATGCGTTGCAAAACAGTACTTTCTCTTGCCAATACAAAATTTATCTTTTACATCAAATGAACCGAAACAACATTTGTTCACTTTAATTCTTCGTTGTATCATTTAAAACAACAAATAAGCATCAAATGGTGCGACTTCTATCATTAATTCGTCTGCTCTGGTCACCTCTATCCGACATTCCAGAATATATATATATATATATATATATATATATATATATATAGAGAGAGAGAGAGAGAGAGAGAGAAACGAACAGACTGAGATAGAAGGGAAGAAAATATGATGGATAAAGATAGATATATAGATTGATAGAGAGAAAGAGAGAGAGAGAGAGAGGGGGGAGAGGGAGAGAGAGAGAGAGAAATGATGATCGGATTGAGAAGTACAGTGTGAAAGAAAGACGGGGATGAATAGCCTGTAATATGTAGAGAGAGAGAGAGAGAGAGAGAGAGAAACAAACAGTCTGAGATAGAAGGGAAGAAAATATGATGGATATAGATAGATATATAAATTGAGAGAGAGACAGAGAGGAGAGAAAAAAATGAACAGGTTGAGACGGACAGTGTGAAAAAAAACGGGGATGAATAGCCTATATATATATATATATATAT